>CM057165.1:25272318-25531318 GCA_029962745.1 Echinometra lucunter | reverse complement strand
TAACCTCACACACCCAATCAGGTCAACTTCACCTGTTTGCTGTATAGGAGATAAATTAAAGAAAATATAAGTATCAAAATTTTAATTCATAATCATACAAATGAGTATAATTTTGTTTATTTTATTTATCCTCCTTTCAATATATCTTACATTCTGTTGATGGTGGGAAATGAATTCTCACCTCTTGTATCTTATTTATGAGATAATAAAAAGCCATGCATAAATTAATGCCAACATCAGACAAACATTATGGCACCTAGCTTTTCTACTACAAGCAGCATAAGTTTATATGTCATTGCCTGTTGTCATATACAGTACCATGTAATGATTTAAACTTTAATTTATGTATTGTCTGTTGGTAGCCGGGGGGGGGGGGGGGGTGCTAACTCTATTTACAGAACATGTTCTGGCATCCTACTGGCTCTCAACAGAGATTGTTACGTTGAAAGTTATTTGTCAATATATGTTTTTGTATTGTAAATGCAAATGTGAGACTGTAAAATTATTTTCATGCCTTTTTAATTGTGCATGACAAGAAATCAATTCAATTCAATTCAATTCATTTCAAACAAGTAACTCTAGACATTCCTGGACAAGAGAGTCATTCAGTCCCAGCCTATGACATTTATCTTCTCTTGAAGATGTTTAGAGATTAAAAGAATACTACTTTGTCCAAAAAAAAAGTACAAAATAAACAGACCTGTCCTGAGACTCTTCTTTGTGGATCCACTACCGCTACTTCTACTACTACTTCTACTACAATTGCTACCACTACAAAAGAATATTTATTACCAAGAACCCTCAGTACAGAAATAAAGCATGCGTACGTATTGTAGTACATGGTACGTGGTACAACCCCTCCTCCTTCTCCTACTACTACCTACTACTACTACTACTACTACTACTACTACTACTACTACTACTACTACTACTACTACTACTACTGCTACTACTACTACTGCTACTACTACTACTACTACTACTACTACTACTACTGCTGCTGCTACTACTACTACTACTACTACTACTACTACTACTACTACTACTACTACTACTACTACTACTACTACTACTACTTCTTTTATTCATACATGGAAGAATATCACTGTAGTAATTTCACATGGAAATGATTACTCTTGAAATGTCCTCATACTCCAAACAGATCTAATTTCTGACCAAATTCAATGTCACAAGTATCAAGTCCGATACACACATTTCTGTGGGCAGTCCTTTTTCACTACATAGGCAAAACATTCATTGCACCCACATGTAGCTTTTCCACCACGAGCAGCATAAAACAAGTAACTCTAGAACTTTCTCTGCAAGAAAGTCCTTCACTGACAGCTTATGAATAGAGTGATGTTTCTTTTCTTTTGAGGATGTTTAGAGATTAAAAGAATATACTACTTTGTCAAAAAAAAAAAAAGGTTTTGATAATACAAAATAAACAAACCTGTCCTGAGACTCTTCTCTGTGGATCCTGGTTTTTTCTGGGTACCCAGCCTCTATTCACCAGAATATCAACACTGAAGTCAATGATACAAGTAAAAACAATAATCACTATCATAATAACACCTGGGTAACAATACGAACATTAATCACCTTTACAATTAGCTATACCAACGCAAAAGAAAACCTGTCTCCCATGGCTATAGCCTAGCCTAACTGCAGGTTTACAATAACCAACACCACAAACTTTGTCAAATTATTCGTATCCTTTTTGTATCTTGATTTATACTTTTTTCAACAGGGCCCTCTGGGAGAACAGTGCATGTCACTGAAGGGGCTACCCTGTATAAATACTGTAAGACTATTATTAATAATAATGATAATAATGATAATAGCTTCACTGATAAGACACTGAAGTGTTTAAGGAATTTCTTCCTGCCAATACCCACTTATCTCACCTGGGTCTAGTGTGGCATATGTTGGCTAATATCTTGCTAAAGGAATGAAAGGATGTCACTGATGTTGCAGGAAGCTAAACTTTGTTCCTCGTGATCAGAAATCTGGTAACTTATCCAGTGGAATACAACACCTCTAAGCATAAACTAAGAACAAAGAGAGTACTTACCCAAGGTCTGAGCAGTGGAATGGAGTGACAACATGGACACCTGTTTCTCCGCTGGCCATAAGGCTACCTGAATGACCACCCCCTTCTGCTTTCAAGAGACTTCTTGGCAGGATGTACATTTCTCTGCTGTGATCAAATGAACCTCGCACACTGACCTTCTTGTATTCCAACTCATTCAGTTCTGAAGAACTAAAGGTAGATACAAATATAACAACTTCTCTTCTTTTTTTTTTTTGTCCAACAGAACATGTTCTTGTGCCATGGTCATTTTCTAACACTTAACACCAAATTCATAACATGAACCCTTGACCTAGCACAGTACCTAATACTAACCCTAACCCTTCCAAGACAGCAAAACACAATACACAACCCTAATCGCTAATCCAGATCCTATATCTTTTGATGAAATGATAAAGCCAGGACTAAATGGCATGGCATGGTACAACTGGCAAGAGAAGAATCACTGCAAATGAGGAAAAGGTGAAAACAATGATAGCCTAGGGCCCATTGCATAAAACTTAGTATAATAGCAAAGTTACTATTATAGTAAGTTTTATGCAACGGGCCCCTAGGTTTAGAAGGAATCATGAGAGGCAATCCTCTCAGCAAGGGTAGCAATGATGGAGAAGGACAATCCCAGACAAAAAATAAAGAAAAAAGAGCTTACTCTAGGGGCAGAGGAACAGGAGGGGCATTAGATCTTTCTTGTAAATCTTTGATGAGTCCAAGCTTCCATTTACGTCTTTGAACCTGCCAAGTGCCAAGACCAAAAGCTGCTACCGGTATAACAAGCAGGAGATTGCTTAGTAAAGAAGACCCTCCTTCTTCTTTAGCCTGGGTGGAACTGAGCCGCTGACCAAGTGGCTTTTTTTGTGAAACAACATCCTTCAAAACAAGCATCCTCTGTATAGAATAGAATTAGAGATAAAGACATTAATCATACAAATATGTAGTCATCAAATGAATATCAAACTACACAATAGTATTCCACATTTAAAATTCTAGGCAAGTTAAGACAGTTTCTTTCTTAAGGGTACTGCTCAACATTGCAAAGACCTTTTTCTACATACAATAGCCCTTCATTCTGTCACACACATTGGTCTCCTCATTCAACACAGGCAAGACGAGTGGTCAGTAATGACCACTAACTTAGTAGGTCTACATATCATATGAACACGTTTTCAGTATTGGCATGATTGGGGATAAAGTTATACTATAGTTTAGATCTCTCACACTAGTGCTCAGTTATACTAACCTCGCACAACAGACACGCTGTAGCATGCAAATTGCAGACAATAAGTAGTGTTCTACCAATGAATTTTTGGGGACAGAGGAGCAAGACTAGCTGTGTCACCAGTGATCAGAAAAATATTTGTGAAAATTCATATACATTTGAATGTTGATCGAGATAATTTACATCCAGTTGGAGGAATGAAATGGAAATGAAATGGAAAACGAAACTAATTGCCGACGCAAACGCGAAATACATTGACTTAGATCTATTAACCCATAGCAGCACAGAGCTTTCTTGAGGTGTAAATTAATCATCTTCAATCCTCAAATGGGCAATACAAATTATTTTTTTCCACATTTACATAGCTTGAAAAAAATAAATATGGATATAACATAAACCAAAATGAAATATAATTGTAAATTGAATAAGAAATTGCCAATTTGATCAGAGAAATAGTGATTATATATTATTCACTGCATTGCCAATTTAAAGAGTTTAATGATTAGTTACACTTAAACTGCTCTAATTTGAGAACACCACACCATACAGCAATGGGAATGGGCTCAAATTTGTCAGTGCATTTTTCCCTTTCTGCTCATATATGATATGTACTGCCCAATGTTCTGGACCAACAGATACTGCAAAAGCGTCTCCTAAAGGTGACACTGTACTTCTATGGGTTAATAGAGAAGAAAAGTTTTGATTTTACTTAATACCAGCAAAGTTCCCAAGGCTCTCAATTTTCCCCTTTCTGCTTCATATCTGATGAATGAACTGAAAATGGTGAATTTAAAGAAGAAAACTGACACTTATCAGACTCGTAGGTCGACAGCATTCCGTCGAGTAACCAACAGAAAAGCATGCTATGTAATTTCGGTACAGAATTGTCCATTTTGCGGGACGAGGTCAATTCACTGACCGTGTACACAGGATGAGTGGTACTATGTAGCCCTGTGTGACTGTGAGTTTAGATCTACATCAAGATCTGCTTTAAAATCACATTAAAAAAATCACATCGTTTTCAAAAAATTACGGCAACTCTCGCCGTAATTTTGTTGAAAACGTCTGCAAGGTCGCTCGCATCTAGTCGCGCATCGATGCGCATGCACCATTTTCTATCTGCATTTCAATGGATGCCGGGGAAACGTAAACAAGCGGTGAGTTTTTCCAGCTACCCTACGATAGATTTCGATCTAAATTTCGGTTTTCGTACATCCGATTTTTAGTCCCATGTGTCAGTTGGGTTCGTGATGACCACAGCGGATAGTTACAAGGCTGGTGGTGTCACTGGCCCAGGCCATGGGAAAGTGATTTTCCAGGGGTGGTTTTGAAGTGCCAAGATGCTTGCTATGCTATGTACAAATAGGTCTTGGCTAGGGGGTAAAAGCTCTGGACGTCAATGGGGAGTAATAGCGTTAGGGTTTTTTTTTTCTTTTTTTTTTTTTACTCCCCTGACGTCCCTGGACCAGGGCTAAGGATGAGGCAGAGGCAGAGCTGAAGAGTTAAGTTACAATACACCCCACACCAAAAGTAATACATGGGACAAAGAAAAAAATTACGTAACTTTGACATACCAAAAAGAGCTATCATTGATAGCTCTTTTTGGTATGTCAAAGTTACGTAATTTTTGATAGTATCAAATACTTATTCAAAAGTGCAATTTTACCTGAAGCAAACACTTCCTACCAGCTCCTTTCATCCCTATCACTCTTAAACTGTTCATTATAATGATCCCGGCGTACTATCCTAGGCCTACTAGTAGTATATAAATAAATGGAGGGCTTGACAAATTTAGACGAACGTAGAAGGACAATCAGTGAGGAGCTAGCTAAAAAGATAATTGCCGAATTGAAGACATATCGGAGGCATAGAGATCCTATATGTTGACACTCTATGATCGGACCATCGGAGGTGAACACCTTGAACACATTGATGAGAAACAAATTTGTTTTGTTTGTGATGGCGAATATGCTTTTCCTCCCTCCCTCCCTCTCTCCCTCCCTCCCTCCCTAGCTAGGAGTCCCTCCCTCCCTCCCTCCCGGGTCCCGGGGTCCCTCCCCCACCCCCCCCCCCCCCTCTGTTTCTTTTCAACACTTTGGCCTAGGTGGCGTTGTTTTGTTTTGTTTTTCTTTAGCTATATTCTTTATTATATATGACATGCATGCTTATCATCTGTTTTGTTTTTGTGCCTTTAGGTATATGTTAAAATACTCTATAAAAATAAAAAGCTCCACACCAGTGCGTGGGAGGGGGTCGCCCCCCCTCCCAAACCCTCCCCCACTCCCACGCTTCGCTCAGTCGGGCTTGGTCGCTTCGCTCCCTCGCACTTTGCTTCTCGTATAATCTCACTCTCAACTATTATTCAATGTTGGCAGCCCTGACTGTTTTGTTATGTTTAAAATTGAGAATGATCTTTAATGTTTGGATTGAAATCAATAAATTTTTGAATTTCAGTCTCAATTTCAACAATAACGTTGCATGGATATGGATGCTATATGGGATGAACTTCTGAAGTTTGCATCAATATGCAATTAAAGGAAAATGCAACCCAGGCATCAGTGTGCTCTTAGTGAATAAAGATGACCAAGAAGAGTAAACAGTGAAAGTTTGATTAAAATCGGACAATCTGTTCAATAGTTATGAATTTTGAAAGTTTCAGTAAATGCTTATTATGGGGATCCTTGAGTTGGCAACTTTGCCAGCATCTGTGATGTCATTTGGACAACTCTCAATTCATGTTGTACATAATTTTTCAAAAAAAAAATTTTTTAATGAAATTTCAAGTCAGCAATCAACATAATTCTTCCCCAAATGCTTGCAGAAAAGCCATGTCATACTCCAACAATAAATCAATTTTTTTTTTTAATTTTCTTGAAAATAAAGAAAATGTTACAAATTCTGTGTACAAAATGAATGGAGAGCACTGATCTCTAGTTAGTGTAGAGATTTCTAGTTAGTGTAGAGATCAGTGATGGAGAGTTGTCCACGATGCACAGATGCTGGCGAAGTTGCCAATTCAAGGATCCCCATAATAGGAATTTACTTAAACTTTCAAAGTTCATAACTCTTGAACAGATTGTCCGATTTTCCTCAAACTTTCAATGTTTACTCTTCTTGTTCTTCTTCATTCACTAGCTAGAAGCACACTGGGCTGCGTTTCACTAAACCGTCATAACTTCTTGGACATCCCATTGAAACACGGTTTCGTGAAACGCAGCCCTGATGTCTGGGTTGCATTCTCCTTTAATTAAGCCCGGCACAGATCCTAGTTAAAATATCTTAACTCTTAAACTTCATCATCATTATTATCATCATCATCATCATCACCATCACCATCATCATCAACATCAACAATAACAACAACAACATCATCATCATCATCATCAACAATAACGACAACAACAACAACATCATCATCATCACCATCATCATCATCATCATCATCACCATCATCATCATTAATTCATCATCACCATCACTGTCATCTTCTTTGGGGCCTGTATACTAAATTTATTTTACAAGGCCTAATTATCGCTACTATGAAGTGAATACTGAATAACAAAATTTAAAAAAAACCAGATTAGTATAAATCATGATTTTGTTCAATTCAAATTACATCAACTGTTGAAATATTTAATAAAAAGTGAAAATTTCAGGGTTCAATAATTTTTAATTCTTTCAACTGTATGTAATCAAAGATTAAAATGTATTGATGTATTTGCAATTGGCAGCTAGCCCTACACATTTCACAACAATTTTAAGCGTCTAACTTCCGTTGCTGCATGTGGAAAAAGTCACTGCTTGATTTTGCCATTTATTCCGATTTAGCGATAAGTATTAAAATACGCTGGTTTACATCATGTTTGCAGATACTTTGCTCATAGTATTTATATCAGTCTGCACAGCATTGTTGTCAGAAGGTTTGTATAAATAATGGTCAGTTGTGGCATGTATTCTGATCGGTCCCACACATCTATTCTGACGTACTGTAGTGTAAAATCTACGCCCTGTCTGTTGTATGATATGTATGATGGCGATGGGGGCCCTATCTATGTCTGCGCACCTAACATTTCACTTGAAATTGACAAGCCTTTCCGTTGGTATTCCTCTGATGATTGACCTCATTTTAATCCTCATATCCTAGTCTTCCTAGAGAGTAATTGTGCCGAAAATCTCGTTAAAATTCGGGTAAGAACAAATATCAAAATGTCATTTCACAAGAAATGGCGACGGTGTCAATTTGACACTATAAAATTAAGGTTCCCATGTCTGTGCACTCATTCACTTTGTACGCAGTTCGGGATTTGTTTAATATGAAAGGTGTCGTTTTCAAGGCATGTGAATGAAAATACATAAAATTAAAATTTCACCAGTTTTTCCTCATTTTTTTTACTGATACATAAAATGAAGATGATAATGATTATGATGTTGATGTCGATGGTGATGGTTGTGAAGGAGATTATGATGATGATGATGGATTATAAGTAATGATGCTATTGTTAATGATCATATTTATGCTTATTGACAAGCTTTATCTTGGAAAATATGCTAAGTGGTAAAAGAGGGCTACCTTCTGGATCCATATTTTTAACGAATTGTTTTTACTGTGTTATTCATTTCAGGAATCACATACATTTTGGTATACAGGACGGACACCTACAAGAAGCTGAAAGCAGAGGTAGAGAAACAAAGCAAAAAATGTAAGTATGATGTTGGGTCAGATTGTGTCCTTATAAACAAATTAGACAGCATAACAATCTTGTTTCCCAACAGAAGTCAAGAAAAATTATTTCTGTAGTTCTTGTATAAGTTCATGATTTAACATGAAGTTTTTCATAACTTGCGTATATCAAGCACATTGGGTGTGATCTTCAATCTTAATATTCTTCTAAATCTTGTTTTAGAGTACACATGTTTGTCTTCAATTACAAAATCAAGTCAATCACAATAACAAGGTAACTCGGAAAAGTTGAGATTACAATATTTTGGCAATATGGATTTTTTTTTCTTTATCAGAGTTGTTGGTTGAAAAAGAAGAGGCATGAAACGTAGATTTATTCACATCAAAATATCTGATAAATAATGAACATTGTATTATGTAAATTTGGTGGTTTTTTTTTTTTTCTTGCTTTGTTTTGTTTTGGTATATTAGTGGAAAGAACAAAAGAGGCCTTTGGTGAAGTATCTGACAAGAATCAGAAGAAAAAGCTTGGTGAGTATTGATGGTACATTGATTGCAAAAAATGCACTCCAAAGTTTAATTGAATAATACTGGAGTGATTGTAGCTGCAACACTATGTGATTATTGAACACTTTTGATGGTAACTGATGGTATTCATTTGCTTTTGGTGAAAAAAATCAAATGAAAAATCTTTCTTATTGCTCTGTGGTGACAAGTATCCATGATGGGATATAAAGAGCATCAGATAGTAAGCTAGGGGATTACTCCATGCATTTTTTTTTTCATTCTCTAGCACCAGAGTTTGGATGAAACTATTTTGTTCATTGTTATTTGTCACATTTTTATGTGCTTTCAGCGTTCAAATGTCATTTTCCAAATTATGTTGTACTAGATACCGTTCTTCTCCCATTTCTACTACAGAGCGTCAAGAGGAAAGGTTAAAGACAAACAGCAGGGATCTTTCTATGGTTAAGATGAAATCTATGATTGTCATTGCATTCACCTTCACCTCGCTAATGAGCATGTTCAACTCAATGTAAGTGGCAAACTTCTTGTAGGACTGCTTCACTTTTAAACTGATACTGATAGCTTAGTAGTAAAAGAATTCAATCATAGTACTTTGAAGTGTCATGAAACATTGAGACAGATATTAGAAAAGTGTAAACTTTTACATTAATTTTCAATTTTGCATGTTTTTTTAAAACTGAATTGATCAAAATCTCAATGATTAGATACACACATTGTTACTTGGATTGATCAGTTTTTAAATTTAAATTTATTCATCAGTCATTCTAAAAATCACATGATACACCAGTACCTTTACAGCAAGAGTATTCAAAACGAAGTTAGTAACTGTGTGTCCTTCAGTAGTTGAACTTGATACACTAACTGATACTAAATGTCTTAATTGCATTATTGGGAAAATTATTTTAACAATACTTTCTTTATGTATTTTCTAGATTTGATGGCCGTGTTGTTGCAAAGCTTCCGTTCACACCTATCTCTTGGTTACATGGTATCTCACATCGAAATCTCCTTGGAAATGACTTCACAGATTCTTCCTTCATTTTTCTCTACATATTATGCACTATGTCAATCCGTCAGGTAAGATTTTTCCCTGTGTATTAAAGTGCATTCCACCCTTCCATGTAGTTATCCTCTTAGAAGTGTAAAAAAATAGCAACAAATTTGGAAAGAAAGTCTTGCCATGTATATTGATTTACAAAGATTGTGTTTCATCAGGACTAGATTATTTCATACAAAAATTAGCAACATTGCGATAATACTGATAAACAAAAAAGACCTTTTTTTGTTTTTCATTTTTCTCTTTTTTTATTAAATTTAGATTTTTTTAAATTTTATTTTATTTATTAATGAAATTCCCTTGTCAATTTTTCCATTATTTCAAAATCGAGATGGCAAAACTTAAAATCTTGTCAATATTGAGTGGCCTATATCATATTTCCCTCTTCTGTTTACCATAATTGATTTTGTGCTCCACACTAACTTTCTTGTAGGGAGTCTGGATTGGAATTCCAGGTTCTGTATGTATTGAGCCCTGTGTGAAAAAAGGATTTTACTGAAGTTATCAGAGAATGGCAACTTGTCAGTGCTGAAAACTTTCATGAAACAGTGCCTTGAAATATATGTGTCCCTTAATCATCTTTCAGTTCATGATACAGTGGAAAGTCAGTATAACAAGGTCCTTGGGACCATCAAAATTACTTTGTCATAGCAGGAATCTTGTTATATCAGGGTTAATAAACATGGCAGTACGCAGCAGGGGGGGGGGGGGCAGTTGCCCCCCCCCCCCCCCCGAAATTTTGAAAACTCAAATTTTTTTTAATTGAAATTTTTCATACAATCCACCAAAAACGGCACCAAATCCTTCAATTTCACTTTTAAAAATGCAAAAGTGCCCTCGTCACCAGCTCGGTCGCTTCGCTCCTTTGAAATTTTTTACGCGTCTTGCCCCCCCCCCCCCAGGAAAAAATTTCTGCGTACGGCCCTGTTAATAAATAATACAATATAAAGAGTTGGGACCGGAATATTACCTTACTATATAAGGAATATTGTTATATCAGATCTCTTTATACCGAGTTTCCACTGTATTGTATTATGTACTCCATATACATGTACTTACAAATTTATACAATTCAAACAATTTTTTTTCATCTTCTCCATATTATTATTCTGTAGAATATTCAGAAGCTCCTCGGGTTTGCACCTTCTAGAGCCGCAGCAAAGCAGTCTGGAGGCTTCTTTGGTCAGACACAACCAGGCGTGAAATAATACCCTCATCGTGGATGGCAGACCAGAGAGTGTCCTTTTAAATCATCAGTTTGTTTTTAATCACTCATTTTTTTATTATTATTATTATTTTCTTTTTAATCGTCATACTTTGGATGAAAGGACATTTGTGTAGAAGTAAACTATAGGGCACAAACTGCAATGTAGAAAAATAAATTAGTTTTACCTTGAACTGCTTTGGATTAGGGATGGGGGGGGGGGGTGGGGGAGGTGGGGGGGGGGGCTGTTGAAGTGGAACTAACCATTCAAGGAAAGAAAGACTTGGTCAGAAGGAGAAAAACCCCAAATACAAATCTGTGATAATGTTGAAAAACCTGGCAAATCATAAGAAAGATAATGCTTTGTAACCATTTTTTTTTTTGGGGGGGGGGAAGAGTTAAAGATCATTGATGATTTTACAAATTTCTCCTGGGTAATACAGTCATTGTGTTTAATGTCATACATGCTTGAGAAATTCTCCCATTAGTTGAGTACCCAGCCACTTCTCAAAGTATCCTTTCCCTCAAGTAGAATCAAGTAGGAGATACATTTTTAGATGGGAGAACATTTATGACATCACATGTAATCGGTCCCTTGCAAATGGAGATGGGGGATATACCAGGCCCCCGTAACAAAAAGGTTTACAAATTTAAAACAACCATTCTTATTAGTCCAGGGTCACCTTTTTGAACAAGATGTGCGTGAAACAATGGTCTTGATTGGCTGTTACAACTTTTGAGATTGATTGCAAATCTTTGTGTTACGGGGCCCCCTGAGTTCCAAATCAGGTCCCCTTATGTCCACTTTATAGAGCTCCCATGCTCTTGTTATCATCCTTGTATATTTAGGGGCCTTCTTCTTTCTGCAAATGCACATTTTTCAGGGAATAGGGATGATTGTGCATACACATTTGTATGGGTGGTGACAAATTTGGGAAGTAAGGCTATCATTATATGTAAATTGTATGCATGTTTTTATTCAATCTACATGTCTAGAAAAGGCACTCCTTACTAGTTAATATTGTAGAAGAAATGGTAGTTTACCTAATTAGATAATTAGTGTCTTATGATTTCCAGTTTTCACTTTCATTTTTATCGGGGGGGGGGGGCTCAAAATAAGGGGTTCTACTTTGCTACATACTGAAGTGGGACTATAACCCCTTATTATGTAATGTGTATAATGTGTATTGAAATGAACACTACCATAAGTTATACTGTGGCCAGTGTGCTGCTAGATTTGCAGTATTTCATGTACTCCACTGTTCATTATTAATTAGAATATTTTATTGTAGTTTGTGATTTGCTATCTTGTTGTCTTTGTTATTCTCATTCCAAATAAAACATGAATTTTTATCTAACATCACTTTTCTGCCCACTACACATATTCATATGTACATGTATGTACTCTCGAATATCTGTGCATGTAGTTCAATTGTGTTGTTGCTTGCACGCCTTATATGTAAATGAATAGGCCACTCTGATTTGTTTAGGAGTGATGAGCTCAAGATTGAAATATATTTAGAAAATCTGGATCCGTCTTTTCATTGTACAGTAGAAACTCACTATAACCAGGTCCTTGGTCTCAGGAAAATTACCTTGTTATGTCAGTAGGGCCAAGAATATGTAAAATGTTCGAAGAAACACGCAAACAAAGGAGTAAAGCAATCGAGCTGGTCATGAGGATGCTTTTCCATTTTTAAAATTAGAATGGAAGGATCTGGTGCACACTTATGGTTGAATTTGGGGAAATTTTCCATAAAAAAATGTAAGTCTTGAAAATTTTGGGGGGTCAACTGCCCCCCTCCCCCCTGCTGCATATGGCCATGTATGTAAGGAAGGTCTTTAGGTTATTTAACCCATTCATGACAGAGGTCCACATTTTGTGGTTTGGCCTAATATCTTTTGATGCAAAGCCCTAAAAATTGTACCAAATACATGAGCAGAAAGAGCAAAAAATTCTACACAAACTGTGCCCATTTTGGTTGCGTCAATATTCGTTGTTTGATGCTGAAAATTTTTTAAAGGAAAATAAGCATTAAAATCCTTAAATTGGCAATGTGATAGAAAGTTTAAAATCACAGTTTTCCCCTGCAAATTGGCAACTTTTTGACTTCTCATAATTTCTGTCAATTTATATTCATTTCAGATGCATGACGTTTTATAAGAAAAATGTAGCAATAAAATAAAAATGTTGGTGTTGCCAATTTGAAGAATAAAAGCTGATCAAATTAGGCTTTAAATAATTCCTGTCACAAATGGGTTAAAAAAAAACAAAAGAACATAAAGACCTGGGACCAGCAAAATAACATTGTTATGTCTGGAATTTTGTTATATCTGCTTTTTATAATGGTGAGTTTCCACTGTATTATGTATTTCTTTTATGCCATCTCACCTAAAATGTAATACCTGTAAATGAAGAATAATATAATGGGTAAAACAGATTAAAGTGAGAAGGGGGAGGAGAAAGAGAGAGAGAGGGATGAGGTAAGAGAATGGACGGGATGTCACAGATTGATTGTAAATGGTAATAACATGTACTGTGCATGGCATGTAACGGAAGAAACAATGTCATGTTGTTTCTATATGCTTGTTCCACTGGGAACCAAAAACCCTGGTGAAAAATCAATTTTAATGAAAAGAAAGGATAAACAGAAGCAACTTATTTTTTTGTTTTTGTTTTTGTTGGAAGTTCCATCAAAATCAGTTACAAAGTGAGAAAGTTATGAGAGTTTGAAAAGTCTCGATTTACTTTCTATGGCTATCCCCAAATTGGCAATGTTGTTTAAAATGGCAGGTTTTTGTGGACAACTCTTGATATGTTTTGTACACAGAATTTCACATTTTTCCCATTATCTCTAAAAGATGCTGTTTGTCTCTTTTTGAACTCAACATGTGTCATATACATTTTCCCATGATACATCTTGAGATAAGAAGAAGACAGGGTGCACCTTGAGAGATCATGGAGAAAATATGAAATTATGTGTACAATACGTGTTAAGAGTTGTCCACAAAACCTGCCATTATGAACCAACATTGCCAATTTGAGGATAGCCATAGAAAGTAAATTGAGACTTTTCAAACTTTCATAACTTTCTCATTTTGTAACCGATTTTGATCGAAATTTTTTTTAAAATTGCTTATCTCTATCCTCTCTTTTCATTAAAATTGATTTTGGTTCCCTTTAAGTCTGGGTTAAAACCGTAGAAAGAATACCAAGTAGTGGGTCCCGTTAAACAAAGCTTAGCATAAGAGGTTAGAACAGATTTCTTTATGATTCATTGATTAGGGGATGTATTTTATTTACTTTCCGTTCAGTGACGTCGGATGCTTTATTTGGTCCAACACCCTTGCAAGTATGGTACCATTGGCAGGAAGATATCACAAATAAGCGCATTTCCTTCATATATAGGTCATGCAATCGGGCAAACTAAATTTGATTGCTTTATAATCTATATTTACATACATGTACATGTACTAAATTCCGGCATGATTTCATTTGGCAAATCTTGGTCTATTATGAAAGGATTTGAACAGAGAGGGTAAGGGCAAGGAGTACATTGTACAGGTATAAAGAGAATATAAATTTTTTTAAATTTCCGGGCAAAAAAGAGAAGGCGGGCAAAGTGGGAGGGAGGAAAAAAAATGAAGAGAGAGAGAGAGAGAGAGGGGGGGGGGAAGTAACAGAAAGAAAGAAGAAAAGAGAAACAATTTGGGTACTCGATTGATTACATACTTGGTATTTTATATATTTAGTATTATCGTGCAAAAAACAGGACCAAGTCCGAATACTTGAAAGGCTTTGATTTAACAAAAAGCACTAAGTTCTATCAAGCGCAAGCGTTATATTATTATATTGTATTAAGTACTGTCCAAGTGTCTTCTTAATAAGTTGTTTTCTCCAGTACAACTGCCTTCTGTAGGCCGTATTATTGTTATTGTTATTTTTATTATTATTATTATTATTATTATTATTATTATTATTATTATTATTACTATTATTATTATTATTATTACTATTACGACACTCGTTCAGGGAAGAGTTCCACAACCCCCGTCTTCTAATGCAGCGGCAGCAGCAGCAGTAGTAGCGGCAGCAGCGGCATCGGCGGCGGCGGCAGCAGCGGCAGCAGCAGTAGCAGTAGCAGTAGCAGTAGCAGTAGCAGTAGCAGTAGCAGTAGCAGTAGCAGTAGCAGTAGCAGTAGCAGTAGCAGTAGCAGTAGTAGTAGCAGTAGTAGCAGTAGTAGCAGTAGTAGCAGTAGCAGTAGTAGCAGTGGTAGCAGTAGAAGTAGTAGTAGTAGTGGTGGTAGTAGTAGTAGTAGTAGCAGTAGAAGTAGTAGTAGTAGCAGTAGTAGTAGCAATGGTAGCAGTAGTAGTAGTAGTAGTAGTAGTAGTAGTAGCAGTAGTAGTAGCAGTAGTAGCAGTAGTAGTAGTAGTAGTAGTAGTAGTAGTAGTAGTAGTAGTAGTAGTAGTAGTAGAAGCTAGTAGCAGCACCAGCAGTAGTAAAAGTATACTTAGCTACAGAGGCGTCGATCCGGCCATTTTTCGGATTGGGGGGGGGGGGGGGAGGGGGGCAAGACGACCAAGCGGAGATGAACCCACGGCTACTGATATATACGTGTGTGTGTATATATATATATATATATATATATATATATATATATATATATATATATATATATATATATGTATGTATGTATATATATATATATGTAAGAATCAGAGTTGGTAGTAGAATGCCAATAAAACATAAAATCATAGATTTTAAAAGAAAACGGAGCATAGCTCTCAAAAATGAAAGGCGAAGTCACACTCTTCGTCAGTGCCCACGGTGTGACAAAAAGATGTAAATCAAAATCCGTTTCTGAAACAGACAAAAAAAAAACACGTCTGTTCATGGGCAGACGGATTGTGAAACTCACCTTTCAAAAGAAATCAGAGCGTTGATTTCTTTTGAAACACTTTAAAAAGTTGCTTGAAATCCGTTGCAGAAAATGTTTTTATTATTTGTTGTTTGAAGTGTTGATTAAAATTCACGCAATATGTGTAGAAAATAAGGTGTTGGGGGAAAGTTAAGAATCTGCAACGCTGCGCAACACTTCAAAATCAACTTCGTGAAAATGTTGGGCGAATTATTTCTGTTGCTAAAAACATGTTGAGTAGAAATATCAACTTCGACAACTGTTGAATGGAAATAAAGCAACCGTTATCAAATGATACTCACATGCGAGTTTTTCTACAACTGGTTGTTCGTATTTCATACCAGAAACATTCACTTTGGCAACCGTTGCTGGAAAGTCACGCAATCAGTTGCCTGAACACACACACATGCAACTTGTTTTCGGCAAAAATGGCGTCCTCGATGCACGAGTTATTGCTGGAGTGGGGGCGCCTGGAACAAACGTTTGTAGGTGAGTGTTGGGTATAATTGTTCAATACGAGTCATAGAATACAGTCTGGGAATACAACTGTGTCAATTAATGGACAGATGAAGTAATACAATAGAAGTGCACACATGAAAAAAGTGTGTTTTCAGTCATTCACATGCATCTAATTAGCAGTGACAGTTCCTCATTGCATTGCAATTTGCACGAGCTTTTACTAAACGGGTCGCGGCCCGCTGCGCGCTGGAAAACACTCGGGTCGCGGCTCGCTGGGCCATTTTTTTTTAACTTCCTGATGACTTGGATGTATATAGAGAAGTTAACTAAAGGTAAATGGAAATCATATAACTGCCAGTATTATGATAACCCTCACTCTGAATGGAAGAAAGGATATTTGTAGCTTATGAAAGGCACTTGCATTTTTAATGGGTAAAGATGTGATCTGATGATTCTGGTCATTTCTTTGAATTGACACTTATTATCTCAAAGTTGATTGAAAAGGGGGCGGGGGGGGGAGAAGTATTTGCTGTTATTATGCCATCAATTGCCACAGTGAGGCAGAGTGGCAGATTTTGTGTCAAGCCACACAGTTAATGATTGTTATTCTGACCCCAATTAAAAAATATCAGGTGTGGCCAGGGTGATAGTTGTTAGCTACTTCAGCACGCCAATCGGGGCAATTCTAAAATTTTCCACTTTGACCCACTCTGGCAATTGCCAGAATGGTCCCAAGTATGTTTTTTTTTTTTTTTTTTTTTAAGTGTCTACTCTAGCTACTCTACCAGAATGGCCACAGGTGGCAATTGCCAGAATGGGCTAGGGTGGCAAAAATCCCCTGTGTTGTCTGTATTTATATTTTGAGGGCCGAAGTGGTGGCAAAAGCAAGGGGAAATCTGCTACAAGTGACTCTATCCATTCATTCATCGATGCCCAGTTGGTAAGTTGGGATTGAAATGTGAATGAAAATACCTGGTACCAAGTCAGCAAAAAATGACTTTTTTCTTCACATTTTGAATAAAAATTTGTAAAACTGTTTGTAATATTTGTTTGTGTTACAAATGTTTTGTCATATATGGACAACTTTATCCATTGAATGATGTGTTCTACCAGAACCTGATGTGCCAAAAATATTCTTCAAGATGGCTCCATTTTTATAGATATCTGATCTCCACCTTTTTTATTATCTTCCAAAAAAAAAAAAAAATAGGTGCATGATGCTGGTTTGTTTCCTATGTCATGTCTGAAGTAGAGTACATGGATGATTTGCTTAAGAAAATGTGACATGAATGGTGTTGATCACAACTTCAGTATGTATGTCTCAATTGTTAAAGATGGAGATGCCTAAAAATAATATGATGTGTATTTCTTTTCTTTTTCATCAACCCTTTTTCCTCAAAGGTTTTGTTTGTTTCCAGTTATGATCAGTCACCTTTGTTCACTGAAACTAACATTTTATTGTATTTGTATTCTTATGTTTTCAGGATGTTACCAATGTGACAGAGTACTTAACAAGGATTGATGCTGTTAAAAGACCACAACCTTTCATCATCATCTTGTATTCAGAAAGTGTGCTGCAGCCATCCCAGTGTTTTGTCGTCCTAGAAAGACATGCCTTGCCACAACCATCACTGTTAAAGGCTGTTGATTTGTGCTATAAAGTGCATTTTGTTATGGACTTGAATTATCAAGTTGACTGCCGAGCAGTGTGGAAGTTCATAGAAACTATCTACCAACAGCCAGATGTCAGTCCTCAAAAAGAAAACAGCCAGGTTCGCCAATTCAGAGCATACATGTTCAATCAAAAAGAGGAGAAGCAGTAAATTCACCAAAACACTCAGGCCCTCTGGCGATAACTCTTGTACATTGTAATACTTACGGGTACAACTTGCTTGGAACAGCTTGGACATACCTGTTCTGAGGTGGCACCCTTTGTTAGAGTGTTAGTTGTTATTTCCTTGAGATAAGGAAATCCTTTGCGTTCTTCATAATGTTTTAGATATTTCACCTTACGAAAGACTGCAGCCTCTCATCATCATCTTAGGCCTGTATTCACAAAGTGTGCTGCAGCCATCCCAGTATTTTGTTGTCCTAGAATTTAAAAGGCATGCCTTGCCACAGCCATCACTGTTAAAGGCTGTTGATTTGTGCTATAAAGTGCATTTTGTTATGGACTTGAATTATCAAGTGAACATGCCGAGCAGTGTGGAAGTTCATAGAAGGGAAGGGAAGAGGGAAGGAATTTGGTTAAAATGATGTCATTTCAGATTGGAAAGGCCAATTATTTTTTGTTTCTTTTTGCATTTTGATGTGTATGCCAGATGCCCATAAATAAGAGAAAAAATTCTGTATTTTAAAATGTGTTTCTAAAATATGAAAGATATTTAAAAGATAACTTAGAATTCCATCTCTCGCATTTTTGAGATGGAAAATCTAACTGTATTTTGTTGTAACTTTCCAAAGTATCAATTATTATTTACCTCAACATCTGTAAGAAACTTTAGAAAAAATTGGTAAAGTTAATATGGTGTGGTAGAGTCAAAAAGATTTTGCGAGGGACAGAATTTTAGTGCGAGGGACGGAATTTCTGCGATTAACGGTGGCTTATACGGGGGCAAAACAGGGGTTATGCTTCAAATTCAAGCTCATTTGATGTAGTATGATCTGAGCATGTTTACACATTTTTCATCAAAATTGGCCAAAAACTGATTTTCATTGATTTTTATAGCTATTAAGCCTTCCAAATTCTGCAACCTTGACAAAAATAACCTTTATTAAGCATTTCCAGGTGGGGAAAATGTATGTTTTTTGCTAATATTTATTCAGTATGACATACTGCTTGATTTACCTAGTGGTCTAAGAGGTATTTTTCATATTCACCACACTACATGTAATGACAGGGGGGGGGGGTGAAAAATATTCCGTCCTGCGCATTTGACGATTTAACAAGATTGTCGATTGCGTCAAGTTATCATGGATTTTTTGGGACATTGATATTATTTAAATTTCCCATATTTAAGCTAAAATTTTCACAAACTTGTTCTAAAGTTCCATCCCTCACAGAAACAATAATTTTGGCTTTGGCCCAACTGAATACTTAAGTTGTTTACCGCAGCCTATTCTATAGCCTTTGATGATAATTGCTTTCATCAAACTTTGTGATAACGTTGTAAAAAGGAGCAACAAGGAAAGTGTGTTTTTCATATTTGGATAAATTTATAAGTTAATTTCTTCACTTACAAACAAAAGTGGTGTATGGTCATACTACTGCATACTGATCACTCATACTTAGAGGGTACAACTTTGATTATTCTGATAAACCCTTACATTTGTCACATCACATTTTTGTGGGACAGCAGATTGGTTATACCTGTTTTGGCTTTTGGGGTGACACTTTATCAGAGCCTAGTGTTGTGACTTACTCAAGAAGTTACCCCTGTAATTGAAAAAGAGAACGGTTTTATCATTCCACAAACAAGTAAAAACATTTTTAAGGCTGGAACTTACTTATTTTATGTTTGCAACTTGCAAGTCAAGGGGTTGTAGATTGATGTAGTTTTATTTATTGTTTTATTTATTGTTTTAAAGTGAAAGAGACGGCATGAAAAGACTACCAGAAACAGTCGAGACTATAACTTAATCATCCGAGAACTGAATACCTCCATTGGTTACTGTAGCCTATTTACTAGTTCTAACATTGATTTGTTGATCATTTGTTTTCATCAAATTTAAGTGATCTCCTTGTGATAATGCAACATTTCAAAGGCATTCGGGGCTGCAAGAGGAAAAGAACGAAAAATCATAATTTGAATTGTTCACATTTTTGCGAGAAATGTTAATGATTTTTAATGACAAAAGAAATAGTCTAAAGATCAGTATGTCTGGTCTAGTGCCTTATTTTGGCATGCAATTGTATGTTTCTCAATCATAGAGTTCATCATACTATATCAGCCACAAGATTAATGACGATCATGACAATTGCATGTCAAAATTAGGCAAGGGACTTCTCTTGTCATTAAAAAAAGTCAATATTGAATGTGAAACACTCAAATTATGAGTTGTTCTTTTTTTTTTCTTTATGCAGCTCTAATATTGCTAACATGCAGTAAGTTTGGTGTATAAGAAAACTTGGTTTAATAAAACTAAGTTTCAGCTTTCAATGATGCTAATGTTCTGAATGAAGTATGTAGTGTGTTTTCAAAACTTTGTTTATTAAAATCTGAAACAGAAGAACAATAGTGTACTGTGTTATAAATTGCTGTATGGAAAATTGGAAATGCTCAGAATTCTGATGACAGGTGCTGTCAAAAGTGAAAGAAATACTTACGAAGACACTCAACATCTGATAAATATATTACAAGTGGGCAAAGGTTGATAAAAAAACACTCAATTGTTACTAAAAATAAAATCCATCATTTAGCCATATTATGCAACAATTTGATCTACTGGGGATCTACTACCTAACAAATGAGTAAATAAAAGCTCAATATATATCCAAATAAAACCCAACAAATAGTAACAATAACAATGCTCAATAAACTAGGCGTAGAAAGCAACAGTTGCTTAGTAAATACTCAACAAATGAGAAAGACAATACTCAACAAATAATGAAAATGACATATTTCAGCAATATTTGGTATTTTAAAAACCCAACACATGAGTAACAGAATGCTCAACACATAATGAAACCTCGTATTTAAGCAATTGCTGAGTTTTAAATGCCCAACAAATGGTTATTGAAATGCTTAACACTTGAGAAAAGATACGCGCAATTAAGCAATAGTTGATATAAAAATTACACAATAGATGGTTAAATCAAGACGTTCAACTGTTGAGTAATTGTAATTGCTCAACATCTGAGTGACAGCAATTACTCAGTTGTTGGTGGAAACGTGTTACCCAACACTGTTGGTGATTTATTACTCAACAGTTGAGTTGCAGCCTCCTTGAGCAACGTTGTGTAAAATGTTGAGCAAAATTTTACTCAACATTTTCGCAGTGAAGGTGAGTTTCATCTAGATGCCAAGCAGACTAATTTTCAATTATGTATATATATATATGGTTCTAGGACTACTCCCCCGGAGGACAACTCCCCCGGGGACAACTCCCACCTGGCAACTCCCCCGGAGGACAGCTCCCCCGTAGGGCAACTCCCCCGGAGGACAACTCCCCCGCAGGACGACTCCCCCGCAGGACGAGTCCCCCGGAGGACATCTCCCCCGGAGGAAAACTCCCCCAGAGGACAACTCCCCCGAAGACAACTCCCCCGCAGGACAACTCCCCCGCAGGACAACTCCCCCGGAGGACAACTCCCCCGAGGACAACTTCCCCCGAGGACGACTCCCCCGGAGGACGACTCCCCCAAGGACAACTCCCCCGGAGCACAACTCCCCGGGGGATGACTTCCATCACACAACTCCCCCGGAGGACACCCTCCCCCCCCCCCCCTTTAAGGACAAAATTACGCATGAAATTTGTTTTTATGACAACGTCTTGCTCGTGAGGAACTGTAAAATAAATCTTTCCTTTTTATAAATCAAACTTAAGTAATTAATCCAGTATTTTTTTGTTTTTATTACAACTCTCCCGGAGGAGAACAGCTCCTCGGGGATGACAAACGGGGATGGGCGAGGGGTAGAGGGTTGCTATTCGTTTAATAAGGTATTGGGTCATTTGTCGCTCTAATTGCTAACTTTTTAAAAAAATACCCAACCTTTTGCTCCCATTTTTGCGTACACATTCAAGAAAATAAAAACTCTAGTAATGGGTACGCTTTTCCGCCCAAGGGTGTTGGGTTTGACAGCTCCAGCGGAACACTCCCATCGGAACCAAATCTGATCGTGAGAAGAGAGAAAAGAAAGGAATAAAATGAAGAAAGGAAAGTGAGGAACCTAAGTAGGAAGCTACAAAAGTAGAGAATGGTCTATCTAGTCGTAGTCTTCAGGAAAAGGGGGAGATGGCCCACAATCACGCTTAAGAATAGAAGTCACTTCGCTCGATCAGCAGCCGTGATTGGGTCCCGTTCCTTTTTTTTTATAATCTAAATGCACAATTTTCAGGCAAGATATCATATAAAAATCTTACTTTTTAGGGGAGCGGTCGACCCCCCCCCCCGAGATCCGGTATCCGCCCCTTTGTTAAACTCACTGACTATAAATGAAAAGAAAACCTTAACGGAATTTTATATTGAATGCATGTTAATTTCATTTTTGATAAAGGACTTGCTCTTCTACGTATTTAGCGTCCAGCGAGCATGTGCGAGTATCATTCTTTGCGCTGAAACCACATGAAAACATTAATAATAAAGTACCTCATTCAAGAGTAAAAGATAAACAAAAAGGAAAAGTCATCGTTAGATTCTTATGATTTGACAAATTTGGACACATATTGAGCTCTGGTATCTAAATTTGCTGATGACATTAATCATTTTTTCTTACTTAGAATATCTGCATTCAGCTGACCTGAAACCTAGAGGTTTTATGTATTTGTTCTTCTTATTTTTTCTTTGTTATATAGAGCCTAACAGTGCCTAAAGAAATCTATCAGTCATAAAGCTTGGAGAAAACATTAGTTTACTCATTAAAAATTACATTAATCCAGTCTATGTTTGTCAGATAACATTGGATTCCATAATGTTTGCGTACAAAAATAAACAATCATCAAACATGATATGACCATTGCAACTATGTTTCAATTGGTGAAACTTTGGCTTACTAATAAAACATATTAACAAATGTGTTTTATACAATATCAGTTGTATTAGTTTGAGAATGGAAAACAACAATCACACAAAACAAACATACATAAGAGTGGGTGTAAAAGTTTGAAAAAAATCCCTAAGAGACACAATTTCGTTTTTAAGTATTTATTTTCTTGAAAAAAAAACCCGTTAACAAAACAAGTGAAATCATTTCAAACATTATGTCAGAGATACCAGTATTTATGTAACGCTATTATCATCATTGAATGTAACATCATATAGAAGAACTGTTTTATACCTATCAAAAAACAAATAGACATTCCACACCTGGACGATATTTTTGGGTGTGTGTGTGTGTGTGTGTTGTGTGTGGAGGCCTTAATTCAACCTTTCTTATCCTCTATATTTTTCTAAATACAATATATCTTTTAGTTTCAACTTTTCTACAGTTTTCTACTCTGACACGTCCTTCAAAGAATGTACTGTATACCAAAGAAAATTGTGTTTTTCTTCTGATTGTTAACTAGTGCATTGTGAGTATTTGAGCCAGGCACTATATTTTACCTAAAGCCGAGATATGGGTGAAAAGCTTATTAAAAGGATGGAAAGGATGGAACAGGGTAGAAGAAATCTGAAGAAATGGAATGGGTGAGAATTCAAAGTGTAATTCTGTTCTTACTGATTGGCACAAAATGATAAGATGACCGACTTGAGATTTTTCCCCCCTACTTACCAGTTATCACCATGATCACTGCAGTCATCATTTTCCCATCCGCGTTTCCATCCTAGGTCAGCGTGCTTATTTTCTTTGATTTTTACAGCAGTTCTCTCCTGATCATCTTCGTTGTCATGTAATTCTCCTCCTCATCATCAGCTCATCACAGTCAGTTTCAAACAATAGCCGCAATTATATTTGAATTGTAGCTGTTTAAATTACTAAAGGCACACACCCCCTCAATAATATTTTTCATTTTTTTTTCAGATTTTATCATAATAAATTGACATTTGAAATTATTCTTCATATAGCTTTTCCCTAACACATATAACTAACAAAAACAAATATCAACGAAATTATGAACTTAGTTATTAAGATAGTTACTGAGACAACAAACAATACAGGAGGCGTTCACAAAGTGCCCATGCTGTGTAGTCTTTAGTGGTGTAGATACAGGGGCTTCAGTATCGTGCGGGCTGTGTGTGTGTTGTGTGTGTGTGGGGGGGATAGGTGATGACCCGCCACATTTCGAAGTTTGGAAGTTGGTGTAGTATAAACGCGTATACAAAAATACATCTATGGGGCAATACCCCCCCCCCCCCCAAAAAAAAAAGAGAACCTTTAAGATTATGGCATAATGTTCGGAGGGTTGGGCCTGGATGATTACATTAGAAGACGAAGTGATGGATCGAAACGACAATATATAAAAAAATAAGAAGAAGAACAAATACATAAAACCTCTAGGTTTCAGGTCAGCTGAATGTAGATATTCTAAGTAAGAAAAAATGATTAATTTCATCAGCAAATTTAGATACCACAGCTCAATATGTGTCCAAATTTGTCAAATCATAAGAATCTAACGATGACTTTTCCTTTTTGTTTATCTTTTACTCTTGAATGAGGTACTTTATAACTAAATGTTTTCATGTGGTTTCAGCGCAAAGAATGATACTCGCACATGCTCCCTGGACGCTAAATACGTAGAAGCCAAGTCCTTTAACAAAAATGAAATTAACGTGCATTCAATATAAAATTCCGTTAAGGTTTTCTTTTCATTTATAGTCAGTGAGTTTAACAAAGGGGCGGATACCGGATCTCGGGGGGGGGGGGGGGGCGACCGCTCCCCTAAAAAGTAAGATTTTTATATGATATCTTGCCTGAAAATTGTGCATTTAGATTATAAAAAAAAAGGAACGGGACCCAATCACGGCTGCTGATCGAGCGAAGTGACTTCTATTCTTCAGCTTGATTATGGGCCATCTCCCCCTTTTCCTGAAGACTACGACTAGATAGACCATTCTCTACTTTTGTAGCTTCCTACTTAGGTTCCTCACTTTCCTTTCTTCATTTTATTCCTTTCTTTTCTCTCTTCTCACGATCAGATTTGGTTCCGATGGGAGTGTGCCGCTGAAGCTGTCAAACCCAACACCCTTGGGCGGAAAAGCGTACCCATTACTAGAGTTTTTATTTTCTTGAATGTGTACGCAAAAATGGGAGCAAAAGGTTGGGTATTTTTTAAAAAAAGTTAGCAATTACAGCGACAAATGACCTAATAACTTATTAAACGAATAACAACCCTCTACCCCCTCGCCCATCCCCGTGTGTGATCCCCGAGGAACTGTTCTCCTCCGGGAGAGTTGTAATGAAAACAAAAAATACTGGATTAATTACTTAAGTTCGATTTATAAAAAGGAAAGATTTATTTAACAGTTCCTCACGAGCAAGGCGTTGTCATAAAAACAAAATTTTATGCGCAATTTTGTCCATAAAGAGGGGGGGGGGGTGGTCCTCCGGGGGAGTTGTGTGATGGGAGTCATCCCCCGGGGAGTTGTGCTCCGGGGGAGTTGTCCTTGGGGGAGTTGTCCTCCGGGGGAGTCGTCCTCGGGGGGAGTTGTCCTTGGGGGGAGTTGTCCTCGGGGGAGTTGTCCTCCGGGGGAGTTGTCCTGCGGGGGAGTTGTCCTGCGGGGGAGTTGTCCTCCGGGGGAGTTGTCCTCCGGGGGAGATGTCCTCCGGGGGACCCGTCCTGCGGGGGAGTTGTCCTGCGGGGGAGCTGTCCTCCGGGGGAGTTGTCCTCTGGGGGAGTTGTCAGGTGGGAGTCGTCCCCGGGGGAGTTGTCCTCCGGGGGAGTTGTCCTGATACGATATATGTATATATATATAGTTGTGACTGAAGAAGGAGGCGGCGGGACGTTGCTAGTATGTTCACTCTGCCTTTATTAAGCCGAGCGTATCAGGACAACTCCCCCGGAGGACAACTCCCCCGGGGACGACTCCCACCTGACAACTCCCCCAGAGGACAACTCCCCCGGAGGACAGCTCCCCCGCAGGACAACTCCCCCGCAGGACGGGTCCCCCGGAGGACATCTCCCCCGGAGGACAACTCCCCCGGAGGACAACTCCCCCGCAGGACAACTCCCCCGCAGGACAACTCCCCCGGAGGACAACTCCCCCGAGGACAACTCCCCCCAAGGACAACTCCCCCCGAGGACGACTCCCCCGGAGGACAACTCCCCCAAGGACAACTCCCCCGGAGCACAACTCCCCGGGGGATGACTCCCATCACACAACTCCCCCGGAGGACCACCCCCCCCCCCCTCTTTATGGACAAAATTGCGCATAAAATTTTGTTTTTATGACAACGCCTTGCTCGTGAGGAACTGTTAAATAAATCTTTCCTTTTTATAAATCGAACTTAAGTAATTAATCCAGTATTTTTTGTTTTCATTACAACTCTCCCGGAGGAGAACAGTTCCTCGGGGATCACACACGGGGATGGGCGAGGGGTAGAGGGTTGTTATTCGTTTAATAAGTTATTAGGTCATTTGTCGCTGTAATTGCTAACTTTTTTTAAAAAATACCCAACCTTTTGCTCCCATTTTTGCGTACACATTCAAGAAAATAAAAACTCTAGTAATGGGTACGCTTTTCCGCCCAAGGGTGTTGGGTTTGACAGCTTCAGCGGCACACTCCCATCGGAACCAAATCTGATCGTGAGAAGAGAGAAAAGAAAGGAATAAAATGAAGAAAGGAAAGTGAGGAACCTAAGTAGGAAGCTACAAAAGTAGAGAATGGTCTATCTAGTCGTAGTCTTCAGGAAAAGGGGGAGATGGCCCATAATCAAGCTGAAGAATAGAAGTCACTTCGCTCGATCAGCAGCCGTGATTGGGTCCCGTTCCTTTTTTTTTATAATCTAAATGCACAATTTTCAGGCAAGATATCATATAAAAATCTTACTTTTTAGGGGAGCGGTCGACCCCCCCCCCCCCCCCGAGATCCGGTATCCGCCCCTTTGTTAAACTCACTGACTATAAATGAAAAGAAAACCTTAACGGAATTTTATATTGAATGCACGTTAATTTCATTTTTGTTAAAGGACTTGGCTTCTACGTATTTAGCGTCCAGGGAGCATGTGCGAGTATCATTCTTTGCGCTGAAACCACATGAAAACATTTAGTTATAAAGTACCTCATTCAAGAGTAAAAGATAAACAAAAAGGAAAAGTCATCGTTAGATTCTTATGATTTGACAAATTTGGACACATATTGAGCTGTGGTATCTAAATTTGCTGATGAAATTAATCATTTTTTCTTACTTAGAATATCTACATTCAGCTGACCTGAAACCTAGAGGTTTTATGTATTTGTTCTTCTTCTTATTTTTTTATATATTGTCGTTTCGATCCATCACTTCGTCTTCTAATGTAATCATCCAGGCCCAACCCTCCGAACATTATGCCATAATCTTAAAGGTTCTCTTTTTTTTTTTTTTGGGGGGGGGGGTATTGCCCCATAGATGTATTTTTGTATACGCGTTTATACTACACCAACTTCCAAACTTCGAAATGTGGCGGGTCATCACCTATCCCCCCCACACACACACAACACACACACAGCCCGCACGATACTGAAGCCCCTGTATCTACACCACTAAAGACTACACAGCATGGGCACTTTGTGAACGCCTCCTGTATTGTTTGTTGTCTCAGTAACTATCTTAATAACTAAGTTCATAATTTCGTTGATATTTGTTTTTGTTAGTTATATGTGTTAGGGAAAAGCTATATGAAGAATAATTTCAAATGTCAATTTATTATGATAAAATCTGAAAAAAAAATGAAAAATATTATTGAGGGGGTGTGTGCCTTTAGTAATTTAAACAGCTACAATTCAAATATAATTGCGGCTATTGTTTGAAACTGACTGTGATGAGCTGATGATGAGGAGGAGAATTACATGACAACGAAGATGATCAGGAGAGAACTGCTGTAAAAATCAAAGAAAATAAGCACGCTGACCTAGGATGGAAACGCGGATGGGAAAATGATGACTGCAGTGATCATGGTGATAACTGGTAAGTAGGGGGGAAAAATCTCAAGTCGGTCATCTTATCATTTTGTGCCAATCAGTAAGAACAGAATTACACTTTGAATTCTCACCCATTCCATTTCTTCAGATTTCTTCTACCCTGTTCCATCCTTTCCATCCTTTTAATAAGCTTTTCACCCATATCTCGGCTTTAGGTAAAATATAGTGCCTGGCTCAAATACTCACAATGCACTAGTTAACAATCAGAAGAAAAACACAATTTTCTTTGGTATACAGTACATTCTTTGAAGGACGTGTCAGAGTAGAAAACTGTAGAAAAGTTGAAACTAAAAGATATATTGTATTTAGAAAAATATAGAGGATAAGAAAGGTTGAATTAAGGCCTCCACACACAACACACACACACACACACACCCAAAAATATCGTCCAGGTGTGGAATGTCTATTTGTTTTTTGATAGGTATAAAACAGTTCTTCTATATGATGTTACATTCAATGATGATAATAGCGTTACATAAATACTGGTATCTCTGACATAATGTTTGAAATGATTTCACTTGTTTTGTTAACGGGTTTTTTTTTCAAGAAAATAAATACTTAAAAACGAAATTGTGTCTCTTAGGGATTTTTTTCAAACTTTTACACCCACTCTTATGTATGTTTGTTTTGTGTGATTGTTGTTTTCCATTCTCAAACTAATACAACTGATATTGTATAAAACACATTTGTTAATATGTTTTATTAGTAAGCCAAAGTTTCACCAATTGAAACATAGTTGCAATGGTCATATCATGTTTGATGATTGTTTATTTTTGTACGCAAACATTATGGAATCCAATGTTATCTGACAAACATAGACTGGATTAATGTAATTTTAATGAGTAAACTAATGTTTTCTCCAAGCTTTATGACTGATAGATTTCTTTAGGCACTGTTAGGCTCTATATAACAAAGAAAAAATAAGAAGAACAAATACATAAAACCTCTAGGTTTCAGGTCAGCTGAATGCAGATATTCTAAGTAAGAAAAAATGATTAATGTCATCAGCAAATTTAGATACCAGAGCTCAATATGTGTCCAAATTTGTCAAATCATAAGAATCTAACGATGACTTTTCCTTTTTGTTTATCTTTTACTCTTGAATGAGGTACTTTATTATTAATGTTTTCATGTGGTTTCAGCGCAAAGAATGATACTCGCACATGCTCGCTGGACGCTAAATACGTAGAAGAGCAAGTCCTTTATCAAAAATGAAATTAACATGCATTCAATATAAAATTCCGTTAAGGTTTTCTTTTCATTTATAGTCAGTGAGTTTAACAAAGGGGCGGATACCGGATCTCGGGGGGGGGGGGGGCGACCGCTCCCCTAAAAAGTAAGATTTTTATATGATATCTTGCCTGAAAATTGTGCATTTAGATTATAAAAAAAAAGGAACGGGACCCAATCACGGCTGCTGATCGAGCGAAGTGACTTCTATTCTTAAGCGTGATTGTGGGCCATCTCCCCCTTTTCCTGAAGACTACGACTAGATAGACCATTCTCTACTTTTGTAGCTTCCTACTTAGGTTCCTCACTTTCCTTTCTTCATTTTATTCCTTTCTTTTCTCTCTTCTCACGATCAGATTTGGTTCCGATGGGAGTGTTCCGCTGGAGCTGTCAAACCCAACACCCTTGGGCGGAAAAGCGTACCCATTACTAGAGTTTTTATTTTCTTGAATGTGTACGCAAAAATGGGAGCAAAAGGTTGGGTATTTTTTTAAAAAGTTAGCAATTAGAGCGACAAATGACCCAATACCTTATTAAACGAATAGCAACCCTCTACCCCTCGCCCATCCCCGTTTGTCATCCCCGAGGAGCTGTTCTCCTCCGGGAGAGTTGTAATAAAAACAAAAAAATACTGGATTAATTACTTAAGTTTGATTTATAAAAAGGAAAGATTTATTTTACAGTTCCTCACGAGCAAGACGTTGTCATAAAAACAAATTTCATGCGTAATTTTGTCCTTAAAGGGGGGGGGGGGGGGGGGAGGGTGTCCTCCGGGGGAGTTGTGTGATGGAAGTCATCCCCCGGGGAGTTGTGCTCCGGGGGAGTTGTCCTTGGGGGAGTCGTCCTCCGGGGGAGTCGTCCTCGGGGGAAGTTGTCCTCGGGGGAGTTGTCCTCCGGGGGAGTTGTCCTGCGGGGGAGTTGTCCTGCGGGGGAGTTGTCTTCGGGGGAGTTGTCCTCTGGGGGAGTTTTCCTCCGGGGGAGATGTCCTCCGGGGGACTCGTCCTGCGGGGGAGTCGTCCTGCGGGGGAGTTGTCCTCCGGGGGAGTTGCCCTACGGGGGAGCTGTCCTCCGGGGGAGTTGCCAGGTGGGAGTTGTCCCCGGGGGAGTTGTCCTCCGGGGGAGTAGTCCTAGAACCTAAGCCGAGCTTTCGACCCTGTGACAGGTCTTCCTCAGGGCTTGAGATACAAAACAAAAATTAACCAATTGCAAGCATGCAACAAAACAACGAAATGAAAACAGCATTATAACACAAATACAAACGTAAATAACAGAAAACGATGTTAGCAATTACACAGTCTTTTTAAGTTACAGTTAAATTAAAATCAAAGTGTTAAATCAAAGTGAAGAGACGAACGGAAAGTGTAAATCATATAACTCAAAGAGTATAATCATAACAATACTAACTAGTTACCTGGATTTTGGCAGTAGGGAGGAGTTGGGTTTGTAAGTGGGGTGTCTTAGCCGTGTGTTGTTTAGCGAATGAACATGGCGAGGGGTTATGTTTTGAAGGAGGTGGCAAAGGCACCGAACTCTATTGGTGGCAGGGGGTGTGGAGGGGTGATTAAGAGCGCCGAATATTAATGGCGCCAGGAATTGGGGAAAGGGGGGGGGGGGGGCTTGTAAGATATATATATGTAACATAGGCCTATATCAACGTGAAGCATTTTCAATTTGGGGAAATTACGCATCTTGCTAGATTGTGAACCATCCTGCTTTTCTTTCAATTTTGCGAGCGAGCGAAGCGAGCGAGCAAAAAATAACAAATTTCTTGTTATGAGAGACGTGTTTAGTTATGAAAATACACTATAGGCATATATGATACCTAAAAAATATGGTTACCTCGCAGTCAAATATGAACTCTATTTTGTCACATCACTGGTCCCCCAAACCACTCTGGGTTTTTTTTAATATTACGAGCGAGCGAAGCGAGCGAGGAAGCACACACTGTTTTTGATGGTTGAAGAAGTAACCCCTTCGGCAAATTACACTATGAGCCCATGAAACATACATTATCTATTCGGTCTCATCTCACCAAATTGTTTTGCTTTTCAAAACCATCACTATCAAACGAGCGAGCAAAAATATTCCCTTTTCCATATGATGGAAGTGTTATTTCGTCATCATGATTATATAATAATGTGATAATAATGTGATATGCGCTATACAAGAACAGAATACACTGTAAACCTGTCATGCCTGTATATCTAAATAATACATCCGATCACATGTGTGCCGAATATGACACTGTTTTAGCTACCTTGCTTGCAGTCCGAATCCATTCTGTTTCTATCATAGCGAGCAAAGTCAACAACCGATCCTGGCAAAATTGTATGGATTCGTCCAAAAAAATTTGTCAACCACCTCACTGCCCAAATATAATGATATGTTGGAATCTTGCTGCTATGATGCTGCCCGAAATCATCTTGTATCTAGCTTTTACCAGCAAGAGTAGCGAGCGAGCTAACGAAAAATATGGGTTTCTTTTTATATCTAGGGCTTTATCTCCTGAAAGTGTATCTATTTTAAGTCAACTGCCTGCTCTATTTCTTGGAGTGACATCTTGTTTGGTTATTTTACTTCCTATGAGTAGAAGAATGGTATAACATTAGATAGAAACACAAGATGCAAACCGATTTCCTTTCATAAGAATATTAATTATCATGGGCATTGGCTAAGATACTTAAATGCGAGCGAGCGCTTCCCAGTGTCCCATTTTCTTTCTTTTTCTTTGTCTTCCGCTTTCATTTCACTTCCTTCCTTCCTTTTCCTTTCTTTACTCTTTCTTTTTTCTTTTTTTTTTTTTGTTTTTTTTTTTTTGGTTCGGAAACTATTGGGGGGGGGGCAAAATGATATCTTTGCCCCCCCCGAAATTTTCTTGGGGGGGGCAACTGCCCCCCGCCCCCCCCCCCCTGGATCGACGCCTCTGCTTAGCTATTATATTTTGGATCAGAAATTAATCCTTTAGTGATTGGCTTAAAGACCTTCACGTGATCACTTGTATTTTCAGCTATTTCAGAATGTTGGCATGAGGGTATACTATTTGGGAAATGGCGCCATTTTTATGACGACATTTTCCTTTCTTTTCTTTCTTTCTTTTTTTTTTTTGGCTAACTCCTGCCGGGGTTTTTGCCTTTTTCTGGCCAATTCGTTTGGTATTTTTCATCTACTAGTATTTGTGAAATGACGTCACAATCCCAATACGCGAAATCTATGCGCGAAATGAAATTCAGTGGGCATACGAGAGCTCGAGTGCGCACCATGGGTAGCTCTCGCCAAACTCTTGCGGTGTCACGGCTACTACGTTTCTCAATTTCTGATCACTTTGCAGTTTATCCATATTACAACGTTTAGACTCATAAAGCATTCGATAAGACAGATATATTAATCAAAGAATATTGATTTGATATGATTTTAATGATTTACTTAAACATGGTAAAAACCCCTTTACCTGCCTGGCTGATTTACACTGGGACCGTGTATTATTAAAAAAAAACAAATGAAAATAGAATATGAATACATGTCAAACAACAATTATATGCACAAAATATAAGAAAATAAAATACATATAAAAGTACATATAGATCTTGATCCAAAATATAAAACAAATATACTCTGCCATAATTTCGAGTTTCTGGTGAAAACTATGGGCCTCGGTGCCTCCAAAAGTACCATTCACTTCGGGGCCGCCCCCCCCAGTGCTAGGATTCATATCCCGGTGGGCACGCTCAATCCGTGGATTCTGCATCCCAAAGTGCTGCGACAACATGGTTGATACCTTTCCAACAGGATTTTCAGCACATTCCTCTCCATCCTTGTCATCTTTATCATCATCATAATCATAATTATGTAATGAATTTAGATTTCTTCGCATTCCCTCCCCGCGACCAAATGATTTAATCGTAAACTCGTGATATACTATTCATGCCCCGACCCAAAAATAGAAGGGTGACGTGCGCGGTTCTCCCGCCCGCACGAATTTATTGACCCATGTGATCCAGCTATATTCAGAGATTCATCGGCCTTGCCATTCTTACTTGATGAACGGCCGAAAGTGCGGATAAACCGATAACATATATTTGAAAATGGAAAAAGAGGCCTAGCTGACACGACTGGTGATCAAAACATTGCAGGTTTATATGTTTCCAAGCAGGAAAATCGTGCTAAAGAAATAAAGATACACATGAGAATAGCACATCGGTGAGTATGTATTTTAATTTGATTTTGAAGAGAACACCAAGGCGATTCGTGTAGAAATAGCTAGCCTAATCTCATTAAAAAAAACGCATAAAATTGATTCATAATTTCTCGCTCCTCCTCCCCGTTTCATTCTGCTTCATTCGTGAAGAGTTATTTGAATCTGGCTTCAAATCAGGTTTCAAATAGCTGAGGTCATGTAGACAGTGCATGAGCTTAACAAAAATGAATTCTGTGCAATACTGGTCGCAGTTAGACAATACTTCACTCGATCCTTTTGAGTGTTTTACCTTACATGTTACTTTTATGAAAAATCCTTCTCTAGCTCCTGAGATTCTTTTTGTAAGATGCTATATAATGTACAAAGTGCCAAAATTCTTGGAGTCATTATACATTCTGGTTTGAAATAAAATTCTGATGTCGATTATTTAGTGAAAGGGTTCAATAAAAATGGTGTATATTGAGGAAATTTAATTTAATTTATATTTTAGGAAATTCGGATTACATAAATTCTTATTGGCAATTAACACTGCATTATTGAGTCAAATCTTCTCATTGACTTTTGTTGGTTTGTTTGTTTACTTATGCCAATACGTGGACTATTTCAAGATGTTTGAGGAAATTTAAGATATTCAATTTACCCTACACTAGCTTGAAAGATTATTGTTTGATAGCTAATGTACTACCGATTTAAGATTATTACCATCATCATCATCATTTTCATTATTATTATTATCATCATCATCATCATCATCATCATTAAATATTCGACAGTTCATGAAAAAGTACAGGTACAGATACAGCAACAGCAAAAGACAAGTACATAATAAGAATGAAAGGAGTAACAAGTGGGCCAGGGTGTACAAAAGTGAAAAACAACGCTGTTGCCGGTGTGACAGTCGATGTGTTCCGGGTTCCGCAGGAACGAAATGGCTAGTCGATTCGTTCCCCAGAACCAAACGACTAGTTGATTCGTTCCAGGGGAACCAGACGTCTGGTACTACTTTTGGCCGATTACGAAAGCCGCCGTTTGGTTCCGACATTAGCCAAGAGTTTCGGGGTACATTTCAGAGGCCAAAGAACGTTATTCGAGGGAGAGGGGAGCTGACATCCAAACAGGCGAAATCCAGATCCTGCAGATAGGGCCGTAGCGGGGGTTCAGGGGCGGCACCCCCCCCCCCGAACCCTTGGTTTTTTCTGATTTTGAAAGTCTATTTCTAAATTTACCATTTGAAATATAAGTTCACACAACTGACCTTATTCCCCGACCCCCCCCCCCCCCTCGGTACTCATAATTTCAGTGTTCTTTCAGTAACTTGAATTCTGTTATTATGGGCGTTCCCAACACAAGCTTTGCTTTTCGCCTCCTTCTATTTTGTAAATTATTTACTGCATGTATCGTAATCTATGTATACCGCATTGTAAAAATTATTATGTACACCTCGGTTTTCACATTGTACTGATGAGAAGGAAACAATTAATGCTGATTTTAAAATGTAAAAAAAAAAGAAAGTCAAGGTAATGAAGGAATTTATCACAATGAGTCATTATTGCGCTCCAATTATGTGTCATAGCAGTCTTACACTAGAACAAAGGAACAATCTCGAAAAAAAAAAAACATAACGTATACATACATGCAATATTAAGGAAGTCAATATTATAATCAAAAACCTATTGTAGATAAATCTCTGCTACTACGTTACGGTTGGATATATACATCCATCATCGAAACGTAGCGGAGACTTACAGTAAGTTTTGGTTTTCGATTTATAATACTGACTTCACTGAATTAAGACCAGATGAATACTAACTTTCATAAATCTGCATGCAATATATTATTTTATGGTTCATTTCATATTCAAAGGCATGTCAAGTATGCAAATGTAACTTTACAGGAAAGCACTTTGTAGAAAAATATGCTATATCTTTAATAAATCATTATAATTGTTAGGCCTGGTAACCTCAGCATAAAAAAGGTATCTGTACGCCAGATTCCTGTTCATCATCAATTTCAATCAAAACAAAAAGGTTTAAAAGAAGCCCACTGGTACATCACTCAAAAAAAAATATTGGTAAAGATGAGCCAAGAGGGTAATTATGTGTCCAACCGACTTTTGGCATTTCTTTTTATCCCATTTGATGGAAATTTTGCCCATTCTAAAGTAATTACTGCTCATTTTTACCCTAACTGGACAATATGCTTCCCTCGTTGGTTGGACATAAAAAAAAAAACTCGTGCTAGTTAAAATTTTACCCAACATTTTTTTTTTTTTTTTTACAGTGTATGCAGTTGATTTAATTTTAAAAAACACCACAATCATAATTCATGCTATTTTTTTTTCAGTGGCAGCAATTTCTCATGTCATAGCTGATGGATCCATCTCCATTGTCTAACATATAATGTCCCAGAATCCCACTTCTATTCCTTATTTGTATATTGTTAGTTTTCAACATGAATCATTTTGAAATACTATTTATAACATTATAACCTACCATAGGGCGAATCCAATGAATGGGTTTATTTCGTCACAATAGGGCAGGAGAGTGTTAAGGTGAATCGAGCATGCGTTAAGGCGAATCCGAAATATAGGCCGAGACAAAAGGATTCGCCCTAACGCCGCATTAAGAGTTATTATTATTATGCCAAAATGTACGTATGATCACGATTAATGCAGTTTCTGCCGTTTTTCATGTCAAACCATATATGTGCACAAAATATGCTGGCAATAGAAACCATTACTGATTGACTGATTGATTGATTGATTGACTGATTGTTTTTGTTTCTATTCTTCTTTTTTTTTCGTTAATAAGATTGGAGATGTGATAATTTTGCCATCATTTAACCGATGGGTACCCCCAGATATAAAGCCTGGATCAGTCAGAATATGTGATGTTTTATAAAAAGACACAGCAATGGACCTTTTATTTTCTTTTCGGTGTAGTCGGGTGCAGAAACATTTGCATGTGGTGCATTAGGACTTCGTTGCTTATAATCTGAATTGCCAGAATAATGGCGATGATGGTGGTAGTAATGAAGATAAAAGTAATGATACTACCACTATTGCTGATGAACTAGTAGTAGTAGTAGTAGTAGTAGTAGTAGTAGTAGTAGTAGTAGTAGCAGTAATGCTGATTGTAATATTAATACATAATCATATAGTCATATCATGTCATCATCATCATGCAGGCCTTGCTTCACGTGGAATCAAACCTGCCATATAGTGGCATCCCTTCTAAAAAGCACTACCCTTTGACCATGGTGACAGTACATACACTATGAACATGACAGACAAAGAAAGCGGACAAAATAAACAACCCCTCATTCTACCCTTCACAATGGTTCTGGTAGTCAGAAGAACATCCCTTCACTGCTATTGTCTAAAATATGTGGAACAGGTGTCACATGCATATTCACCTGGAACTACATGATTAATCATAATAGCTGTGAAGGGATGTTTTTTTGACTACCAAAACCATTGTGAAGGGTAGAATGAGAGGTTGTTTATTTTGTCCGCTTTCTTCGTCCACCGTGTCCATAGTGATATATATTCACATCTGTGTTAGTAACTTTTTATAATACATGGCCCCTCGATCTCTAGCGTATATTATAATGGAGCCTAATTCTTTCTATTTCTATATAGCCTTGAGCCCAGCTTTCTATTTGGTATAAGGATAGTGTTTTAATTAATGGATGCTGGGACAAAAGCACCACAGCGCCTAGAAACATAGTATTAGGCGCGTAATGTGTTATATTTATTATTATTATTATTATTATTATTATTACTATTATTATTAGTAGTAGTAGTAGTATTATCATTAGGTGAGAAGCAAAGTGAACATAATTGTACAAATATAATAAAAGAATTTTTGAAGTGTCTTTTTACACTGAAATTCTCTAATAGAATCATTGCCTCAACAGCAAGTGGGATTGGAGACCCCTGATAGCAGAGACTGGTAAGAATAACATCATATTTACGTCTTTTTAAAGTCGTGTTATACGTCTTATTTATGTATTATATATACGTCTTTAAAACGACACTTTGCACCAGCACACGACGTAAAGTAAGACGTCATATTTTTACATCAATTTTACATCATATTGGTCGGGAAAAAACCGTCTTTATGACGTCTTTACGACCCAAAGGAAGCTCACAGACTGGTAAAAGTCACATCATAAAGACGTCAAAGCTTCAAAACTGGTTTATAAAATAATTTAGAATGTATTCAACATTATGATGTTTTTTCTTTGTTAATGTTCTAGCCTATAGATCGTCCTAAACTAGCCCTATATCCTAACATCCTACATCCTATACCTAACTACTGATGCTTTGTATCGACATTACTATATATATGGACTGTAGTGTAGTACTTGAAAAAAACAGTTAGAAATCACAATTTCTTGATACATTCTGAAATACCCTGCCCATGACATTAACTGAATGGTGTTCAACATGGAAGTACATTGTTCATTAAATCAGCAGTGCAATCATTGAATAAAATGTTAAAATTCAAATGTTATCTTCCTTTTTTCACGAAGTTTAGTCATTTCTGGTCATTCGTGAATATTCATGAATCACGATCAAATATCACGACGTAAGACTGACGTAAACACGTCATATTATGGTCTTGAAAAAAAGCTGTTATAAAGTGGGAAATAATTGACGTAAAAATACGTCTTATTCTGGTCTTTAAAAAAGACGTTAAAAAGTGGTAAATATTTGACGTAAGATATGTGTCATCTAATTAGGTTCAAACAAAATTTGAGAAAATTTTGGTTATATAAAGACGTCATAAGGTTGTCGTAAAATAGTCGTGTATACGACATATGACGTGTGGACCAGTTTATGACCAGTTCTTGACGTCTTAAAGACGTCCGTCTGCTATCAGGGACATTGTGTACTTAAGGTCAGGATCGAGCCGCGGAACGTTTCTGTAAGTGGGGGGCTGCGAATGCAAACAAGCATAATAATTGCCAAATTCTATTACATAACATTCGTACAAGTCTTCAGAGGTTAGCATATCCCAGGTGTTCAGGCAGTGGAATCACACAAAGGAATTCAAAGTAATTTAAAATTCAAATGAGGTATTGGCCAAACCCCTATAAAAGGTCGGTGTTTCGAGTGGTATTCATCTTTTCCTTGTGTGCAGGCAGTGACGGACAGACCAGACCAGATGTATCTTCTACAATTCAACGAGCTGGAGCCAGTGGGCTGCGCCACTCTGTGTTATTGTGTTATTATAATTGTCGGCTATGTTCAGCCTGGGTTCCTAATAAAGAAGGAACGTTCTCTCGCAAGTTATCCTATGTGTGTAAATTCCACTTATTGGCGTGGTGGCAGCGGTGGGATCGTTCTCCAGCCAAGAAAGTAAGATTTATAGGCCAAAAAGGGCTACCACATTGACAGCCAGAAGCATTGGTTGTAGTGATATTTGCGGTTGAACTGGCTGTTCATCACTTACCATCAAGTGTTAGTGCAGTTTGACACTTCGGATAGCCCCACGTATAGAACCGATACGATGACGCAGTCCGCCGCGGCAGCGCCCGCGCATAGGCGCTTAACGAAGACGAATCACTCGATTCCTTCATTGAGTGGAGAGAGAATCTCCTTGTATTTCTTAATCAGTATTGTTCTGAGTTTGCTCCTTTTCTTGTGAGAGACTTGTCATGGAGGAGAAAGTCAAAGTTAGACCCTTTGCGGGGTTTTGTTGATGATCCCCTCGATATACCTGGTGGTAAGACTGCTGCTCAGAAAGTAGTGTTGTTGGAATTGATGTTGGGGCAAATTTCAATCTACTGCCCAATCATTTCAAGGGGCACTATTGTTAGCACTTCTACATCGCTAGCACATATTTGGAATCTCATATATGTTCATTTTGGATTCAGTCGGGAAGATGATGAGAGTGATGTCGATGATTATGAGTCTAATTATGGTGATTATGAGGATGGAGATGTTTGCGACAAGGATGAGCACGATGATGAGCTTAAATTTAAAGTTAGAGTATATGAAGAAAGTGCATGGTATGGGAATAGTGAGTATGAATATGATCATGAGCTACAGACAGAACTACATTTAGAGAGTGAATATGATTATGATGAGCTAGTACAGACTGAACTAGAGAGAGAAAAGAGTGCTGTCAATCTGAGAGGGTTGCCTGATCATTTCTTTGACTTTTCTGATGATCAAGACGGATTTCAGGTTTCTTATGAATTAGATAATCTATCCCTGGTCAATGAGTTCCACAAAGATGTGGCTGAAATTTCCGGTGATGATGCTGTTGATTGCTCATCAGGGTCAGATGAGGCTCAAGGTGACCTTGAGAATGTCCATGGTTGTGAACTCCTGGATGAACTGGGATATGTCCCCCTTCTGAGTTTGTGACGGCAGATGCTGACCTGCCAGTAGTCAGCTTCATTGAGTCTGCTGCTGGTAGCAATCCCTGTTGTGGCTCATCGGTGAGAGATGAGACTGTCGGAGACCCTGAAGTTCTTGGCTGTGACCATGAGTCACAGAAAGATCCCCCTGGCTCTGATGGCTCGCTGCAGCTTAACCGCTCAAATACTTCTTGCGCCCCTACCGAATATGCACATGCTCGTCACAATTCCGATAGTAGTGCCGATATCGCGTCTCCGGCCCCTCCGAAGCATTGTGGGTATGGTTAAACACCATCCGAGTTGACGTTCTCGATCATGTCCTGACAACACCCAAACTCCAGTTGGGTTATCCATCACCGCATCAGCTGCTAACATCCAGTTGTCTACCCGCTTCTTCAGACCCTGTCACAGCACTTGAGACCATCACAATGGACAACGAACTCTGTCCAAGCTCAGACACCCGGCCCTTGGACCAGATGTGTGACACCACCATTCCTGATCCGCATTATCCCGTGGATCTTCTTCACGACCATAGAGAAGAGGTCACTCCAAGTCTAGCTCATCCCCCTCAGACCCCTAGGTACCCATGGGGTGATGATGATTGCTCACCTACTCTCGTGGACCGCAGCAGTAGGCCTACCACTCATCTTCATCTCGAGGAGGCCCAGGCTCCTCTAGGTCATCCCCCTGATGGCCAAGCCTTCCAGCCCAGTGGTGACCATACCCCCACCTCTCAAGTGGTTGCCAACGACGAGGCCCACCTTCAGTGCGAGGAGGCCCATGCTCCTGCAGACCGCCCACCTGATGTGCCTACCTATCTGTGTGACCCTGATGCCACCTTTGCCCCTGTTGGAGCCCGCAGCTGCTGTGATACTTCGCTGCCCCAAGGTCGTCCTCCAGACATCAGACGTAGTGACATCACCATACTCGTGAGCACTATGTGCGTCTTCACTGCGCATACCAATGCCCGCGGTCTTCCCTTAGGCCGACCTCCTGATGCTACTCGCTCCCAGCATGATAATGTTCCTTCATCTCATCTGATCACGCTTAAGGCCGGTAGCAACGTCAAGCTTTCCATCGCTCCTACAGCCCCTCCAGCCTCTCGCTTGGTGCTCCATGACCTGATGGTGTTCTCCTGGCTGAACACTTTCATTTGCCAGCTGCCCCACGTGCAGTTCTTGTTTCCTGATGGACATACATTCGCTTATATGACGCAGGACTATTGGACATTGTTACCAGTTCCCTTTTATACTGGATTGTTATGATCTTCAGCATCATCTTTGTTTGCTAGTTATGTTAGAGATTTACTATAACTATGCTTGTTAATGCTTTTGTTTCTCCCTTCCCCCTTTTTCACCATTTCAAAGTTTTCCATGTCCAGCTTTGCGAGTCTTCATTACTGCTATTGGTCATGACGTGTTATGAATATTTTATGATGTTTTTCTGCAGTACATTTCATTGTGTTTTGGGATACAGTAATTGTTCTAAGCCTTTTTGAAGTGTATCATTGCTTTTATTATAAGTACGATGTCTTTTGTGCATGTTTGTAGTATTGGGCTATGTGGGAGAGTACCAATGTGCTTTTTCTCAGTTTATTCTGTATCACATTACAGGCCCCCTATGTTTTTTTACAGTTCCTGATCTGCAAGTCTCTGTATATTATTTTCATGTTTACAGCTTTAATGTTCTGTGTATGCAATATGTAGTTTACATTTTGTTTCTTTTCTGTCTACATCAGGTAGTTTGTTCTCTTCTTGATGTTCACATGGTCAATACAGTTGAAAGGGGGGGGGGAAGTATATGATACAGAACATGTTATATCAGGACAAAAGCAGTGAAGGATTTATAGGACAGAAAAGAGTAAATAAGTCAGAATGTATTGACACGATTTGATAATAGAAGAGCAATACAGAAGAAGCTATTTTAATGTTGTTGGCATATTAACAGCAGGTGAAGAATTTATAGGACAGGAAAGAGTAAAGACGCCAAAATGTATTGATATCCTGATGGAAGGTGAAAAGGATCAGTGTTTAAAAGAAAGCTCCTAATGTGGAGATTAAGATGTTTTTGTGTACTGATAGGACAGATGAAAATAGAAGAGTAATACAGAAGAAGCTATTTTAATGTCATAAGTGCAGGTGAAGAATTTATAGGACAGGTGAGAGTAAAGAAGTCAAAATGTATTGTTACGATAAAAGGCAAAAATAATTGGGACAGGAGAGAGTAAAGAAGTCAAATGTATTGATATGATAAAATGTGAAGTTAATTAGGACAGGAGAGAGTAAAGAAGTCATAATGTATTGACATGATATGAAGAGGTACATGTAGAAGGTACAAAGGATTATTGGTTTGTTAAGAGCTCAGAGGAAGATAATAGGCAAGGGTCATTTGCAGTTTTGGATCTACTGTAATTATGCCTTTGTTCCAATATTAGATGCATGTTACGTATGCTGTTTTCTACATACATGTATATGCTCTCAAATATATTTTAGGTGTGATGATTAATCTTGAGGTATATTGGATATGTTTAATGAATAGATGAAGACAGCATTTATGTATGTGAATCTAGAATTCTTGAGTCATGTATTGTTTGACCTTCGTTCATGTTATTAATTAGGTAAAATGCTTAAAAGACAGTACACGTCTATTCTTGTCTTATAACAGTTTTGTTGTAGGTTTTTATATTGTTGACTACATGGCATTTTAAAGGCCTCTGCATATAATTTATACACAGTGAACTGTCATTATGATGGTTTGTAGATTGCATTAATACCGTATGCTACAAATTTTCATTTGCCTGAACTTATGCTCAGCAGTGTGTATATGGAGACCATGTATTCCAACTGATTAATTTCAAAGGCAACTCATTTCCTAACCATATTGAAGAAGTCAAGTTGAATATGATTTATGTACACTGATATTGATAATGGAAGAGAAGTATTTTTGTCATCACTGTATTGATATAATAGACAATATATACCAGTAATAGTACACATTCAACTGTTCTTTCATGGGTACATGTATGTAGATTATGGTGGGGTACTGAATTATAGAAGTTGCATTCTGTGATTCAGGTATTTGATTTTGCTGTCATTTTACACATCTATTTTGATACACAAAGTTTATGTACTATTCCCAATAGAGGGAGAAAAGAAGAAAGTGGTCACGCCACTCTGTGTTATTGTGTTATTATAATTGTCGGCTATGTTCAGCCTGGGTTCCTAATAAAGAAGGAATGTTCTCTCGCAAGTTATCCTATGTGTGTAAATTCCACTTATTGGCGCTGTTCTCCCCAGGTAGGTATAGTCACAATGGTGGCTAGAGAACAGCGGCTCAACTTGCCTTGTCTTTGTGACTCGGCTTATGGACTGGGCGCGGCCCTGTTAATACATCCAGACATGCTCGGCATGCTGGTCGTATAGAGACTTGCAACACTCGCACCTCCATGGGTAGGCCTGATGCTGGACGTACTTTAGAAAAAGTTTGCTGGTGTTTCCTTGCATGTCTTGGCGACATGGCTCAGCATAACGTGGGCGAAGCCCCGTTCCATTTCTTCCAGACTTGTGTAAAAGGCTGGATTTACATGCAAGCAAAGTGACATTCCCTCCACTGAACTCCTTCCACAACCTTTCTATGTGGACCTTATGTCAACCTGGCGACTGAGTTTTGAGATCGGTATCCGATTCTTCTCTTCTGATTTGTTTTTCAGAAGCCCTTCTTTTTCATCATAGAATGAAATAGACCACTACAGTATACATGACTGTACACTGTAAAAATGGTAAAAAAAAAAAAATGCCAGTTCGTCAGACTTATTGGTATATTTGACCGAAAGTGCGGTTAAGGCGAACTGATGCTTTCTACTCAAAGGAAAGTGTGAACTGGCCTGGATATCCACGCAATATCCAACAATACATGCTCGTATGCATGGCCCAACAATTAAAAACCAACCAACCAAACAAACCCCCTAACTGAAAAGGGGTACTCCACTCCTTTCCTTTCAGGGAAAACTATACGAGAATTGAATTAAGCTTCAATCAAATGAAGGCCACGTACTGTTCGTGAACTTCTCGGTGCTTGCATTTATGTTCTGCACATTGAGCAATTCTGCAGTTATACAAAGTATCGAGGAATCGTACCAGAGAAATGATGGGATCGTTCCAAAGTCCAATTTGAATCCTCAATACAGGATTTGCAGCCATGTCAAAGACGGTGAAAATCCTAACCAGTGAAATAAAATAATCACAGATGTACATACGTGACTCGTACAAGTAATGTATATGCGACAAAGATTCACTATTCATGATAAAGAACGTACATCGTCAAATAGTAAACCAAAATAGTCAATGTAGAGAGTCGATATATAATATTCAAACGCACGGATCTCCATGCTACCAAAACACAGCTAGTTATATTCTTGCTTCTTTGTCATCAAAAACCCTGTTTTCGCACATGGTGAATGACTGAGGAATATTCTTTTAGATGGACCACCAACACAACCTTTGGATTTGCTCACATAAGTCTAAAACTTTTAAAGGGAGACTTTGTGATCTGCAATTATATTCTCCTGTGGAGAAATAGGCATAATTATGAGCTGTGGCTTAATAGCGTTAATTGAATCTACTGTCATGAATATTAAACTATTCAAGACATATTATGACGCACAGCAGAGGCAGACCATTGTACTGTTCATGGAGCCACTCCAAATTTAAAAGAAAAAACTGAGAAGAAAAAGTAAACTCATATTTATTAAACCTTTCAGATTTATAAAGCTCTGATTACTTCAAGAGATGTATTACCTAACATTGCCGTGATTCTTAGAAATCAAATAGATAAATAAGGCCTTCTTTAAGTTGCCAATTTACTACGGCGTTCAACGCTTAATTCTCGTCGGCTACGGTGATGTGGTGTCCATTTTTAAAACAACATCCATGAAAGGACATACCTTTGATATTCCCTCAAATAATTCATCCGAGATTTATCACATAATTTGAGTGGGTACAGCTATCCGTTCTTATAATTGTGCAAATATCAACTGCTCATTGAATGATAACCACAATGATTAACATTTTGACTCGATAATGATCACACGCTAAGTCTGACATTGGCAATATTGTGTGAAAGAATAATATCGTTGGACTCGAAAGGAAAATTATACACTTTCACAGTGTTTGAATGTTTTCTGCTTGTAAACAGCAGCAACAACAACAATAACAACATGATGATGATTTTAATCAGCTATTGTTTGATATGTTGAATGGTTTATTGTACATACGGTACGTTTTTGCATCGAGATGAACAGATGAAAGAAATAGCTTATCTTTTGCAATGAGATGATTCATTGCATTGCTGCTCCGTTTTTCCGGAACATATTTCCTCTTAATATCGGTTCAGTAGATACTTCGGATTGTTTGAAATCAAACTTGAAAACGGTCATCCTTTCTCTCTTAGTTTCATCATGCGCCTTGGAATGTTTTTGATGCGATATATCAGGTATATGGCGCAATACAAGACAGTATAAATCTTATGACATCACTCAAGAATAGTCATTCTGACGGGTTACTCTTTTATTATGGAGAGTCTTCTTTGTATTCTCAACACATATCACACTGAAATGACCATGTGCGTCAAAGCCGTCAATCTGTTTCATAATTTCAGATGGACTCTGTCCAAAAACTGCTTATTTTCAACAATTTTCCTTGCTTCCGACACACATTAAATGTTATATATTCATTATCCTCTTGTTCGTCTGTAAAAATATTATACAGCAAGAAAAATAATCATTTGAATTATGATTTGTGCAAGCAAAATATTCGTTTACAGTGATACTGTATCAAAATAAACACAAAATACCAAAAGGAGCATAAACAAAAGCACTTAAACCCAAGTGCCGAACGTTACAATGAATTCTACTTTGCTCATTTTGAGCCCCCACTGATAAATAAATTTTAAAGAAGACCACTCATCTTATATGTCGGATAATGATACGGCAGTATTTCCTGCTTTAGACATACCTAGTTCACCCTTTTTGTTTTAAAAACGTCGGCACTTTAAGTTGCCTTGATTCAGGGGCCTTTCTTTGCTTGAACAAATAAAACAGTCTCGCTTGTCTATGATATGAGATTATTCTTAGAATTTTATCTCATATTCCATTGAAAGAAGATCTTAATGACAAACATAAATGTTTGTATCGTTCGTTTTGCAGACCTTCTGTACGGTCGTCGATTTAAAGTTAGTCATTAAATACATTTTCAGACATGAATGAACCAAGATTTCAGATGTTCGCAACAAAATTTCTTCATTAAAAACTGCATAATAAAAATTGAATTCATGAATATGATTTGGTCAATCGTAATTATGATACGATAAAATTGACATCGCAAAATCACAATTTTGTTTTGCGAAAGCTGTCATCAATATTCGATGTGAATGGAGATTATTACTTTGGAATAAGAATGTAGGCGTCAAACGAATACATTCCATATCACCCTTTTGTTTCGTTAATTGAACTCAACAGCATGTATTTGCGGGAATCAAAATGATAAGAAGAAACGCCAAATACGAATTACCTTATATCTCTTGTGATGTATATTCTCATTACTTGTTAAAAGTAATCAACACTGAATCAACTAAGTTGTTAAACTCTTTGAGCATACTTCTCGCATCAGTGCACATCAAATTAAATATATAATTAACGTTCTCCTTGACCATTGTACCAGTGAAACTGAAAAATAGCTAATGTGCTTAAGTGATATCCATAAAATGCGGTATCAATACTGTACTGAAGAAAGCAGAATATAAAGAAAATATCAAAAGAACAATTGTAATTATTTCTCCTAAATTCATTGAACATGTATAGACTTAAACAAATGAAAGGAATGATCTTGACACTTAACATTATGATTAAAATGAATCAGATGAACTTCATCATGTTCATAGTTTTAAAAGGGCAATCAAGTTTTCCATGTATGGAAATGCGACATCTTCTGTGATTGGCTGCTTTGAAGATGCTAACCTCTGAAGACTGTTATGTAATAGAATTCCTAAATTATACAAATAATAATGAAGTATAATTAGAATTCTATTTAATAATAAGAAGTACAAGTCGAAGAGGTCCCGCCCTTTATTATCTTCTCACATTGTTTCGGTTTTCCCTCCCTGATTCACAGAAGCTGACAAACGGTTGCTTTTGTGTCTTCTAATATTTCCTCCAGGGGAAATGTGCAGTATTCTTTAATATTGTTTGCAAACAACTGTTTTCAGAGCATTCAATCGAATAAAATGTCCGCAATGTACTTTGTACATTTCGTTTCCCTTAGGTTTTTTAACAACACACTGATTTACGGTTTACTAAATTCATTCATTATCCTATTCCTATTCACGGTTTACTATGAAAGAATCAAGTGTGAAACACAATGAATGATAATTCTTTCAAACAACACAAAATGATTCCTTTTGACAAGAATGTATTTTCATTTCTCCTTTTCTATTTATATTTGCACTTTGAAAGATGAATACCACTCGAGACAACGGCCTTTTATAGGGGTTCGGCCAATACCTCATTTGAATTTTAAATTACTTTGAATTCCTTTGTGTGATTCCACTGCCTGAACACCTGGGATATGCTAACCTCTTCGACTTGTACTTCTTATTATTAAATAGAATTCTAATTATACTTCATTATTATTTGTATAATTTAGGAATTATTGAATAGAGGCCAACGTGTCTACTAAAAAAAGGGGGGCTAAAGCCCCCCCCCCCCGGCTCCTCGGTCCCTGAAGGTATATGCCACGTGGGTTTCAGAAGGGGACACAGGCCAGATGCCCCTCCCCTTCTTCCAATTCTCTCCTGCGTTAAGGTTAAGCTATGTGGTCAAATAATGAAAACGATTTATGCAGAATAGGTATAGTGGATATCCATGTCAATTGGTCTTCAGTTAATGGGTCTTCAGTATTGATTTCATAAGAGTCAATAACTTTCTTTTGATAGACTGAATTCTTATACGTTATTGACTTACGCTAATGGGCATTCGGTATTGATTTCCTGATACCTGTCTGAAATGAACTGATAATAGTCGTACACGACGAACTGCTCACGGCGTTCCCATCAAATCGGCGGAAGTCAAACGGCAACAGTATCCTGTTTGATCGAAAGGACAAAAAGACAAACTCTTGACGACAAAGTGGAATGTCGGAGTCAGCATTTCGTTTGATGAGCATGTGACAGGGAAATCCCATATTGCCGGAGTACGTCGCTCTGCGATGTCATCTATATAATAAGGAAGAATTAGACACACACCTTTGGCACCCCTCCTGCACAACCTCCACAATTTGAAGTAGGGCTACCAAAAAAAAAATGTTTGGCCAGCTAGTCGCTTGAATTTCATACAGATACTCACATTTTTAGAAAGTTCATTTTCTGCCCTTTCGTTTGACACCTCAATCGGGAAAATGAACCTGGGATGACAGAGATAACTTGAATTAAAATATTGATTGCATTTCCTTGATTTTTTAAAATAATAATTTGTTTCTTAACTCCTTACCAATTTTTCGCATGAATGGATGCGGAGATAGTCCTGCGTGGTCTAAAAACTTTCGTTAAGAAACTCCTCCTAGCCCATCCTCCTCATCCTCACCCCACCCCACTCGCTATTCATAAGGACCGCTATGAATAGCGACCCTCTTCGTCGATTATGAATAGCGACCCTCTTCGTCGATGATGAATAGTGACCCTTTTCTACGATTTTGACTAGCGGACCTTATGAATATTGAACCTTATGAATAATGACCCCTTTCCCATAATTATTATGAAAAGAGACCCTTATGACTAGCGATCCTCTTCGTCGATTATGAATAGTGACCTTTTTCTCCGATTATGACTAGCGACCGTCTTTGTCGATTATGACTAGCGACCCTCTTTGTTGATTATGAATAGCGACCCTCTTTGTCGATTATGAATAGCGACCCTCTTTGTTGATTATAAATAGCGACCCTCTTCTCCCATCATGACTTGCGACCCTCTTCGTCGATTATGACTAGTGTCTCTCTTCTCCCATTATGACTATCGACCCTCTCCGTCGATTATGACTAGCGACCCTCTTCGTCGATTATGACCAGCGACCCTCTTTTTCCATTATGACTAGCGACCCTCTTCGTCGATTATGAATAGCGACACTTTTCTCCCATTATGAATAGTGACCCTCTTCTGCGATTATGACTAGCGCCCCTCTTCGTCGATTATGAATAGCGACACTTTTCTCCCATTATGAATAGTGACCCTCTTCTGCGATTATGACTAGCGCCCCTCTTTGTCGATTATGAATAGCGACCCTCTTCTCCCATTATGACTAGCGACCCTCATTCCGTATGATGAACAGTGGTCCTTATGATTAGTGACCCTCATTGTATATTATGATTAGCGACCCTTCTTCAGTTTTATGAATAACGATTCCGATTTCTGATTATGAATAGCGGTCCTAATGATTAATGACCCTCATGGTGAATTATGAATAGCGACCCTCATCTTACATTATGAATAGCGGATCTTATGAATAATGGTCCTTATGACTTTATGAATAGTGACCCCCTTTTCGCTTTATGACTAGCGAACCTTCGGGTGATGAGAACTTACACGTTATGACTAGCGGTCCTTATGAATAGCGATCATTATGACTAGCGGTCCTTATGACTAGCGAGCTTGACCCCCCCCCCCCCCCACCCCATCCACAACCCCTTCCGAAACTTCAAACTCTACACTCCCTCAAGCTCCCTCTCTCTTTATATGTGTGTGTGTGAGTGTGCGAGGGTGTGTATGGTGGTGGTGGTGGTGAAGGTGTGTGTATTCTTAATGGAAAAAACCAACCCACAATGTACTTCTGGTTCGTACAAATAATCCCGTTATGTCACACACGCACCTCACAATGTCTACATGTGCTAACAGAAAAAGCAACCCACAATGTACTTCTGGTTCGTACAAATAACCCCGTTATGTCACACACGCACCTCACAATGTCTACATGTGCTAAATGAAAAACCAACCCACAATGTACGTCTGGTTCATACAAACAACCCCGTTTTGTCACACGCGCACCCACAATGTCTACATGCAAGTGCTAAATGAAAACCAACCCACAATGTACTTCTGGCCGGTTCATACAAATAACCCCGTTATGTCACACACGCACCCCACAATGTCTACATGTGCTAAATGAAAACCAACCCACAATGTATTTCTGGTTCATACAAATAACCCCGTTATGTCACACACACACACTTCTCAAAGTCTACATGTGCTAACAGAAAAAACAACCCACAATGTACTTTTGGTTCATACAAATAACCCCGTTATGTCACACACGCACCCCACAATGTCTACATGTGCTAAATAAAAACCAACCCACAATGTACTTCTGGTCCATACAAATAACCCCATTATGTCACACACGCACCCCATAATGTCTACATGTGCTAAATGAAAACCAACCCACAATGTACTTCTGGTTCATACATATAACCCCGTTATGTCACACACGCACCCCACAATGTCTACATGTGCTAAATAAAAACCAGCCCACAATGTACCTCTGGTTCATACAAATAATCCCGTTATGTCACACACGCACAATTTGTCTACATGTGCTAACAGAAAAACTAACCCACAGTGTACGTCTGGTTCATACAAATAACCCCGTTATGTCACACACGCACCCCACAATATGTCTACATGTGCTAACAGAAAAACCAAACCACAATGTACTTCTGGTTCGTACATATAACCCCGTTATGTCACACATGCACAATTTGTCTACATGTGCTAACAGAAAAACCAACCCACAGTGTACGTCTGGTTCATACAAATAACCCCGTTATGTCACACACGCACCTCACAATGTCTACATGTGCTAACAGAAAAACCAACCCACAATGTACTTCTGGTTCATACAAATAACCCCGTTATGTCAAACACGCACCCCACAATGTCTACATGTGCTAAATGAAACCAACCCACAATGCACGTCTGGTTCATACAAATAACCCCGTTATGTCACACACACACACACCCACTATGTCTACAAGTGCTACATGAAAAACCAACCCTGAATGCACTTCTGGTTCGTACATATAACCCCGTTATGTCACACACGCACCCCACAATGTCTACATGTGCTAAATGAAAACCAACCCATAATGTACTTCTGGTTCATACAAATAACCCCGTTATGTCACACACGCACCCCATAATGTCTACATGTGCTAAATGAAAACCAACCCATAATGTACTTCTGGTTCATACAAATAACCCCGTTATGTCACACACGCGCCCCACAATGTCTACAAGTGCTAAATGAAAACCAACCCACAATGTACTTCTGGTTCATACAAATAACCCCGTTATGTCACACACGCACCCCATAATGTCTACATGTGCTTAATGAAAACCAACCCACAATGTACTTCTGGTTCATACAAATAACCCCATTATGTCAAACACGCACCCCTCAATGTATGTACCAACCGACAGAAAAATGGCAACCCACAATGTGCCTTCATACTTACCTAAAACCCCGCAATGTTCATACATAACATAAACCCACCATGTACTTTATGCGGGTGTGTGTGTGTGTGTGTGGGTGTGTGTGTGTGTGTGTGTGTGGGTGTGTGTGTGTGTGTGTGTGTATAGTCGGTTTGTCAGTCCTATTTATGTAACCTAGAAAAGTTCTTTCTGTTAAAGTTTTTACATTGATTTATGTTCCCATGTAGTTTATGAGCATTTTCAGCTTGGTTGCCCAAACAGCAACCTTGAGCAAATTGCACAATTTGCATAAATCTGTATGCGTGTATAGGTAGGTTTTACAGCGCAAAGACAACTTACACAGAACGTTCAAAGTGAACTAATTGTGCATGTGCGGGGATACGGAACTTTAATAGAGTTGTCAATCTTGTGAATTCAACCTTTGATGAAACGAAACAACCTTAATACACACAATCAAATATGGATGCACATCCATTTAGGGGTTTGTGGGACATGGAAATCATTTCAATGTTATTTTTACAATTAGAAATCACGTTTTTGTAGTAATAATCATGTTGATATCAACTTAATATCTGTAAACAGCTATGAGTGTACTATTTTGCACCTAGAATGAGAGTAGGCCTGCTCCTAATGAACCGGTTAATGTGCGCAAGCAGGTTATCAGCCTTCTTGTATTGTTTTAGTTCCTTTGGGCAGAGGCGTCGATCCTGGGGGGGGGGGGGGGCAGGGAGGGCAGTTGCCCCCAAGAAAATTTCGGTGGCAAAGATATCATTTTGCTGCCCCCCCCCCAATAATTTCCGAACAAAAAAAAAGGAAAAAAGGAAAAAGAAAGAGAAAAGAAAGAAAAAGAAAAGAAGGAAGTGAAATGAAAGCGGAAAAAAGGAAAAAGAAAGTAAATGAGACACTGGCTGCGAAGCGTTCGCTCGCTTCGCTCGCTCGCATTTAAGTATCTTAACCAATACCCATGATAATTACTATTCTTATGAAAGGAAATCTGTTTGCATCTACAGTTCCTATCTAATGTTATACTATTTTTCTACTCATAGGAAGTAATATAACCAAACAAGATATCACTCCAAGAAATCGAACGGCCAGTTGACATAAAAATAGATACACTTTCAGTAGATAACGGCCTAGATTAAAAAAAAAAAGAAATATTTTTCGTTAGCTCGCTCGCTACTCTCGCTGTTAAGAGCTAGATACAAGATGATTTCGGGCAGCAAGTAGCTTATTATAGCAGCGAGATTCCAAAATTTCATGATATTTGGGCAGCAATGGGTTGAAATTTTTTTGGTGACGAATCCATATAATTTTGCCGGGATCGGTCGTTGACTTTGCTTGCTAGCTAACGGTAGAAACAGAATGGATTCGGACTGCAAGCCAGGTAGCTTAAAACAGTGTCATATTCGGCACACTGGTGATCGGATGTACTATTTAGATATCATACAGGCAAGACAGGTTTATAGTGTATTCTGATGATGATAATGATAACATTCCGTTCTTGTATAGCGCATATCACATTATTATGATGACGAAATAACACTGCTATCATATGGAAAAGGGTATATTTTTCTTCGCTCGCTACGCTCGCTCGTTTGATATTAATGGTTTTGAAAAGCAAACGAATTATGTAAGTGAGATGAGACCGAATAGATAATGTAGATGTTTCATGGGCTCACAATGTAATTTGCCGTAGGGGTTACTACTTCTACCATCAAACACAGTGTGTGATTCCTCGCTCGCTTCGCTCGCTCGTAATATTAAAAACAGAGTGGTTCAGAGGTAGCAACCAGCGATGTGACAAAAAAGAGTCATATTTGGCAGCGAGGTAACCATATATATATATATATATATATATATATATATATATATATATATATATATATACATACATATATATATACATATATTTGGTATCATATATGCCTATAGTGTGTTTTGATAACTAAACACTTCTCTCATAACAAGCAATTTGTTATTAAAAAAACAAACAAACAAAAACAGGATGGTTCACAGTCTAGCAAGATGCGTATTTTTCCCACATTGAAAATGCTTCACGGTGACGTAGGCCTATGTTATGTATATATATATATATATATATATATATATATATATATATATAGTGAAAGAATATAAATGGAATGAAGCTGACGTAGCTCTCGATCATGTCTTTTTATTGTAATATAAGTTTTCATACACATGTTTTATCTTAGTTTGAGAATTTTATAAATCAGCTACTGACAAAGTTAGCCAATGCCTTTAATGATCAGGATGTTTGAATCTGTGTAATTTCACTTATTATTCATGATGTAGAGTACTCTCTTTCTCCTCTTCATGATTCTCTTTTACCTTTCATCCTTCCCCCTACTCTTTGTCTCTCTGTCTGTCTCTCTCTGTCTGTCTCTCTCAGTCTATTTCTATCATCATTCTATTTTCGCTTTGAATTCTCACTGTGAATTTGCATCATCAATTTGTTTGAATGCCACTAATATATTAATCGATGTGTTTTTGTTTTTGACGTCTCCATCAAGCTCTTAGCGCATTCAACGATCCATATTATATTACCTAAATGATTATACCATGTAACTGATGATTTATGTGATTATGATGATGGATGATATCAAATCAATCAAAATCAGTAAATCAGTTACTGAACTGAATTGGTTTCTTGTCATAAAAAACATTACACCTGCAGTTAATTAACAGTTTGATTTTTATTTCTTTCAATTTACAATGGGAAAATAAATGGGCTACAATGAAAAAAAAAATACGTGGCGTAAAATGCACATTTAGTTTAGTAATACATTAAACCTGTTAAAACGACCGATTTATCCGTAAATGTATGGTTTTATTATTCATTCTTCCTTAACTTCAACAGTGTTGAACATGAATGCCAAGTCACGGTCGATCCTTAGTGTAAGCAGGCACGGAATGGTAGGCACTTGATCGAAGAATATCTTTCATACTTTAACTATTTCGTCAACGGAATAAACGCCAATGTCATCAATTTCATAACGACAAAAAAAAAAAAAAAAAAAAATTCCAGCGTCATGGGGATTTGAACCCTTGACTAGCATGACTAGTAATATATCGAGCTCTTACAATGACTTTAACCACTGCGCCACGAGCAGCTAAGTTGACGGTGCACTTTATTCATTTATACCCGGCTTCATTTCTAGTCTTAACTTCTCAGACGTAATTAATATTTTGTAAATTTCATGCGCGCTTACACTAAGGATAGACCCAAGTCACGCAAAGCAATACGAATCTATAGAATGAAATTTATCAATAATTTGCACTATCACAAAATCTACCTTTCCGATATCAAGGCAAGAGTTAATCTAGTAATTTAATTGACACGATTCCGTTTGGTATTTCAATACTCTCGCTTACACAGTTGCTCATGTACATCACGTACACTGTAAATATGAACAGAGGTTGTTTTTTTTCTGCAAATAAGGCGTTTGCTTATTCAGGTGCTCAGTAAGCATGCTAATGTTTGCATCGGGTTGTATTTTTCTGGTTTTACATCTCGGTTTATTTTACACTGTTTACCACGCCCGTGTTAAACAAATAATAATGAATGTGAATTTAAACTGAAATCTCAAGATTTTCATTATGATATAACTGCTGCATTCAGGCGTGTGTGTGTGTGTGTGTGTGTGTGTGTGTGTGTGTATAAGGAATATAAGGAGGGAAATTTCATGTATATTTATACTTTCTAAATATATTTATTTTTTAAAATTCAGAAAATGTTGAATCGTTATCTGGTGTGAAACCAATTAGGAATGTTTATAATTACTGTATTAAGCAACTGCAGAATGATTACGATGTACAGGTAAGGCATGGACATAGACCGATGTGGAACTGAGTGAAATATTTTTGAGAGTTAAAGGCTCCATCCTCTGTAGTAAATTGCGAGAATTCCAATTTGAATTATTACATGGAGCTGTTTATACCAATGAGAATCTATTCTAGTTTGGTTTTATATCAGAGAATTTATGCTCCTTTTGTAAACAGAAGCTTCAAATATACCTAAACTTGTTCCTTAAATGTCAAATAGTTCATACACTTTGGGAAGGATTAGTTAGACATTTGCAGTTATCTGAAATTGGGCTAGGGTCATGGGATGAGATATTTCTTGGGTTAGCCTATCGGGGAAATCTCTAAGGATAAATTTGTGTAATACTGTAATTTTTTGTCGAAATATATTATTTTTCTGCAAGGTCAAAGGAAAATGATTCCACCTTTAGAACGTACATCAAAATTTATTGATAGTTATAAGGAAAATGAAAAGAAATTAGCATTTAAGAGAGGCAAATTACATGTACATTTGCAGAAGTGGGAGGAGCTAACAGCTGGAACACAGTAGGAAGTCAAAGTCAACACCGGAAGGGTGCAGGGTGTTTGTGTGTGGCTGGCGTGTCGGGTGTGTTGGGGTGTATCAAATATCATTTAAAACAAAAAAAAAGTGTATTGTGTTATGGTCGTTTTTTCATCTGATGAATAGATTTAGTCAAACACCACTGCATAACTGCATAACTTGCATGTTGAAACCCATCCCTCCCACCCTCCTCCTCATCCCTACCCCATCCCCAACCCCACTCGAAACCCCAAACCAACTCTTCACTCCCTCACACTTTCTCTCTCTTCAACTGTATGCGTTCGTGTTATAGTCGTTTGTTCATCTAATGAATTTATTTCGTCAAACACCGCTGCATAGCTGTCAACACCTTCAAAACAAATTAATTTATTATCTTGTTTCCATTAAAGCTATTTATAAATTTACTAGACGTGACACTCTTAGTACACACATCAACCTCAGTAATTTTTTATTTCATATATGTAGTAAGAAGCATCATCATATTGGTGAGATTTTGTTTGTTTGTTTTTTGTTTATTTTTCTTTTTTTTCCCTGTAAACTCCTGTAATTGTAAAGCGCACAGAGACTTACGTATTGTGCGCTCTAAAAGCTTAAATTACATTTTTTTTTTCATCATGGGCAGAATCCTATCCATATCAAAAATTCTTTGACATGACAAAATTCTCAAATTGGATGCGAGTAAGCACTATCAAAATGTTTATATTTCGACCGTTGATCATGCTGAACAGGGAGTGAGTTGATCAGAGAGATAGAGATGGAAGAGAGATCCCTGCTTTAACTGCAACTGAAATCTGATTGCTTTCCCAAAATTTGGTTCGTTAAAGTTTCCTTCATTAACTGAATAATTAATGATCCAAGGCTATGCATTTACATAACATAAACCTTGGTCTACATAAATATCTAGAACATCAGAAACAAATTCCGACGTCAAATCAAATTCCTGTCTTCATTATTTCATTTATTATTAATAATAATAATAACAACAACAACAACAATAATAATAATAATAACAATAATAATAACAACAATAATAATAATAATAACAATAATAATAACAACAACAACAATAATAATAATAATGATAATAATAATAATAATGATGATGATGATGATAATAATAACTCTTATTTACCCAGGATAGCCACTTCAGCTATCAGCTGATCTTCCAGCTAGCGGGCCCTGCATACATGCCGATCAGCGCCTGACTAGAAGGCAGAAGGTCCCATTTAGGTAAGTCTTTGGTATGACTCGCAGGCGGACGCTCCATCATGAGCCAACATGCCCGGTCATTGACAATAATTATGGATGGACACGCATACTGGCATGTTTGCTGGAGGGACGAGGGGTACACTGCCCCTCTTGAAAATTTTCCGACCGGGGAAAAACGCAGCTACGTGCAGGTTTTTTGTAGTCATTTGTGAGTGAATAATCTTGAGATTGCTCAGCTCGAGGAAAGGCATGTGAAACTATACGTTCTCCAAACAGGGCACTGAAGAGGTTGGTTTCTGCCATGGCTCAGCATAATGCTGAGAAGTTTGGAACCGATCATGAGGCTAGTTAAATTGATATGGTTTACTGGGGGGGGGGGGTCGAATATGGCAGCTGGAAGGTGAAATGAGATTCTTTTACAAAATATTGAAATAGTGGGGAGAGAGAGAAGAGGAGAAAGGGGGAAATTGACCAGTCTGCCTGTCATAACGCTGTGCGTTCTTTAGTTCTGTCACGCATTGATTATTGTAATGGCCTTCTTTCTACCATTCCTTCTAATCAATTGGTCCGTGTTCAACGACTACAGAAGTGGGCAGCCCGATTAATATTGCAGGTTTCCAGGGATCATCCTTCTCAACCACTGTTGAGTTCACTCCACTGGCTTCCTTTGAAACAAAGAATAATTTTCAAATTACTTGTGTTTGTGTACAAAATACTTAATAATCAAGCTCCAAAGTATTTGGGTAATTGTTTGAATTTATACACACCCACCAGAGCACTGCTCAAGGTCAGCCAGTGATTCTCTTCGTCTCACATATTCAGTTACTCGTACGTTAGCTGGTGATAGGACATTAACTGTGTCAGCTTCAAAACACTGGAATGATTTGCCACTCACAATTAGACAGTCTCCATCATTTACAACATTCAGAAAGGCATTAAAAACCCATCTTTTTTGCAGTTTGTAGTTTAGGATATACATTTGATTATATGTTCACTGTTTGATTATTGTAAGCGCTTTGGGCCTTATGGGAAAAGCGCAACATAAATAATAATAATAATAATAATAATAATAATAATAATAATAATAATAATAATAATAATAATAATAATAATAACATAAAAATATTGAACATTTAACACTGGACATAAAATACATAACAATGTATGATAATGATTACATATGATGTGTTATCAGTATAGACTAAAGTAGTAATGAAAAAAAGATTAACCTACATTTGAGAAAGAGAGAGAGAGAGAGAGAGTGGGGAGAGAGAGAAGAGGAGAAAGGGGGAAATTATGTGAGTTAACTATTAATGTATAGATACACATTTAAAAGTATGTTCCAACTTCCAAAATCTTGACTTTCATTCATAGCTTTCATCATATTATTCGTACTTACAGGGTTAATTCTAAAGGCTTTATGTTTGCATATAAAGTTGAAAACTCACGTAGTAAACCCCACCGATTTTTTTTTTTTTTTCTTTTGTTTTTCGCGAGGAACATGGCCGACTGGCACATTTTCCACACCTGGAGCCTAGCCAAACTGCCATCACAGTGCTCGAGAACAGGTGCCTGCCCATATATACCCCCATTTAACTTACCTTGGTAGCCGAGTGTGGCAAATAATAGATTAATATGTCTTGCTGAAGAACATCTGTGCTGCGCCAGAGATTTGAACCTCGTACCTTGTGTTTCACAGTGTGCGAGGACTTATCCACTAGACCATAACACCTCTACCATCATTTCACTCCATTTTCATTTTAAAGTAAAAGGCTAACATTGTGAGAATTAAAAAAACAAACTCATTTTACTACTTGACAATGGTATAAACACAAGAGTTATAATTTTAAAATACCATTCTGAAAGTTTCAAAGTGTAATATCGACGGAAAGTATTTTTGACAAAGATTTTTGAATATTAAAAATGTAAACCAATGTTTGAAGAAAATATAATGGTCGGTTGCACAGACTGGACAATTAAGGAGCTTGCATGAGCACAGAGTTCACCTGAACAAGTAATATGGATGTGTGTGTGTGTGTGTGTGTGTGTGTGTTTGTTTGTGTGAATAAACAATGGCAGAGTTCTGTTTGGCATGTCTTATCAGGCTTTCATGAAATTTGTCAGCACTGACAAGTTGTCAGTCACTGACAGTTACCATAATAACAGTCAGTGATCAGTGCTTCTCAGCCAATCAAAACCAAAGATTTTGTTGAAATTGTCAGTGACTGACAACTTCTCAGTGCCCACAACTTTCATGAAACGGTCCCCAGAAGTGTCCTCTCTAGGAAACATTCACTTCGTTAACTACTACTTGTATAATTTTTTTTCTATTCAAATATTTTCTAAAAATCTGAAGTGTGAAATGAATGCTAATTTCAAACATCGACAAGTTAAAGCAAGATTGTCATGAACAATTCAACAAACAGTGTTCTCCTATTGTTCTCCACATTGTCAGAAATGACGTCACCAAAAGAGATCTTTATGGCTGCATCGCTGTTCATGTTGATAACGCTTGTAGTGCTAGACCACTATAGTACACCGCAGACAACATCTATGTGTTTAACTTCGTCAGTGGTATATTCTCGGCGGGAAGGAAATGATTTCTCATCCTCCTGTTCTCAGGTAAAATAGGAAAAACTACCCGAATCTCATGTCAATACCAGTTTAAAGTGGATAGCCTACCTTCCAGGATTTTCAGGAAAATTTAACACTTTTTTTCTGATTTGGGCAATACTTTTTTATGATTCATTATCATTATCTTTATGATTCGTTATAGGGACGTCGCTAAAGGGGGATGGCCCAGCTAACAATTGGATGTTTTCTGAACGTTCTTGGAAAATTCCAAGTTCGTTATTTGGACGTTTTGTCAAAACGTTTTCAGAACGTCTTTTTGTGGAAGGTTTTCGACGTATTTAAAACGTTTCATATGGACGTTTAAAAACATTTTTTTAAACGTTAAAAAAAATTTTTTAAAACCTTTCAAAATTTTTAAGGACCTGCTGAAAACCTTTTGGACGTTATAGACGTTCTGTGGACGTTCTGCAGACGTCCACAAAACGTTTTATTGGACATTTGTAAAACGTTTTTTAAACGTTAAAAAAATTAAAAACCTTTTATGCATTTGCTTTCCAGTCTAGGGACCTGCAGAAAACCTTTAAACGTTTTACAAATGTTTTGAGAATGTTCAGAAAACCTTTTAAGAACCTTTAGAAAACCTTTTAAGAACGTTCAGAAAACATTTTAGGAACCTTTAGAAAACCTTGTAAGAATCTTTTAAGAATGTCCAGGAGACCTTTGATAATTATAATTTTTAAAAAATTATCCTGAAGAGAAGTTCTTTCAGTAGAATCATCTTAATGTTCTATGATACAGTCCTCCTGTAATCCTAACAACCCTATGCCTATATCCTATCCTATCCTATATCTTAAACCTATGTCTTTTGTCAAGTCTTTCTTTATACAGGGACCAGATTGCAATGACCGTTGAAAAACAGGTGACGATTACAATTTTGAATTTAGACCCAGAAATACCTCTTCGAATTGCATTTTGGGCATTACAATCAATGTTTTGCATTATTTTTAAATTACAGAATTTTGCATTACAGAAAGGCCAAAATAGATTGCCATTTGTCCTTTTAAAATTATGATTTTGGTCAATTCTTGGTCTTTTGTGAATATTCATGAATCATGATCGATTACTTTCGGGTGTAAGGACCTGCAGATAACCCTAAAACGTTTTAAAATCGTTTTAAGAACGTTTTTACCAGACGAAGACGTAGCGGACGTTATAAAAACGTTTTGTGTTCGCTGGGAATGAAATATATATTTCATTTAAATGAAATATATATTTCATTTATGATATCAACCGAATGATTTTTTGTAGAAGAATGTGTTTATTTGTTCATTTGGACATCGGAAAAAAGAAATTTGGTAACGATTCTGCATTTGTTGAAGAAGAGTGTTTTTATTTGCTCATTCATTATGATTTGGAATTGGACGTTTTTAACACGTTTAATAAACGTTCAACCAAAAATAGGTCAGGATAAAACGTTCTGTACACGTTAGGTACTGGACGTTTAATTTTGTAACGTCCGATAACGTTTTACAAACTTTTGTAAAGGACGTTTCATTTTGTAACGTCCATTGACGTTTTAAAAACGTTTTCCAAAAAAAACTGTGCTTTGTGGTAAATGTCCAAACTTTGACGTTATATGTACGTTTTAGACAAAGACGTACGGAACCTCAAAAAAAACTTGGGGAAACGTTCTGAAAACGTTATGTCTTTGCTGGGAGGGTGTGACAACCCCCCCCCCCCCCCCTCCCCCCACTAAAATTTTCTGTCGGTAAATGCGACACCTCCGTCGGCAAATGAATTTTTAAAAAAAAGAAAGAGAAAGGAAAGGTAAAGGAAAGGAAAGGAAAAGAAAGAAAGAAAAACCTAAAGCACTCATTCGCATAAGATAAGTATAGGCCTGTCCCCACCAATGCCGGTTATATTAACAATTTATATTTTGTATGAAAGAAAGCTGCTTTTCATCTTGTGTCGCAGTCTAATGCTATACTATTACATATGTTCTACTCAGAAAAATTCGTAATATAACTCCCATGATGCAGCAAGTTGACCTATTGAAAATAGATGAATTTCCAGAAGACAGCGGCCTGTGACCAATATTCCTAGCATACCCACTATGAGAACGGAAGATGCTGATAAAATGTACGTTGCTAGAATAACAACCTGTTCTCGGTATGCAAGTTTCCAATTTGTTCGCTCGCTCGTAATATTCAGAAACATAATGGTTTCGGAAAGCAAACGATTCGGCAAGCGAGGTTCCAAAATATAGTCATATACTGGCAGCGACGTGACGAAATATATCATTTAGATATATCAACTACTTGCCTATAGTGTATTTTTATGACAAAAATAGCATTATTTCTACTGTAGAAAAGAGTATAGGGGCGGGTTTTGTTGTGGGGGGGGGGAGGATGTTTTTGTTTTTCTCGCTCGCCCGCATAATTAGAAAAAAAAACCCAGGATGGTTGATGAGCTAGCAAGAAGCATCAGCTCCCCCTCTAAACTTTTAAAACACTTCACGGTCCCTAAACTTTCCATTAAAGTAATGAAGATCTATTCATCTGCGATACTGTTTGAAAATGATTTCTTGTGCGTGTAGGGGGTATGATTAGACTTGAGAGCAGCATAACTGTCGGCAATTTTTGGGTCACCACCTAAAAATTTGTCGGAAAATTTGGGCCTTACGCCCATCCCCCTCCCCATTCAAAATGTTATAGCGAGCACCTGGGTCTGACCATCCTATAAGCAGCTAAAGAAGTAGCGATGGAAAAAGTAATATAACAAAGGATACACAAAGTCTAACTACTGTATGTTTATTCATTGTTTTTTCTCTCTCCTCTTCTGGTTAGGTGAAAGGGATCACCAGGAATGCATCATTACAACCATTAACAGATCCGGCACCAGACCAGACAATTCGTGTTCGTCCTCATCCCTTGTGCCCAAGCCGAGACGCTCGAAAATATCCTCACTTTTCCTACCCATCGGTCAAACCAATCTCTTGGAGAGACAAAACGGATCTCACCAATGAGACGTTTAGCACTTACGAGATCGTGAATGCTCAACAATTTTACCATGTGTGTGACGAGCTTGAATTACGCATTTTTGCTCGGAATGGGCGAAACGAGTCTAAACAGTACGGGGGTGACTACTTTCGTGCCAAAATTTTTACCCAGAATAAAACTTATCAAGCAAGTTCCTCTACAGACGGTGAAATTGTTGATAATAGGGATGGGACATATAGGGCATATTTTACGCTAAAATGGTCAGGAGTTGTAAAAATCGCAGTATCTTTGGTTCATCCGAGTGAAGCGGTTCATGTGCTCGATCGTTTACGCAACGATCATCAACCACGGCAGGTATTCATAGGTGGCTTTGAGTCATCACAACATAAGAAAACAAAGGAGGCATACTGCAATTATCAACCTCGAAAGACTAAAGTAAGTGAATGAATGAACTGTATTGTATTTATTGAACGTCATTGATACCCGGCATTGATATATACACAAACATTCTGTTGTGACATATACATAAACATGAACATAATCATAAATCAGCATAAAGTGGATAACGTTAAGTTTATCAACAGAAAAAAAAAACATTAAACAGAAACAAAACAAAACATAAAGAATAGTATTTCTAGCTGTTGATGATAAAGGTTAACAAAAATTTAATTCCATTTTCCTTTCTCTTTTTTCTTTCCCAAACTTGAATATACATGTATAAACACAATTTGATATATAATCCAAACAAAAGTGAAAATCACTGAAATGTTATTTAATAAAATGGCAAATTATCGGGAAAAAAAGAAATGTCAGAGGGAACATAATTGTAAACACATGTGAAAGTAAACTCAAAATGTATAATTGAATTGAATTTATTTCTTGTCATGCACAAATAAAAAGGCACACAGTCTCACATTTGCAATTCACAATAAAAAAAAAAACAAACAAATCATAAACTAATATTTACAAATAACTTTCAACATAACAAACTCCGTTGAGAGCCAGTCGGATGCCATAACGTGTTCTTTAAACAGAGTTAGCCCCCCCCCCCCGGCTCCCAACAGACAATACATAAATTAAAGCTTAAATCATAACACGGTTATGTACATGACAACAGGCAATGACATATAAATGGAACAAAAAACAGTCTAAATCGCAAAAACAAAGTTGAAGTTATACCGATGTGTTGGCTCAGTAGGTAGAGCAATCGGGAGGTCGCGGGTTCGAACCCCGGCCGCGTCATACCAAAAGACGTTAAAAGATGGGAGTTGCTGCTATCTTCTTTGGCGTTCAAGAATTGAAAAGGATAGAGCAACGTCGATCTGGCGCTGCTCAGTGGCTGTCGGGCCCACGATCAATTGGGCAAAATGAATTTCCTTTCTCGGACAATAAAATTTGGAGATTTTTTTGGAGGAGGGAGAAGAATAGGAATTACAAGTTCAAAAATTACTTGGATATGTGTGTAGCATAGCGCAGGATATAGATTGCAGTATTCAAGTTGTATAACTAATAATAATATTGCCTTAAGTGATTTCATTAAATACTACATCAATTCATCTAATTACGTGTAACTGCTTTATAGTTTAAGCGTTTATTGCACCTGTTGTATGAAAACTACAAAGCCGCATGCAAGCTCACACACATTGGACATGTTGGAGGTAGATGTATGTCCATGTGCACTGTGCCTTAATAACATAATAATGTTACATGTATAAATCTGTATGTAAAGGTACTTTATCAGTCAGAAAATCTATCAAACGTTTAAATATGAATACAACAACTCCGCAATTCAGTTGTTTTTTGTTTACACACACATATATATATATATATATATATATATATATATATATATATATATTATAATGTAGACAGTGATAACTTCAAAAAGAGTCGAAGGTACGTCATGTGTAAATCCAACATTAGCTTTTATTGTTCAGAATTTTCGGCCCGCCTCGGGCCTTCCTCGGTGTATACAGTTTAATGACAAGATAAATGCATTTATTGAACAATAAAATAAATGCATTTATTAAACAATAAAATAAATGGATTTATTGAACAATAAAAGCTAATGTAGGATTTACATATGTCGTACCTTCGACTCTTTTTGAAGTTATTACTGTCTATATTATGTATATATATATATATATACAGTGCGTCCCCCAAAAAACTTTACACTTTTGAAATGGCTGCCAAATGAAAAATACATGATTCTGGAGGAAAAGATTTATATGTATGGATAGCTCATGGACTCAACTTTCATACGAGATCAAAAAGGCCGAAAATAATTCATGCTTGGGTGAGCACTGCTCACTTTTGTAAAGGGTAAGAAAATTAGGTTGCGCAGGAATTGCACCTTTCAATTTGTGAGAGATGAGTCCTTTGGAGGTTACAGAATTGAGGGTGATATGATTAATTCATGATCAGTTGCAATCAGTTTAGGTTTGCTGGGTGAATTTTATGTTTTATTAAATCAAAATTTTATGCATGAGTGAACGGGAATTGCATTCATTATTGTAGCATTGTACCTTTCCCTGGTAGACTCAGTGGTGTGTTCATGGGAGTCAGGATTGGGTGATGGTACATGTTGCAGGGGGGGGGGGGGAGGTTGAGATAGGGTAAGACTTTGTTAGCTAGGTTGGATAAGGGTCAAGAGGACAGTATGCATCCTCTCTCTCTCTCTCTCTCTCTCTCTCTCTCTCTCTCTCTCTCTCTCTCTTGCTTCCTGCATGCATATCTTGACAATTCACATTCTTTGGTCTCCACTCCAAAATATCCAAACCACCTTCCTTTATCCCCATGCTTATGAAGAGAGCAAGATTGTGCATCGAAGGAGGAGGTGGACATGTGGACCATTGAACTAGCAGAATTTGATTTTTAGTTTCCACTATCAGTTATTTCCCCCTTTTTTTCCTCTTACAAGATGGATGAAACAGTTGTAAAATTGAAATGAATGAAAATCAACTGAAAACAAAGACTGACATGTTCATTTACCAATTTGTGTTACACTGTACCGTATTTCTTGTCCGAAACTTAACTGCTAGAATGACTGGTAGGTTGGATATACTTTGATTGAGTGATTGAGTTATTGATTAATTATGATTGATTTATTGAATAATTCATTGATTGAAACAGCTGAAAGGTGATTGAATGCTTAATTGATTAATTGATTGACTGATACATTGTTGATTAGTTGACTGATACCTAAATGTTGATTGTCTAACTTACGGTATTGATTGATTGACTGATAGAATGCGATTGACTTCAGGTGTCAATGGGTGATAGCAGTCCCAGTCCAATTTTGGAAATGCAGGTAGAATTCGGGATGAGGGAATGTGGTCTGGATATTGTGGAAAGGAGACTAATGGATGTGAATTGTCAAGATATGCACAAGCACACCCAGGAAGAGAGAGAGAGAGAGGGGGGGGGGTGGGGTGGGGAGGGGCATGCATGTCCTCTTAATCCTTATCCCATCTACCCAACAAAGTCCTACCTTACATCTTACCTCCCCTGCACCCTGTACCATCACCCAATCCTGACTCCCATGAACACACCACTAAGTCTACCAGGGAAAGGTACAATGCTACAATATGAATGCAATTCCCCTTCACTCATGCATAAAATTTTGATTTAATAAAACATAAAATTCACTCCGCAAACCTAAACTGAGCAACTGATCATGAATTCATCATATCACCCTCAATTTTGTTACCTCCAAAGGACTTACCTCTCACTAATTGGAAGGCGCAATTCCTGCGCAACCTGATTTTCATACCCTTTACAAAAGTGAGCAGTGCTCACCCAAGCATGAATTATTTTCAGCCTTTTTGGTCTCATGTGAAAGTTGAGTCCGTGAGCTATCCATAAATATAAACCTTTTCCGCCAGAATCACATAACTTTTATTTGGCAGCCAGTTCAAAAGTGTAAAGTTTTTTGGGTGACGCACTGTATATATATAGATATATATATATATATATATATACATAATGTAGACAGTAATAACTTCAAAAAGAGTCGAAGGTACGCCATGTGTAAATCCTACATTAGCTTTTATTGTTCAATAAATCCATTTATTTTATTGTTCAATAAATGCATTTATCTTGTCATTAAACTGTATACACTGAGGAAGGCCCGGCTGTCATCTTCATCTTTATGTTTTCGGACAATAGGGTATAAACAAAAACACAGAGGTGCTGCATAAAATTAATGACAGTCAAAAGATGTGCCGATCAAAGTCATTTCAAATGCATGAGGCAATGGATGTCCGACAAGGAAAAGTGTCGGTGCCTAAAACGATGCCTAGGTTGTCTGAAAATTACAGATGGCATCTTACCGGACAAACACCCTATGCATCCTTTGAACACTTTTCCTTGCCGGACATCCATTGCCTCATGCATTTGGAATGACATGTTTTGACTGTCATTCATAGACCACCTATGTGTTTTTGTTCATACCCTATTGTCCGAAAAACAAAGAGATGAAGTTGACAACCAGAAATCCATTCTGTGAATAGAGACTGCCATATCAATAGGGATTGCTGCAACTTTTATTTTGGGGGTATTTGCATATGAATCGTCATTGTGCTCACATTTTTAAAAAATCATTATTTGAATTTATTTCACATCTCTTAAAAAACTAGAATACAATACATTGAGAATCAGAAGATTTCTGGATAACATACAATAGTAGTAAAAAAAACAACAATTATACATATAATACAAAATAACAAAAATGTATAAAGTGATGAAGTGGATGTGGGGGAGCAGCAAAAAGCCATTGGCCTATCACGGCTACTCCCTGATTGACATTCGTCACTAATCATACAATAAAATCTTACAATCGACATCTGAGATTGCAAGAAACAAGACAGATAACAAAATCAACAAAAATAGGCAAAAACATAAAACATATAGGCAATCTTATTAAAGAGTACGATTATTCAAAAGGTATGATTTACATTTTCTTTTAAATAAATTTAGTGAAAGGCATTGTTTTAATTCAGAAGGCAGATTGTTCCACACGAGTGGTCCACTGTGACTTATAACTGTTCTTGAAAAATTAAAACGGTAAAAAGGAACATATAATTTATCAGAGTTTCTTGTAAGGTATTTGTTGATGCTGCGATTTGTTATAAAATAATCATCAAATGTGTTAGGTAACTTATTCATATAGTATAAAAACGTAAAGGATGCAATTTGAAGGGTGTGTATATCGTAAATTGTTAAAATCTTTAACTTACAGAATAACTGATGGGAATGAGCTAAATATGAAGAATTGGATATTATTCGTATTGCCCGTTTTTGTAAGCGAAACAGTTGTGACATTAAATAAGCTGCACAATCCCCCCATACGATATTACAATAGCTGAGATGTGGTTGTATCATAGTATTATATAATTGTACAAGAATACGCAATGGTAGGTCACCTTTAAGTCTATTAAGTATGCCAATGGTTTTAGAGCTCTTCATAGAAATATCATTTACATGTTGTTTCCAACTCATATTATCATCGATTGTGACACCTAGGAATTTTGTGTATTGCACTTTCTTAATTTCAGTATTATTGATATATAATTTTATTGTGTTCTCTTCAATTTTCTTATTTTGGGGCTTGAAAATCATAAAAGATGTCTTCTTTGTGTTTATTTGGAGTCTGTTCGCTTGGAACCAAGGTTGTATTTTTTCCATTTCAAAATTCTTTATTCGATTTCAACAAATGAAGTGCCAAAATGTTTGGAATTAAATTTTCTTTCAAATTCTGTTAAAAGTTGTCAAATACAGCACACCACATTTGAGCTATGAGAGACAAAGTGGCTAGTCACTTTTTGTGAGGTGTGTGTGTATATATATTTTTAGATTTAATCGTTTGGTAGTCATGTATCTTCAATGGATATACTTTCATCAGTACCATGCAGAACTCTAATTTAAACCTAAATAATTTTTATGCCACAGGTGAAACAGACGTTGTGTAATTTTACAGACCAGACTACAGGCGAGCCTTGGTATTGCGAGAAACCAAGAGGCTTCAACTGCAGTGACTGGAAGAAAAGTCGCATAGACGGGAAACAATGCGAAAAGGAGTCCATGGCATTGACTAACGCGACTGAGAGGGATGCATTTTCTACGTAAGATCGTCGTAGATTCTTCACGGGAACTTCGCTAGAGGGAGGGTGAAAATGTCCCCATCCCACACTATAAGAAAATTCGTTTGTAGAGGCTGGAAGTATATCTTTTTTTCTTTGCCTTCTTTATGCTTTTGAGGAAATGGTTGTGACTGTTTGTAGGCAAAAAAATGTGACAATTTGATTCTGATATACCTGCTCGACATTGGTCCGTAAGCCCGTTTTCATTTTGGTCGACTAGGAACACCGCAAGTTCTTCAATAAATCCACTGTATTTGATTCATTCTTATTTTCATTGCAAAAAGAAATGCTAAGCACGACTTATGTTTTGTAGCTTCATCCACCTGTCTTTCATGCATCTAATAGCCTACATTCTAACGTTAATCTTTAAAGAATCCAAATGTCCACATTGAATCAGCAATATATAATATAATTTCTTTCTGCTGCATACGACAAAGATATTCAAGTTTCAATGATATTCTCTTTTTCAAAAATTTCTCTGAACAGCTCTAAACGAAGTATTGAAGGTCTAGTAAATTCCATACGCGTGATCAGCACCAACATGACGGAACACCTACTGAAATCGTCTGAATCTCTGTCCGTTTGTACAACAGCTCTCACTATCAACCAACCAGAAGTTGCGGGGTATTACGAAAACGATGCGTGGCAATCATCCTCCTGTAGAATTATTCGCTTCAGAGATAAGGCAAAAATACAGAAATGCTTAAGCAACAAACAAGTGTACTTTTGGGGTGATTCTACAATCCGACAACTCTTTGAATATTACAAAAAAGTACTCAACTTAACCATAAGCGTTGTAGGAAAACAGAAAAATAGTTTCACTGGACCACTGCTATCTAATGACACGCAACGAAATATATCAATTTTGTTTGCCTTTCACACAGTACCGATTGGAAGGAATTCCTGGACCTTTGCCGAAGACTTGGGATACATTGCCAACAGAATTGACGAAATCGGCAGCTCGAATGAATTTCCCGTAGTAGTGGTTTCCTTGTGGGCACACTTCACATCTTCTTCAGCGTTGTTTTACGAGCACAGGGTGCGTGGAATAGTAAACGCCATGGGGAGATTGCTGGACAGGAATAAGCGTGCTATTGTCCTTTTCAAAGGCGCGAACACACGAGAGCACGGATTTTTCTCCAAGCATGCGTGCTGCAGCGACTGGTACGCTAGAGACCTGGAGGCAAGAATGCGTGCAATTGTATTTCAGGATAAGAGAATCGGGTTCATAAATGCTTGGGATATGACCAATGCACATGTAATAAGAGATAGCGTGCACCCGGGTGGGTCCCATGTGGTTAATTTGAACGATCAATTGCTGACATTGCTTGGTTGCAACTGATCAGCCTTGTCTTGGGACCTGAAAGTCTGCCTTTGATTAGGCGATGAGATTGATGGAACTGAATGACGAAGTAATGAAATTGGTGGAGGAAGCCTATAGTATACTATAAATAAGGGCTACCTAAATTGTAAATTCTGCTGCAATTTATCCTTGGGACACTGAAATTGTGTGTGTGTTTTTTTTAAATACCACTTCAGATCAAGTTTGACCTACTCTCCGATTGTTTCTCAATTTTTGTTCATGACTAATGTAGGCATACATACATTCAATATATATATATATGTATATATTATGCAGCTATGGAAATACCCACATGAGAGTCTATACCCGGGGTAGCTAGGGCCCCCAGGGGTACACCAACCCCGGGTAGACTAGGAAACTTCAACATTTTACGTAAAGAAACATACATACAAAATGTTTAAGTTCCCCAGTCAACCCGGGGTTGGGTCCCCTCGGGTAGACCAACCCCGGATTGATTAGGGAACTTAAAACATTTTACGTTTTAAAAAAATACATAAAATGTTTAAGTTCCCTAGTCTATCCGGGGATGGTCTACCCCAGGGGGTCCTACCCCGGGTAGACTCTCATGTGGGTATTTCCGTTGCTGATATATGCATATATATGTATGTATATATATATATATATATGCAGCAATGGAAATGCACACCTGAAAAACCATCTGAGATCGGGACACTTGAGGTCGAGACACCTCAAGTCGAGAGCGGGACTTAGAAAATTTTTGAGCAAAGTAGAGTCCGTACTATACTGTATACGTGTAGATGCGGGCGCGGACTATCGTACTTCATGGCAAACTCAAGTCGACATGCACACCTGAAAAATCACCTGAGGTCGAGACACTTGAGGTCGAGAAAGCTTATCGACAACAATCGTGAGATCCTGCCTCATCCTGTACCAGTACCTCTTTTCCCATACATCGATTTTAACATGGTACAACCGGCCGGTAAAAACATTCCAACCTCTCCCGCTATATACATATATATTTGTGATCAGGTAACATATACAACAGCTTTGGCAAATCTCGTGGAAATAAATACATGTGAGACAACTGAGAGAATAATAGCGTAGCATGAATCAAAGTTCCCCAGAGCTGTCCTACCATTTTGGAAATTTCTGCAAATGTTGAAAAAATATCTCCGCCGGGAATCGAACCCGGGCCTTTGGCTATGAACGCCAATGCCTTAACCACTAGACCACGGAGACGGGCCAGAGGTTTCGGCGACTCCAAATTCGCTTAACCGACAGACTGACAAATCTTCAACCCTCACTAATTAATTCATTTGTCGGTGGCAGATGAGTTTCGAACAATGACCTGCCGCACACCTCAGCTGGATCCGAGCGAATGCTTTAGGATACATTTCTAAAAAAACAAATAATAACAAATATATATATATATATATATATATATATATATATATATATACATTTATATATATATTTGTTATTTTTTGTTTTTAGAAATGAAAAAATAAAGTCTTGAACTCCTGAACTATAAAATATATATATATACTGAAAGAAATGAAAATGGGGGAATAATAATTGCGTAGCTCCCTCAATGTTCCCCAGAGCTGTCATCCATTTTGAATCAAGGGTTGAAAAAATGCCTCCGCCGGGAATCGAACCCGGGTCACTGGCTTAGAACGCCAATGCCTTACCACTAGACCACAGAGGCGGGCCAGCAGTTCATTTCTTTCAGTGTTTATTATTTACAAAGGAGTTGCCAAAGTTGTTTGCATTTGCCAAATTTCTTTATATATATATATATATATATATATATATATATATATATATATATCTTTAATTGCGAAGATACCCAACTTCAACATTTCGACGGCGTGTCGGATAGATATGCAAGTGTGAGGATAAGATGAGGCGAAACACGAACGTAGCTGAACTTCAAAACTTTAATTACAAGCTTTCGGCCTACCCGGCCTTCTCCAGATTTCTGAAGATACAAACATATGATATAATTATGCCTTATTACACATGTCATTGTGAGCGTGCCGTAGGCAACTTACAGCAAAACACATATTTCATAACAGTGCTATATATCACCAGCATACATATTCAAGGCTACGCTTAATACCGGTAACTTAATAAAATATTGAACGAACATATGCAAATTATGTGTAACTATGGCTCAACAAAAGTTAAGTATAATATGTGCTGTCTGGTGGGTGTCTGTGAAAATGTGCGATCAAGTGTGAGTAAATTACGGACCTTTGACATTGTCTACGGGGAAACTGGAAAGGCGGCAGAGTGAGGGAGAGAGAAAAAGAGAGAATGTGAGAGAAAGAAAGAGAAAGAGAGAGAGAGAGGATGAGAGATCGAGAGCAGTGATCCATTTCAGAAAAGCATATATATCATATGTTTGTATTTTCAGGAACCTGAAGAAGACCGGGTACCGGGTAGGCCGAGAGCTTGTAATCAAAGTTTTGAAGTTCAGCTACGTCCGTGTTTCGCCTCATCTTATCCTCACACTTATATATATATGTATGTATGTATGTAGCGAGAAAGGTTTGGATGTATGTATCAGCCGGTTGTACCATTTTATATGTATATACGTGAGACAAAGAAGGGAAAGGTACAAGATGACGCAGGTCTGGACCACAAGATTGATAAGCTTTCGGCTCTAGGCCTTCATCAGATTTATTTGCTATGTAAATCAAAACAAAATGAAACAAAATAAATAAAACAAATCATAACAAATTATAATGATGAGCAACTTGACAGGCAACAAAACGGAATCAAGATGATTATAAATAAAGCAACATGATCATGATTAACGCACAGGAAAATAAAAATTTTAAATCAATCGGAATAAGAAAGCGGTATGATTTAACGAAATAAGGAAAATGAAACTTAACATAAATCTGATGAAGGCCTAGAGCCGAAAGCTTATCAATCTTGTGGTCCAGACCTGCGTCATCTTGTACCTTACCCTTCTTTATCTCACGTATACATATGTATGTATGTATGTATGTGTGTATATATATATATATATATATATATATATATATATATATATACATACATATATCATAGTCGGCCTGGTAGGCCGAAGTTGAAGTTCACAAACATTAGAAAATTTATTAGTGACTCAATACCACAACCTATTCATTCTTATCAATTCTATTGTCAAACAAGTGGAGTTAATTCTTTATTTTTATCTCCTGTAAATATGAGTGAATTAATCAATGTAAGGAAATATCTTAGAAGTAATGCAAGTTGTGGAATTGATCATATAAGCTGTAGAATTGTCAAACGTATTATTCATACCATTGTCTTGCCCGTATTCAATGTCATTTATATCTGGTAAAGTACCCTCTAAACTTAAAGAATCTAAAGTAATCCCAGTTTATAAGAAAGATGATCCCTGCAAATTTAACAACTATAGACCCATCTCTCTACTACCGTGTTTTTCTAAATTATTAGAGAGAGTTATGTATAACCGATTAAATAAGTTTCTAAATAACAATAATATGTTAAGTGATAGCCAATATGGATTTAGACCCAGGTATTCACGTGAACATGTTCTTTTAAAAGTCCAACAAATAATACTACGATCATGTCAAGCAAACGAACACATAACAGGCGTTTTCTTAGACTTATCTAAAGCGTTCGACTCGATGGATCACTCACTTCTTTTATTTAAATTATATCGATATGGCATAAGAGGGATAGCATTAGATTTGTTTAGGGATTATCTTTCAAATAGAGTCCAACATACTTTTGTCCACGGTGTTTTATCTTCTTCTTTCAATGTCTCTATTGGAGTACCTCGAGGATCAATACTGGGCCCCTTGCTTTTTCTTTTATACATAAACGACCTTTCAGAATCATCTACCTTATTAACCTTCTATCAATTTGCTGATGACACTAGTGTATTCTTCTCGTCCAATACTTAAACTGATACTGTTCGCGTTTTGAATAATGAACTAGAGAAAATATCTGACTGGATAAAAGCAAATAAGTTATCCCTTAATGTTGATAAAACTAAATGTATTTATTTTCGAAAAGCTAAAACTCATATAGAAACTAATATCACAAACACAGCTAGAATAAGTTGTCCCTTAAACAGTAATGATAATCTTAACGCTTATATTGATAACAAACGTATTCAATTTAGCAACTCTGTTAATTTTTTGAGTGTAATATTGGATAATTGCTTGGGATTCAAAGAACATATTTTAAATGTTTTACGTAAGGTTAACAGAAATACTAGCTTAATGAATAATCTAAAATATAGTTTTTTACCAGAAAATTTAGTAACTTTATACCATTCCATTATTTTCCCATATTTGAAATATTGTAATATTGTATGGGCTACAAATGCAACACATACTGAATTAGACTCATTATTTAAAGTTCAGAAGAGATGTTTAAGAATAGTTAATAATTCGCACTATTTAGTCCCATCTTACCCTATCTTAAAGAAATTATCATTATTAACCATATATGATATAAATAAACAAGAAATCGCAACTTTCATGTATAAATATAAAAATGGCTTATTACCTTCCCCATTTTCAGATCTTTTTCAATATAACAGTCAAGTTCATAATTGCAATACTAGATCTTCAAATAAATTCCATATGGTCCGTTAAAACAAGTTTTGGAGCTAAGGCAATAAGTTACCTTGGTCACAAGCACTGGAACATGATACCCCATGATATAACAAAATCGCAATTTCTATCTTCTTTTAGGAGCCAGTACAAAATCTTATTAGTAATTAATAATCACAGTTAATTAATTGTTATAATACATATCCCCCCATCCCCTTTCCCCTTTCTTTTCCTTTCTCGTTTTAATTGTTATTTATGTGTCTCTTTTTCAAATTGTTTTCTTGCTGTATGGTTAGTATAATATCTGTATATTTTTCATTGTACTGTACATGGGTGATCCTAAATTACAGGTTTTTAACCTTCGAGGAAAGCCCCGCAGAATATTGTATACACGAATTTTATGTTATTGTAAAATTATAATGTATTTTAATTTCATTTTTCCAAAATAAATGAATTGAATTGAATTGACTTGATTCCTCATAACTTGATAACGTTTCCAAATAATGTCTTTATCGCCATGTTTACCCTCGAATCGTTCTTTCAAATAATCTTGCTATCCTAAAAAGTAACAACAGTCATCAAGATTATGTTATAATTTTACAAACAGGTGAGTTGAAAATATCATATTTGTAAAAGTGTCGTTGATTACAATGTTTAATACACAATACACTTTGATCAGCCTATACAAATAACAGGTATTATCTTTCCACACGTGTCTTTCAATGTTAATGATAATTATGTGATAAAGCGCTTAGAGAGAATTTCTAATAAGCGCTATATAAATGTTGACTTCATTAATATCATTATTATATGGTGTGTGAGGGTGTGGGTGTGCGTGTGTGTGTATGATAGTTAAACACAGCTTACCATGTCAAAGAAAAAGACACGATGCCTCACTGGCACAGTGACGTCAAGGTGGTTTATCTCCATGCGGAGATGATGACATGTTGAAAACTGATGTAGAGGTTTTGCAAAATACTTACCTTAACATTCGCAATAGACAGTAATCTTTTTTCCTGTTATTATTTCAAATGAGAGAAGTATATTTACACTGAAGTATGATTAACAATATCATTTCGTATAAACTACGTTTCTACAGTTTGTTTGGAATATGGAATCATTTTTCTGACATGTAGAAAAATCCTGACTTTTAGAACCTAAATGAATATGGAAAATGGTTCATCGCTCGAAACTGACTAAAGCTGGATGGTTCATGTCTTTTTGTGTTATTGTAATTTCATTATTTACCACTCTCTAATTTTCTTTTAAGATATTGTTTTAATATTTGTATTGCAACATTTCTTGTACATGTGTTATGTCATATTTTCATGTTTTTATGTGCAGGGCCCCACAAGATAAGTTAAGAGAGTTATGGGTCAGTGTATTGCCTTTATTTCATTCGTAGGACGAATGCCTGGACTATGTGACTGCCATGCTGAAATTTAGCATTCATGTGTTAATTACACGAATATCTTGCAAGCTGCTCTGTTATATATTTTCGGACAGGTGAAGTTAGACAATTATAGTTGTGTTCACATGATCGTGACATTATTATTTTACTGCTTTTGAAAAAGCAATATGACTTTCAAAATTTAATAGCTTATCATTGAAATTAACATCCACGTCAAATTGCACCCAAAGAAAACTACAGCCTACCCAAGATTGTTCTGTATGAATTGACCTGAATTGATTTTTTTAGTTATTAAGGTTGGAAAGTAAAATTTAAAAAAAAAATTCTCTACATCCAGAGCATTTGGGGGCAGCAAAGCTTGGTCAAAGGCATTTTGGTGGTTTTTTCTTCAAGGGAGTGTTAGACACCTTTCTGAAGGAAATATTTGTCAGTTTCTATATGTTTGGAATGTAAAGCCATACCTCTCCCTTCTGGCAAAATTTGGTCTATGGGCCTTCTATAAGGGGAAAAATTTACGCCAATTTTCAAGGGTCGTCTGACAACCCATCCCGACTGCATCCCGACTGAAAAATTAATTTGGTAAGTGTTTGTGTTTTGGTAATCATATTCCTTCTGACAAAGTTTGGTGCACACCTTGGGCCAAATCAACCCGACTTTAGAGTCCTTTTGTGGGGCCCTGGGGGCCACCCCCGGCGGCTACGTTCAGGCTGACAAATTTTTGGGAGAGAGATGTTTGTCTTTGTACCTTTAAGGGCCGGGTTAATCTGATACATAAAATGGGGTGACAACTTCGGGAAAGACTCCCAGACATAATGCTTCCACTTGGCGTAAACCGCAGGGGATGGGGGAATATATCCCACACAATTTTCAAAGAAGAATAATTTTTTTTTATCATTCAGCTATTGAAATTTTTGATAAATCTATCATAAACGACGGCTATAGTAGTAAAATATCTATTTGAAATGCTTTAAAAAAACAGAGATGGGATTAGGAAGTGCCGATAGTATGTGTGTGGGTGTATGTGGGCGAGGGTGAGTGTGAGGGTGTACTCGAGTGTGTGAGTACACAAAAAAGTGAGTTCTTGGTAGATTATTTCTCTTTTTAAACACACACGCACACGTTGGCAACAATATGCCTATACAGCACGTTAATTCTTTGATATACGATAAAAGAGCAATGTAGATAAAATGCCTTGCTCAAGGGCATAAGTGCCGTGCCGGGGGTCGAACCTTCGATTCTCGCGCCTACAGTCAAGCGCCTTAAACCACTGGACCACGGTACCTCCACCTCCTATTTTGGCAAAAGATTTCCCTCATCTCCCCACTCCTGCAAAACATTAAAGTTTTCTTACTTATTGCCGTATAAACAACGACTTGCCAACTTAATTATGTGACGCTGGCAAATACATTTTCGTTGCAAATCAATAATGCACGGGGTTGGCACTGGAATCGATTACTTTTAAGCCTTTAAAAGCACCTTTATAGTTCGAATATTTAGGGGGGAATGACGCCTCGATTATCTGAGATTTAAAGGTATGCTTTCCTGGGATGAATTTCTCTGCACCCCTCAGTCACACCAACGGATAACCGGTGAAACCTCGGCTATATTGTAATCGTCCGTTTGGTCTATTATCGGTTTCTAGTAGGTCGATATTCGGTGTGACTGGTGTATACTGTATGACAATCATCGGCAAATTCAGGATTACGCACTGGCGTAGCCAAGGGGGGGGGGCACAGGGGGGCCATTCCCCTGTTGATCGGCGAGCAAAAAAAAATAGAAAAAAATGTTTTAAAAATGAATGAAAAATAAAAAATAATAATATTAAAAATTTTCATTGAGTCCACTTCACATAACTTACCCTACACTGCGAAATGAAAGTAATTCGATAGAAAGAAATCGATTGCATTTAATATCTGGTTTGAAACTTGTTTATTGATTCAACCCTTTATTTATTCAATCAAGCAAGCTCTGAAGATAATTGGCTATACTCTTATGGACCAACGCGCATCAAGTATATACTGGCAAACAGTAACCATTATAATTACAAAGCTTGAAGATATGTCCCTCGTTACAATATCAATAGGTCAAATTTTAATTACGCTTGAGAGAGAGCATTTTAATAAAGAAAATCATGTGGAGGGGGAAGTGCTTTTTTGCGCAGTTTGTCATGCTAAATGCATATAAAACATGAGAAATAATGGGAGCACTATAATAGTACCAATTTGCCGCTCTGCTTCCCCACATTTAACATTTCATTAGGTACAGTGACAATACCTACATCGTAAGAAAATGGAACGTGTTATAATTGTATCACAAGGATGAAATGAAATTTTCAATTAAGGAGAAAAAGCTTTACTTGCACCGGTGATGGAAATGAATTAGAAATAATCTGTAACATTCATCATTCCACTTTTTTGTCGAATATATTGTTGATTAAAATATTCCCTCTTGGTCCTGATTTAATGATATACCAGGATATAATAGTTGGCCAGACTGCTCATATACCTTTGAATTGACTGTTTATGTGTAGGAAGTGTGTAATGTAAAGTTGCGTTAAACAACTATATCCTGTATTAATACTGAAATTTCGTGTGCTAAAAATGCCATTTTTATGCACGATTTTTCAAAAATCTCCCTGTTGGAGGGGGGTATCCCCCTTCCACACCTCCCCCGCTCGGTTGCTTCACTCCCTCGCCTTTGCCCCTCCTAAATGCCACTTCTCATATAAGTTACCCCTAATAGTGAATTTTAGTGTGCAGAATATGCCATTTCATGCACGATTTTTCAAAAATCTCACTACCGTGGGAGGGGGTCCATGGGGATACCCCCCTCCCACACCCTCCCCTGATAGCTGAGACTGGCAAAATTACGTTCTATTTACGTCATATCTTTACGTTTTTAAGACGTTACTCTGCAACTGCACAAGACGTAAAATAAGACGTCATATTTTTACGTCAATTTTACGTCATATTGGTAAAAAAGACGTCTGTATGACGTCTTTACGACCCAAAGGAAGCTCTCACGATGGTAAATATCACGTCATATTTCCGTCTTTTCACGTCATGCCATACGTCTTTTTTACGTCATTATATTGCCAATAGAAGACGTCATAAAGACGTCTTAGAGACCTCAAAGCTTGTTTAAAAAACATTTTAAAATGTATACAACATTATGGCGTTCTCTCTTTGTTAATGTTCTTGGCGTACAAAATCTTTCGTCCCATATAAACCCTATACCCTAACATCCTACATCCTATATCTAGCTACTGATGCTCTGTATCGACATTACTGTGGACTGTAGTGTAGTACTTGTAAGAAAACAGAAATTACAATTTTATTGTGTATTTCTGAAATAACCTGCCCATGACATTGACTGAATTGTGTACGACATAATGATTGACGGAAGTACATTTTTCATTATATCAATAGTGCAATCATTGCATAAAATATCAAAAATCAAATTTCATCTTTATATATCCACAAAGTTTAGTCGTTTCTGGTCATTCATGAATACTTTTTTCTTAATTATAAAAACACGTGCACACGTTGGTATCAATAATGCCTATATAGCATTTTTATTTATTTGATGTACGATAAAAGAGCAATGTAGATAAAATGCCTTGCTCAAGAGCATAAGTGCCATACAGCGGGGATCGAACCCCCGACTTTCGGGTCTCCAGTCAAGCGCCTTACACCACTCGACCACGGCACCTCCACCACAAATATTGACAAATCACGATCGAGTATTACAATCGGATCGCGACGTAAAATTGACGTAAAAAAAACACTCATGTTTGGTCTTGCAAAAGCTGTTAAAAAGTGGGAAATTGACGTAAAAAACATGCCTTATTCTGGTCTTTAAAAAGACGTAAAAAGTGGTAAATAACTGACGTAAAATATACGTCATATTATGGTCAAACAAAAAGTGAGAAAATTTTGGTCATATAAAGACGTCATATTGACGTCGTAAAAATAGTCGTCTATATGACGTGTGGACCAGTTAACGACCAGTTTATGACGTCTTAAAGACGTCAGTCTGCTATCAGGGCCCACGCTCGGTTGCTTCGCTCCCTCGCCTTGCCCCCTCCCCCCCCCCCCCCCACCCTTGAAATTTCCTGGCTACGCCAGTGGTATTACGTATCACAGTCACACGAACCGGAGCAATAGGAGACCTGTGATACACTCCCCCCCCCCCCTAAAAAAAAATGGCCGAGAATCGGTCGAATCCGAATCGGTTTTGTGATTTTTTGCAGTTCGACTGAGATATTTATTCGTTACTCCGATCCGTCTGTTTTCATGGTGAATTGGTGTCTTGGTACAACATGTGTCTGGTTTTGCGTTAACACTTCTCGGATACTACAGCCAATCCTTGTGTCTTAGCAGGATATTCTTGAGTAAGTTTCTTGCATTATTTTATTTAAATCTGTAGGCTATTCAGTAATTAAAGCTAGGAATGGACGCGTAAAATTTTCGTGTAGCCTACACGATCTTTGGTTGATAAAGCTTCCACAGCTAGGTGTATACAGCATAGAGTTACAATATACGGAGAATATGTAACTCTATGTTATACAGGCGGCTCCTATCCTGTGAAATAGTTTGCACTTTTTTTTTAGATTATTTCCCATGCAAATCCTAATGCTGAAAGCGATGGCACCGACTGATTATTTTTAAAGTGTGCCCAAAGTGCCAATTTTTGCTTCTTTTGTTTGTTTGTTTTCCTTTTAGCCGAGGCTTGCTGTACATAGTTTTTGTTTTGTTTTTTGTTTTTTGCTTTTTAAAATGAATTTCAGCACAAACTTTGAACTAAACACATTCGTCGGGTGTAAGTAGAAAATGATTATTCATTATCAGGACTGAAATGAAACATGGTACCATTAAGACCCATGTAAGTCCACCAGGGCCCGGCAGGCTCCCTATTCTTCCCAAACATGCCAAAGGGCCAAATGGCTCACCTACTCACTCCAGTAAAGATTAGGATTTTTGGAACTGGTTTTATCGCTATATAATTGGGAGTAGTTCTTCATTTCGATATCACAATGTTAAATTGTGTTTGGACCTTTCATTGATAAATATGTCTCAGGTGCCCAATATTATTCACAAAACCAACAGCCCTCTACACCAGCATTTGTGATACATGAAATAGTACTAGTAGTTGTAGTAGTATAGTAATAATGTTATTTTTATTATTATTTATTATGAATTATAATACTGTTATTACCACTGTCATTTTCGTTGTATTAATTGCTATCATCATCATTATTATTATTATTAATATCATCACCATGATGATTATTATCAATGTCAAACATGCACAGTTGATTCTTATACATTGTTATATAGGCCATGGGCTAGTGGGGGTCATAGTGCACCCCCGGTGTGACTTACGGAAATGGTTATTTTCATGTAGCCCTAGGTCTAACAATTCAGAAAATTGATGTTGCCAGCAAAAAAACTGGGATGGAAGATACCCCCCATGGACTTTTTGACCACGCCCACTTTTACAGCTGATTGTAGAAAATGAGGGGTATTGAGAGTTTGTAACTGCTCTAACTTTGCAATTCTTCACATACATATGTTGTATGACCCCTTAAAATGTCGGTCTAATTGAGTTCTACAAGTTTGTGCTGCGTTTTATGCAAATTTTTATGGTGAAAAGGTCACCAGAGGTTAAAAGATCACAAATTTTGACCTTTAAATCTTTAAAATAGAGCAAATGCAGAGATTTTTTTATTACAAAGACCCTATAACAATTTTTTTTCATTGAAATTTGATTAAAATGGAAAGTTACATATGTCCAATCATGTATTTATTCAATACCAGAAAGTTAATGTTGCCAGTGAAAAAACTGGGATGGCAGATGCCCCCATGACCACGCCCACTTTTACAGCTGGTTGTAGAAATTTAGGGGTATAGATAGTTTGTAACTGCTTTTACTTTGCAATTCTTCAGAAATATATATCATATGACCCCTTAAAATGTCGGCCTAAATGAGTTCTACAGGTTTGTGCTGCGTTTTATGCAAATTTGTATGGTGAAAAGGTCACCAGAGGTCAAAGGTCACAAATTTTGACCTTTATATCTCTAATATAGAGCAAATGCACAGATTTTTTTATCACAAAGACCCAATATCATTTTTTTTTCATTGAAATTTGATTAAAATTGAAAGTTACATATGTCCAATCATGTGCTTATTTAATACCAGAAAGTTAATGTTGCCAGTGAAAGAATTGGGATGGAAGATACCCCAATGACCACACCCACTTTTACAGCTGGTGGTAGAAATTTAGGGGTAAAGATAGTTTGTAACTGCTGTACGTTTGCAATTCTTCAGAAATATATATCATATGACCCCTTAAAATGTTGCCATAATTGAGCTCAACAAGTTTGTGCTGCATTTTATGCAAATATCTTTATGGTAAAAAGGTCACCAGAGGTCAAAAGGTCACAAATTTTGACCTTTAAATCTTTAAAATAGAGCAAATGCAGAGATTTTTTTATTACAAAGACCCTATAACAAATTTTTTTCATTGAAATTTGATTAAAATTTAAAGTGACATATGTCAAATCATGTATTTATTCAATACCAGAAAGTTAATGTTGCCAGTGGAAAAACTGGGATGGCAGATGCCCCATGACCACGCCCACTTTTACAGCTGATTGTAGGAAATTAGGGGTATTAATAGTTTGTAACTGCTCTAACTTTGCAATTCTTCACATATATATGTTGTATGACCCCTTAAAATGTCGGCCTAATTGAGTTCTACGGGTTTGTGCTGCGTTTTATGCAAATTTTTATGGTAAAAAGGTCACCAGAGGTCAAAAGGTCACAAATTTTGTCCTTTATATCTCTAATATAGAGCAAATGCAGGGATTTTTTTTTAATCACAAAGACCCTATATCAATTTTTTTTTCATTGAAATTTGATTAAAATTGAAAGTTGCATATGCCCAATTATGTTCTTATTTAATAATAGAAAGTTGATGTTGCCAGTGAAAAAAACTGGGATGGCAGATGTCCCCATGACCACGCCCACTTTTACAGCTGGTTGTAGAAAGTTAGGGGTATTGATATTTTTTTTAACTGCTCTAACTTTGCAATTCTTCAGAAATATATATCATATGACCCCTTAAAATGTTGGCATAATTGAGCTCTACAAGTTTGTGCTAATTTTTATGCATTTTTCTTCATGGTGAAAATGTCACCAGAGGTCAAAAAGTTACAAAATTTGACCTCTACCTTGATACAGAGCAAATGCATTTTTAAATCACCAAAACCCCTTAACAGATTTGTTTTTCATTGAAAATAAATTGAAATTAAAAGTTACATACTGCAATCATGTTTTTACTTAATATCAGTAAACAAATGTATGAAGAAGAAGAAGTAGAATCAACAATCTGGTACTTATCTTCTACATGTTCTAAGGATTATTTGTAAGTTTTGACATACATGTGTCAAAAAGGAGCGTAACACTTCACAATTCCTTGCTGAAACACCCTACAATCAGTCATAAAGCAGGTAAAATCAGTCAAAGTCACAAAGCTATGAGCAGTACCAAATCAACATAAGAAGAACTAAAAATATGTATATTATAACTAAAATGAAAAACTCAAAATGAAGATATCGACAAGCTGAATTCCATCGGTGCTCTTATTTATTTTCCTGCAATAATGCACACTTCACATCACGTTGGTATTACAAACAAAAATAACTCAAATTACAGAGAAATTAAATCAATTCAGAAACAAATAATGGAAGAACCAAGGGTGGAAGAAGAATGTTCTGAATATAAAGGAAATGGTGAGTAAAAATAGAGTCATGGACTGAATAGAAATGATGGAAAAATAAATGAAAAGGAACTGAGGTCTTGATAACCGAGCCCACTTTTATAGATGGTGTAGGAAAATTAGTTTATAACTGCTCTAACTTCGAAATTCTTCACTAATGTCTTCTCTGTGACCACTTTAAAAAGTTGATTTACTAGTCCTACAAATTTGTGATACATTTCATGCAAACTTATGCTGTGGAAAGGTCACCAGAGGTCAAAAGGTGGCAAACTTTGACCTAAATTTACCTATGATATATAGCAAATACAGTTTTTTTACCACCATGATCCTATAACACAGTTTTTATACTGGAAATGAATTAAAATGAGCAGTTTCATAGCTGTAATTTTGTTTTTGTTTAATATCAGCAGATGCTTGAAAAAAGGTGGAATTTAGCATTTGGTATGTAGAATGAAGGGATTTCACTCGTGGTGAACGAATATGTGAATATTGCACCCTGAACCAGATAGGAGATGAATATCATTATCTATTCCAGTGTCCAGTTTTTGAGAATTATCGTAAACAAGCCATGAAGAAATATTTTGGAAACAACCTAATGTATACAAAATGGATCTACTTTTTAACCATTCCAATTTCCAAAGGTACAGTGTTATCAAAACTAGCAAAGTTTTGTAAGATAGTTGTTGATTTCTTTGATAGGCAGTAAAAATATTTTTCTTGTGTGTGATTTATTTGTGTTTTATTATGTTTACAGTATTTACACATAACCCAGGCACAGTGCCTGCTGTAGATAGTTATTTTCTGTATTCTGTAGTTTCATCACCTGTATATAATGTCCATCTCATGTTTTTGTATTACATTTACATTGTTATTCTTGCCAGTTTATATTTTGTTTGTTTTTACTCACATACCCCAGGAGGGTGATTGAGTTAATAAACTAAACTAAACTAAAACTGATAAAAAAAAGGTAATATACATGTAATATACAAGCTGGCATTTGTTTTATTCATTGAAATCACGTTCATTTCGTAATGACGATGTATAACAAACTGCATTGTCCAAATATTAGTTGTGATCTCAGGCCATGAAAGATTTGAGAGTAACATTTGCTGTAAAATATTCCTTGATCTGATGACAGTTCTTCGAATTACTATCCCTTCATTCTGCATACCAAGCATTTGCCTGCTGATATGGTCATGTGGTATCTTCCATCCAAGTTTTTTTTTTTTTTTTTTTTTTTTTTTGCTGGTAACATTAACTTTCTGGTATTGAATAAAAACATGAATGGAGAGATGTAACGTTTAGTTTAATTAATTTTCAATGAAAAAGTCTCTTATAGAGTCTTTGTGATAAAAAAGTCCCTGCATTTGCTCTATATTAGATGTTAAGGTCAAAATTTGTGACCTTTTGATCTCTGGTGATCTCTTTACCATAAAAAAAATGCATATAACGCAGCAAAAAACTTGTTTAGCTCAATTATGCCAACATTTTAAGGGGTCATATGATATATATTTCTGAAGAATTGCAAACTTACAGCAGTTACAAACTATCTATACCCCTTAATTTCTACAACCAGCTGTAAAAGTGGGTGTGGTCATGGGGGTATCTTTCATCCCAATTTTTTCACTGGCAACATTAACTTTCTGGTATTAAATAAGCACATGATTGGACATATGTAACTTTCAATTTTAATCGAATTTCAATAAAAAAAAATGATATAGGGTCTTTGTAATAAAAAAATCTGTGCATTTGCTCTATATTAGAGATATAAAGGTCAAAATTTGTGACCTTTTGACCTCTGGTGACCTTTTTACCATAAAGATATTTGCATAAAATGCAGCACAAACTTGCTGAGCTCAATTATGGCAACATTTTAAGGGGTCATATGATATATATTTCTGAAGAATTGCAAACGTACAGCAGTTACAAACTATCTATACCCCTAAATTTCTACCACCAGCTGTAAAAGTGGGTGTGGTCATTGGGGTATCTTTCATCCCAATTTTTTCACTGGCAACATTAACTTTCTGGTATTAAATAAGAACATGATTGAACATATGTAACATTCAATTTTAATCAAATTTCAATGAAAAAAAAATTGATATAGGGTCTTTTTAATAAAAAAATCTGTGCATTTGCTCTATAATGGAGATATAAAGGTCAAAATTTGTGACCTTTTGACCTCTGGTGACCTTTTCACCATAAAGATATTTGCAAAAAATGCAGCACAAACTTGTTGAGCTCAATTATGCCAACATTTTAAGGGGTCATATGATATATATTTCTGAAGAATTGCAAACGTACAGCAGTTACAAACTATCTTTACCCCTAAATTTCTACCACCAGCTGTAAAAGTGGGCGTGGTCATGGGGGTATCTTCCATCCCAGTTTTCTGACTGGCAACATTAACTTTCTGGTATTAAATAAGCACATGATTGGACATATGTAACTTTCCGTTTTAATCAAATTTCAATGAAAAAAAAATTGATATAGGGTCTTTGTAATAAAAAAATCTGTGCATTTGCTCTATATTAGAGATATAAAGGTCAAAATTTGTGACCTTTTGACCTCTGGTGACCTTTTTACCATAAAGATATTTGCATAAAATGCAGCACAAAGTTGTTGAGCTCAATTATGGCAACATTTTAAGGGGTCATATGGTATATATTTCTGAAGATTTGCAAACGTACAGCAGTTACAAACTATCTATACCCCTAAATTTCTACAACCAGCTGTAAAAGTGGGCGTGGTCATGGGGGCATCTGCCATCCCAGTTTTTTCACTGGCAACATTAACTTTCTGGTTTTGAATAAATACATGATTGGACATAAGTAACTTTCAATTTTAATCAAATTTCAATGAAAAAAAAAATTGATATTGGGTCTTTGTGATAAAAAAATCTGTGCATTTGCTCTATATTAGAGATATAAAGGTCAAAATTTGTGACCTTTTGACCTCTGGTGACCTTTTCACCATAAAAATTTGCATAAAACGCAGCACAAACCTGTAGAACTCAATTAGGCCGACATTTTAAGGGGTCATGTGATATATATTTCTGAAGAATTGCAAAGTAAGAGCAGTTACAAACTATCTATACCCCTAAATTTCTACAACCAGCTGTAAAAGTGGGCGTGGTCATGGGGGCATCTGCCATCCCAGTTTTTTCACTGGCAACATTAACTTTCTGGTTTTGAATAAATACATGATTGGACATATGTAACTTTCCATTTTAATCAAATTTCAATGAAAAAAAATTGTTATAGGGTCTTTGTAATAAAAAAATCTCTGCATTTGCTCTATTTTAAAGATTTAAAGGTCAAAATTTGTGACCTTTTGACCTCTGGTGACCTTTTCACCATAAAAATTTGCATAAAACGCAGCAAAAACTTGTAGAACTCAATTAGACCGACATTTTAAGGGGTCATACAACATATGTATGTGAAGAATTGCAAAGTTAGAGCAGTTACAAACTCTCAATACCCCTCATTTTCTACAATCAGCTGTAAAAGTGGGCGTGGTCAAAAAGTCCATGGGGGGTATCTTCCATCCCAGTTTTTTTGCTGGCAACATCAATTTTCTGAATTGTTAGACCTAGGGCTACATGAAAATAACCATTTCCGTAAGTCACACCGGGGGTGCACTATGACCCCCACTAGCCCATGGCCTAATATGGACTTGGATTAACTTGTTTTCTGGCATTTACATAATAACTTGGCTTGAACATAATCTGGCTACTTAAAATTGTGTTATTGTGAAATTCATCTTCTTCTAATTTTAGCCATTTGATTTCCTTTACTTTCAGCCATGCCGAGTTCAAGAAGTATCTGTGTGATAACCTCATTGTTGGCCTTAGTTGCCTTGGTAATTTTAGATCAAATTGGCGACTACCAGTTCTTGAGATCAAACGTTACTACTGGACGTAATTTTCTGGTGAGTCCTCAGCCTTCCAATACTAAGAAAACGATCGCAGTCATGATGCTACATGTATAATGCATGCGATATTAATGTGAAATGCTTCACCATTTTAGACAGTTCTTATACTAAAAAAAAAGAGAAAGTAAACACCTTTTATGTTCAAATTTGTCATAGAAGACTTTGATAAAAAAATCAATATATCATACATCAAATGAAAGGAAATTTAATGGTTTTTTGATCTGGTAGATGAACATAAAGAGAAATTTCACGCATGAGTGAGAACATGTGTTTTTCTCTTCCAAGGTACAAAAGTAAAAATTGCAAAAATGGACAGTTTGCCATTCATGTGTAAATGCCCTTCCACATAACAATGGGAGCAAAAGATCAAACTAACATATAGTGAGACTTGCTGAAATTACGGAAATGAGTCTTTGCTCTCTATATCTCTTCCCACCCACCCACCCCCCTCCCCCCCCCCCACAAAAAAAAATGAAAAAGGAAAGAAATGAAGAAAAAGGGGCAAGCTTTTGTTACATCCAACTTTAAATGACATCTGAAGTAGCCACATGGATGATTACATGCCCATATGTGATTTTTGTGTTGTTGTTATCGATTCATGACTTCATGATGAATTTATGAATTTATGAACTTACGCAGTTATGAATCAAATGTAATGACATTATATGATTACTCAGTGGTGTAGCCTGAGGATATAAGTACACTGTACACTTCTTTTCAAGTGTAACGAACCATGCATACTTCATTCATGATTTGCTTGCAATATCCAGTGCAGTGTGACAGTGAATTCCAAGTCGTTTGACTTAGAAAAAGTATAATGGCTGCGTTTTTAAGCTGTTACTTTGACGGTTTGGAACATTAAGTTGAATCAATGTGTTCACTCATACACACAGCTCATTTCATGTTAACCTACCAGGTTGAAAGACAATTAAGTTTCCTAATTGGAAAAAAATGATTAAAAATCATATGTGGGGTATCTAGTCACCCTTGTGTCTACTCCAGATGTCTACTCCAAATTTTGGAGACATCCAAATTTTGGACTTGACAGAAACTTTTTTTTCTTCCTTATTTTTCGGGGGGGGGGGGCTGGAAAAGAGATTCAGAGAGCGAAAACTCATTACTATGCCGTTTTCATTGTGAAAGTTTAATCATTTGCTCCCATTGTTATGTGGAAGGGCATTTACACAGAGTGTTCTTGATTCGCTGAATAGTTGGTGTGTAAGCAACCAAATGTTATTGAATAATAGTAAATGTAACACAATGAGTGTAGATTTCGGGAGAAATGGTTCAGTCCCACTGAACCTGACACTCAATGATCATACACTGTCCAAGGTTAAAGTCCTGAAGATTTTGGGTGTCTACATTCAGTCTGATTTGAAATGGGGTGAACAGGTCAATAACATGCTTCAAAAGACTAACAGAAGGATGTTTATCCGTCGTTCCATCATCCCTTTCCGACTGCCTGTTGACGATTTCCTTCTGATTTATAGAGGGTATATACGCCCATTGTGAGAGTATGCGTTACCTGTCTAGCATTCAAATGTCACTAAAAAGCAAAGATTGCTGTTGGAAGGGGTTCAGAAGCGGGCTCTCAGGCTCATTCTAGGCTCTCAATACCTCACGTATGACAATGCCCTTGATGTTACACAATCGCAAACGCTAGAGGATAGACATAATGATAAATGCATCAAATTCGGTAAAAGTCTAATGATATCCCCCGAGTTCAGACTGGTTGCCCCAAGCCATGGCAAACCAAACTAGACAACTAAGAAACCCGTCTAAATTTTACCCTGTAAGATGCAGGACTGAGAGGTATTGATGTAGTCCAATCCCTTTCATAGTGAGGGCTCTACATGAAATCTAATCCTTGAACTCCTTATCTCTACCACTCCTCGGATGTTCTGTTCAAGTTCAAGATCAAGTTTGATTTATTCTTTCTCTCAATCATAAAACAAAAAATGACAATAGTATTTACAGTGTAAAAAAAAAAAAAATATATATATATATATATATACATAACATAAAGGATTGAAGAAAAGGAAACTACAAAAAAGTTGAAAACTTGTAAGGTGTAGCTCCGTATGATATACACATAACAAATAAACAAAGTAAAGTAAAGTAAAGTAATAGAAAACATAGATACACGTCATTCAATTCACCAACATGCAAACCACCAGCAAACACCAGCAAACATACGGGGGAGAGGGGTAATGGTAATGTCTATCAATGAAGGTATGAAGGTCAATCTGCATAGGAAAAAATATACATTTTTTTTTAAACTTAGACTTAAAGGAGCTGATTGTAGAAGAGCTTCTGATGTTGTCTGAAAGATCATTCCACAAGCGTGGACCGTAATGTCTGACAGAATTGAGCAGTGATTGATTTTTAACTTTGGAATAATGAAATTTATTACTTGAGCGAGTATAGTTTATATAACTTAGCGGTATATCAGCACTCCTTTACTCAAATAATATCATGCCCACTGGCGTACTGGAGGGGGCTTGGGGGCCGCCCCCCCCCCCCCCAATAAATTTCAATCATGGTTTATTTTCAATTTTATATTAGTGATATCACGCGAATTTCATTATTTCTCCCTAGACTCCCTTTCTGCTGTGAAGTAACGCATTCACAATTTCCCAAATAGCATGCATAGCAAGGCATAACACGCATAATATCAATATTAATGTGTTTTATGATATAACACTTGGTATTATCTGTTTATCTGACAATGGTTTCAAACTTTGATAATGAATATTCTTATATTTACCAAAACTAGACACGGGCTTCAAGTTAGTAGTCCCAAATAGCGTTCTTTTACAGAGTTGCAAACCATCAATATTGCAAAAAGCTCCTTTACCATGGGAGTGCACCCGCTTATCCAAGGGGGGGGGGGGGGGCGATGGGGCGGGTCGCCCCCTCCAAAACGCCAACAAAAAAAGAAAAAATAAAAGAAGGAAAAAAGCGGGAGCGAGAGAAGAAAAGGTAAGAGAACGTAAGAAGAGCGGGAGCAGACAAGGAACAATTCAAAGAAACGTCGGAGCCTCCGCGCTTCGCGCGGGAGGGGGAAACTCCCCCCTCCCTGCACCCCCCCCCCCTAGGGAGCGGGAGCGAGTAAGTGATTCACACGCTTCACATGCTCACTACCGCCCCCCTAAAATTAAATCCTAGCTACGCCACTGTGGGAGTAAGCCCTGGTACCCCACCGCATCACACCATCTCCCATGCTCGTCCCTTTTATTTCATAGTGTCTTTGTCTGTATTATTATCATAAGTAATATTTAAAGTGTTTTGTGTAACGCTGGCATTTGTTTGAAACTTGCGAAGATTATTTGGGCTTCATGTTTTCATAATCATGTTTTCAAATTCATGAAAAAAAATCCTTTTCCCGTCGGTAGATTCATGACCGCTTATCCGTAATAGTACAGTCATCAAATTTGATGTTTCATATTGCATGTATTCTACTTCAAATGTTTATTTTTCAAGATATTTACTTCTTTTGTTGGAAATGAGGGGGGGGGGGTACCCCTGGCTCGGTCGCTACACTCCCTCGGGATTGGTCGCTTCGCTCCCCGCAAAGATTGAGCCCCCCCAAATACTTTGGCCCATTACGCCACTGATCATGCCAAATATTGTCTTTCAAAGGTGAAAACACCTATTTCTTATACTCCCCACACCACACACTTCCTGTCGGATGCTTAAGTATTTACTGTGCAAAACTTACTTTAAACATGTTAAATTTACTTTGCTATACTTCCCGATGTTGTTTTTACTTTAAATACTATTGTTAATGTGAATAACCGCCTTCTTCCTTTCCCCATGCTTTTCACCATCTATCCTCACTCTCCATTTCTCTCTCCCCCTCTCTCTCTCTTTCTCCCTCTCTTAACCTATTTCTCTTAAACCCTATCCTCATCGTGCCTTTTCAGAACACGAAGCTTCTTCTCGTGGTTGTTCACTAACTTTACAATTTATTCCTTTGCATATAATTTTTTTGTTAATTTCAATTCAGCGATACTTTGTAAGTATTTTCTAAGTTTATCTTGTATTTACAATCAAATGATTGATTATTTTATCATGTATATATATTATTGCTAAAATATTGTACAATTCAGCTTTCGGGCTGCAATACACATATTTTGTTGAATAAATAAACCATTAATATCATGAATGGCAAACTGTCCATTTTTGCAATTTCTACTGTACCTTGGAAGAGATAAACGAATGTGTTCACTGATGCGTAAAGTTGCTGTTTATTATCACCTACCAGATCAAAAGACCATTAAATTTCCTTAAACTTGATGTATTATATTATCTATATATGATATAATCATATCATATAATCATATCATATATCATTTTTATATGATTTTTTATCAAAGTCTTCTATGAAAAACTGAACAGGAAAAAGTGTTTACTTCATTTGTTGTTGTTGAGTGTACGTCCTTTGTACCATGTTCCTCTTATTATTCATAGGTGAACCAGTTTAAGGTTAAAGCTGCCCCTGCACCTCTCATTGTTTCAGCTTCGGGTACGACAAACCATCATCCTTTATGTCCTGGCAAAGTCCTTCATAAGTTTCCTCACTTCGCATATCCCTCAGTTCGACCAATCAACTGGACAAATCATATGGATGTCACCAACAACACTTTTACTACATTCGAGCTCGTAAATCCCAAGAAATATTACTTCGTATGTGACGAACTTGAGCTTCGGATATACGCTCGGAATGGACGTAACCAGTCCAAACAGCACGGTGGCGACTTATTTCGAGCGAAGATTTTCACCAAAAATGCAACTTACGCAGCAAGTTCATCGACAGATGGTGAAATCGTGGACAATGGAGATGGAACATATACTGCGTATTTTACACTGAAATGGACCGGTATTGTCAGCCTCTCTGTATCTTTAATTTATTCCAGCGAGGCTACATATGTTTTGGATCGTATACGCATAGAAAACCAGCCCAGAATAGTGTATTTTGGTGCATTTGTGTCATTAGACAAGAAGACCCAAAAGGAAGGGTTCTGTAATATTCAACTAAGAAGGCATATGGTAAGTCAGCTGATGGCGCCTTTATTTTCGTTAGTACGGCAATCAAAAGTTGATAACACTGGGCAAGCGACTTTCAAGTAAGAGGTTATATTCAACTACTTCCTGCTATATGTTATTGCCAAAATTAATAAACGGAGGGGGTGAAATGAAATCCTATACAGGTCTAGTTGAATCGTATACCTATGTGCAAGTTTTAATGATCCCCCTCCCCACCCCTCGTCCTTTGCCTTCAAACGGGGAGGGGCGTTCGTCTGTCCCACCCTCTGCTGGGTCCGCAATTGATTGTAGGCCTATCTAGAAAAGGAAGACTTCCCTGATGCTGTCAATAGCAATGTTGTAAAGGAATTTTCAGAAAGATGTTGGGTTTGAAAATGCCAAACTACATAAATCCTCGATCTCGAGAGCAGCACGTACATGATGTATAATCATTGTAACTATGTTAGCTTTTTAGGGGGAAGCCGCACAGCTGGTACTTCCTTTTTTGTTAATATTTAATAGACTCGTCAATAGCGATTTTCCTTTTAATATGGATTCTTCCAGGTAGAGAAGGAATTTTGTAACTTCACAGACCAAGCGACTGGTTCTCCATGGTTCTGTGAGAAGCCCGTAGGCTTCAATTGTAGCAACTGGAAGAAACATCGAATTGATGGAGGGAAATGTGAAAAGCAAGCTTTGCAAGTGACGAATCAAACTGAACGGGATGCATTTCTTGTGTAAGTTATTCACTTTGGGATGTTTTGAAGAAATGTAAAGATATACAGTAGGCCTATATTCCCTATAAAGAATAATGATCAAAAGATGTTACAAAATGTAATAATTTTTATGCAACGCTTTTTAACCTGGGGGTGTTTCACAAAGATTTAAGTTTGACTAAAGTCTCACTTAAATTCCTACTTGCGTGCTCTATATTACGCATCGCCCCATTGGTCAGATCATGCTCAGGGGACGCGCACTATTGGAAGTCTATTAAGAGATTACGCGTTAAATACCGGATGCGCATTGGCGCTTAAGCAAGTCAAACTTAACTCTTTGTGAAACACCCCCATGGTTTGTTAAATGAATGCAAAGTGAAATGAAATGGAATGTAAAGAAATGAAATGAAATGAAATTGTCGTTGCAGTGCTGACGGATGTTTGTAATGTACTGGCTTTACCAAATACTGTCATTTATTGACAGATCAAAAACAGCTCTGAAGGGTTCGGTGAAGAATGTCACAGTTATCAGACGGAACATTACCCAAACCATAAAGACACCAGTTGAGGATCTGCCCGTGTGTACAGTGGGGTACAACAGCAAGCAGCCAGAAGTTGCGGGATACTACGAACAGGATGACTGGTATCCACCTTCCTGCCGAGTTCATCGAGTCAGAGATGTCGCTAAGATCAAGAAATGTTTCAGTAATAGGCAGGTCTACTTCTTAGGTGATTCCACTATTCGTCAGTTACACGAGTATTACCTAGACAAACTGAAGTTATCAACAACTTTCCTCGGTGAGAAAGGGTCTGGCTATACCGGACCCGTTAAAGGTGAAGATCTAAAGGAAAATATAACAACATTTTTTGCTTTTCACAAGTACCCTGTTGGAAAAACGCTTTGGACTTATGACAAAGATTTGGAATACATCGCTACAAGAATTGACAAGATCGTCGACTCTGAATCCCCTGTGATAATAGTTTCTGTATGGGCACACTTTGAGTCTACTCCTCCTCATTTTTACGAGGAAAGAGTGCGCGGAATTGTAGCTGCCATGGGAAGAATCCTTGATAGGAACAAACGCGCTGTAGCATTGTTCAAAGGCGGAAACACGCGGCAACAAAACACCTTTGGCCAACATGCTTGTTGCAGTGACTGGTACGCAAGAGGTTCAGAAGAGCGCATGCGTAGAATAATCTTTCGGGATAAGAGAATCGGTTTCATCGATGCATGGGATATGACACATGCACAGTTGCAACCTGATAACGCCCATCCGACTGGTTCTCATGTCGCCAACATGAACGATCAACTCCTTACGTTTCTGGGCTGTTCTTAATATGTACGAAGAGTTGTCGGAATCTGGTTGTCGTTTTCTCCCATAAAAAAGCGTGAATCATTCAAATTAATACTTTCCTTTATAGGAGTTTACATAATGGAAGTTTCTATGTTCAGTATGCTTGATTTAACAGGTATACATCTTGTTATGTGAGGAAAGAAAGAAAAGGGGAAAAAAAGCCCTTTTAGTCTGGGAGCCTGTCCCGGATTACGCACCCCATTTTACATATGAAAATTGTCCCCTTAAACTTAGTAAGACCAATCGTCCCATTCACAAAATGGTTGTCAGACCGAACATTTCTGCTGGGGGTAGCCCCTAGGGCCTCGAAAAGGGCCCAAAAGTCGGACTGATTTTAACCCATCTAATATATGCACCAAACTTTGTCAGGAGAAAGTGGTATGACTATGCATTACCAAAACCCCTAAAATGACAAAAATTTTCCGTCGGGAGGGGTCGTCAGACGGCCCCTAAAAATGGGGGAATTTTTTCCTCATAAGGCCTGTGCACCAAATTTTGTCAGAAAGAAGAGCTATGCCAATATATTCCACAAATATTTCCTTCAGGAAGGGGGTCCAAAACTTCTAGGGGAAAAAAAACCCAAAGTGCCCTTCAACTATAGGCTTTACTGCTCCAAAGTGCTCTCATTGGTAGAGAAAATCCATTTTCTCACTTGGAACCATTTTAACTCTCATGTGTTTCATTTAATCCAAGTTAGATTCACACAGAAGAATCTTTAAGTTATGTACTTTTGTTTTGGATGTAAAATGGTCATTTCAATAATAAATTATCAAATTTTGAAAATTGCATTGCTGTCTCAAAAAGGAGCAAATTAGTTTTGTCATGGTCATGTAAACACAGCTAAACACGTACCAGTGCCTGCTTGAAAAGAGAAAATATGGCAGCTTGCCAAGCATCTGGGCTGTGTTGCTGCCAGGCTGAAATCTACCATTCATGTGTTAATTACACACATATTTAGCACGTTTAGCATTAGTTGTTCTTTTAGATCTTGTCCAAGAGCCCAGGTGGGCAAAAAGTGTGTTTACATGACCCTGACAATATCACTTTGCTCTGTGTGAATTTAACTTGGATTAAATGAAACACATGAGAATTAAAATGGTTCCAAGTGAGAAAATGGATTTTTCTCTACAAATGAGAGCACTTTGGGGCAGTAAAGCCTATAGTTGAAGGGCACTTTGGGGGGTTTTTTCCTGGAAGTGTTGGACCCCCTTCCTGAAGGAAATGTTGGTCAGTTTTTATATTTGTGGAATGTATAGGCATAGCTCTTCTTTCTGACATAATTTGGTACACAGGCCTTATGTGGAAAAAAAATTCCCCCCATTTTTAGGGGCCGTCTGACGACCCCTCCCGACGGAAAATTTTTGTCATTTGGGGGGTTTTGGTAATGTATAGTCATACCACTTTCTCCTGACAAAGTTTGGTGCATATATTAGATGGGGTAAAATCAACCCGACTTTTGGGCCCCTTTTCGATGCCCTGGGGGCTACCCCAGCAGAAATGTTCGGTCTGACAATCATTTTGTGAACGGGACGGATGATCTAACTAACTTTAAGGGGACAATTTTCATATATGTAAAATGGGTTGACTAATCCGGGACAGGCTCCTGGGCTATTTGATTTGTGCACTTGCAAAGAATTGCCAGTCCCTGGCCTCTGTGAAATATCAAGCGCAGCTTCCAGTTGCTAGTTTCAAGCCCATTAAACTTGGTAATCTTACAAAGACATTACCACTATGAACATGACGGACAAAGAAAGCGGACAAAATAAACAACCCCTCATTCTACCCTTCACCATGGTTCTGGTAGTCGAAAGAACATCCCTTCACTGCTATTGTCTAAAATATGTGGAACATGTGTCACATGCATATTCACCTGGAACTACATGATTAAACATAATAACTTTGAAGGATGTTCTTTTGACTACTACCAGAACCATGGTGAAGGGTAGAATGAGAGGTTGTTTATTTTGTCCACTTTCTTTGTCTGCCATGTTTATAGTGTACGCTATATGCAGAGTGGTTCGTCTTGAGGGAACAATACAAAATGAAAACATAGTAATAGGCTATGAACATATATAAGCAAAATAAGTAAAGTCGTAAAAACTATTCAAATTGAAAGAGACATAGTTAGTATAAACAGATATATGTAAATATGGAATAATTCGACATAAAATAAGATTTACATGCTGATTTGAACATAGAGAGACGAGAGAGGTTTTTTTTATGTTTAATGGAAAAGAGTTGTAAGTAGTTATTGCGGAATTAAGTATCTAAAGTAGTCGGTTTTACATTTTGGGAAAATTCGGTTTTGATCGGCGGCATACCGTGTATTGACATTGCGTATACTTCGGATATATAATTAGGCAGTTAAAAACAAAAATACATTTGAAATAGTTTACTCTTTGTTCATAAAAAGCCAACCAAATTGCTTAAATAGTTGTACAGGAGGGGTAAAAAGATTATTCTGACAGCACGTTTTTGAAGTTTGGTAAATTTTGTTTGTCTGGGTTGAAAATTGGAGTCTCCATATACTTCACAGCAATAATCAAACTGGCTTTGGATAATGCAATTGTATATTATTTTGGCTGTGTCAGAATCAATGAACGGTTTCACTCTTTTCAGTACTGCAAGTGCAGTACATACTTTTTTTATAGAAATAATCAACATGGTCGTTCCACAGCAGTTCATCGTCTATAATGACTCCTAAACGCTTTATACTGTGGACCCTATTTATTTCAACACTTAAAATTAATGGAAATAACTGAACCTGATTTTTCATAATTGTTTAGTCTCTGTTTGTTACTCAATATCATTGTAGGGTGCCTATTTTGTCATTTTGGTTTCTCCTTGTTTACATTCCTTTTCTGTTCTTCAGTTGGAATTAGTTCATTTAAGTTCAAGTTTCAATAGATGTTATGTTGCCATTCTCCTCATCAGCCTCTGCCCTACTTCTCTCGTCACCTTCATTCCTTTCCTATTCAGATGTGTTCATTCATTACATCCACACATCTGGTTCTTTTGTTCAACATTCTTCATTACATAATCACCCAGTCATTGACTCATCTTCATCCTAGTTATTTTCTGATTGGATCTGTTGTTGGATTAGGTTGTTACATTTTAGTTGGATTCTTCCATTTTCTTTGTTCAGTGGTTTAGTATGTTTGAATATTTATTATGTTATGTTTCTTTGGTTACAAATTTGATGTGGGCCAAGCAGCCTTATGTTATAAAAGAGCATTTGTATGTGTAATAAGGACAGATTAAAGACAGATAGATTGCAGATAGATAGCAGAGGCACACCAGACTACAGACTGCTTCTTTATTTTCATCTCCTGAGTTCCTGTAACGTTTGAGTTTGCTGAATGCTGAATGTTTGCTGTTTGAACTTTATTTTTACTTCACATTAACTGTATATTTTACAATCTTACATCATCACGAGTGTTTTGTCTCTATTCGGTTTAAGTTTATTAAATTTTAACCATGTATGATCGGTTGATAAAATTAGTTATGTAAGGGACAATGATTTGAATGGACATTTTCAGTGGCTTTGCTCCCACTATGAACATGGCGGACAAAGAAAGCGGACAAAATAAACAACCTCTCATTCTACCCTTCACAATGGTTCTGGTAGTCAAAAGAACATCCTTTCACAGCTATCATGTTTAATCCTGTAGTTCCAGGTGAATGTGCATGTGACACCTGTTCCACATATTTTAGACAATAGCAGTGAAGGGATGTTCTTTTGACTACCAGAACCATTGTGAGGGTAGAATGAGGGGTTGTTTATTTTGTCCGCTTTCTTTGTCCGTCATGTTCATAGTGTCAGTGGCTTTGCTCCGATGTCATCCAGTCCGCACGCTTTGGATTCTTTCACTGTGTTCATAATTTTACGAACCATATCAACATTTACAGGAGAAAATTCAAATCGGCTTTCTTTCCTAATGTGGTTACACGTTAGATAATTAGAGATATCTTCATTAGGTTCTATATCGTTAGTGGATATGTTTATACTAACAAAAAATCATTTGTATTAATTTCATTCGGTAAATTCCTTGGAGATTTGGGAATGAGATTTCTTAGACACTCCCTCATGTATCTCGAGTTACTACTGTTATGCTTAATTTCATTCATAAAGTAGGAGCTTTTTTCATTTCTTAAAGTATATTTACATTATTGCTCAATTTCCTGAATTCATTCCAAATGTTTTCACTTTGGGATTGAATATAGCTTTCGCATATATTAGATGGGGTAAAATCAATCCGACTTTTGGGCCCTTTCGTCATTTGTTAACGAATATCAGAAGTTATCAAGGGTAGACTAACTTGACGTATTCTGACTAACTTTATGGGTGCAACTTTATCAATGATCGCTTTATAGAGATATTTCCAGGCATTCGAACTTTCATTCACGTTCACCATGTCTAAGCAGATATCAAAGTTTGCATTGCGAATTTCTTTGGAAAGATCCTTTTAGTGTCTCAGCTGTCTTTTAAATGACTGTTTTCTCTTAATGCTATTTTCTTGCAGAATATGCCCCCTCACATCACTGGCGTACTGGAGGGGGGGGGGCTTGGGGGGGCGCCCGCCCCCCCAAATAAATTTCAACCATGGTTTATTTTAAATTTTATATAAGTGTTATCACACGAATTTCATTACTTCTCCCTAGACTCCCTTTCTACTGTTAAGTAACGCATTCACAATTTCCCAAATAGCATGCATAGCAAGGCAGAAAACATGCATAATATCATATCAATACTAATGTGTTTTATGACATAACACTTGGTTTTATCTGTTTATCTGACAATGGATTCAAACTTTGATAATGAATATTCTTAGATTTACCAAAACTAGGCACGGACTTTAAGTTTGCAGTCCCAAATAGTGTTCTTTTACAGAGTTGCAAACTATCAATACTGCAAAAAAACTCCTTTACCATGGGAGTGCACTTGCGTAGCCAGGGGGGGGGACGATGGGGGCGGTCACCCCTCCAAAACACCAACAAAAAAGAGAGAAAAAGTAGAAGAAAAAAAAGCAGAAGCGAGAAAAGAAAAAAAGGTAAGAGAACGTAAGAAGAGCGGGAGCAGACAAGGAACAATTCAAAGAAACGTCGCAGCTTCCGCGCTTCGCGCGGGAGGGGGAAAACTCCCCCTCCCTGCACCCTCCCCCCTAGGGAGCGCGCTTCGCGCGCTCAGTAAGTGATTCACACGCTTCGCGCGCTCACAACCGCCCCACTCAAATGAAATCCTAGCTACGCCACTGTGGGAGTGAAACCCTGGTACCCCACCGCATCACACCCTCTCCATGCTCTTCCTTTTTATTTCATAGTGTCTTTGTCTGTATTATCATCATAAGTAATAAAGTATTTTGTGTAACGCTGGCATTTGTTTGAAACTTAAGAAGATTATTTGGGCTGCATGTTTTCATAATCATGTTTCCAAGTTCATGAAAAAATATCCTTTTCCGGTCGGTAGATTCATGACACGTTTATCCATAACAGTACATGTCATCAAACATGTCATCAAACATTGGAGCTTCCGCGCGCGCGGGAGGGGGGAAACTCCCCCCTCCCTGCACCCTCCCCCCTAGGGAGCGCGCTTCGCGCGCTCATTTCGTGATTCACACGCTTCGCGTGCTCACTACCGCCCTACTAAAATGAAATCCTTTTGTTGGAAATGAGAGAAAATAAAAATTGAACTGAACTGAAGTTGGAATTTAAGTCGAAAAAATGAAGCTCCGTAACGTGGGGGGGGGGGGGGGGTACCCCGGCTCGGTCGCTACACTCCCTCAGGGTTGGTCGCTTCGCTCCTCGCAAAGATTGAGCCCCCCCCCCCCCCCAAATATTTTGGCTCATTACGCCACTGCCTCACATATTAAACATACTTCAGATTTGAAATAGAGAAGATCTGTTAACCATAGGCGTAGATTCCATTTTGTATTTTTCAAGAACCAAAGAGGCAATAGGCCCTTTGACAGCGAAATGCCGTGATTAAAGGACGTGGCGATGCTTCTCCCTTGAAAAGGATAATTAATGGGTCACCTGTGCCTACCTCTCTCGTAAAAGGGAAATTGGCGAAGATTATCTCATCGTTATGTTTCAACGCTGCTTAGCTTATGACGAGGAGGGAGAAAATGATGAGTTTGCGTGTGTAGTCGTGGAGATCAAAAGTGATCTAATTGCTCTAATGCGAAGTTCCATACTACGATTTATTTTTTCTCATTTGGTCGCGATCGATTAGGTTTTTATGTAGCGAAGTGAAAAGTCTTCTTACTCTGGAAAAGGCAAATCAAAAGTGTAATTCGACCCCCCCCCCCCCCCTCCTCTCCAGCTTGCGGATTGACACATTTGTGTTTGTAGTGGTATTTCAGGGAAATATTTCATCCCTAGCCATGGGTCAGTTTCCATCCATAGATGGCGGTAGTAGCAAATAATGCAGACTGCATGTCCCCAAAATAAACTGACACTAAAATGTAATATGGTGCAATGATCAATTTGCACAATTATGTTGCTTGTTTCTCTTCATTATTATTCTTCTTCTTATTATTATTATTATTATTTGCTCGCACGGTATAGAAACCGTTGGTGTTTATGTAATACAGTTATCTCGCCATTTATTTGAGTTTCTGTCTTTACGATCGGTCAATAAAATCGCTGCATTTTGTACACGTGGTCATTTTTTCTCCTTTGATTATGTCACTGCTCTCTCTCTATCTCTCTCTCTCCATCTTTCTTTTTTAATTATTTATGCTCCATAGATATGAGTTGACCAAATTAAGTCTTCATTGTACATTTCTAAGTTGGAGCTCATCACTAATAAGCCAGTCATGATTTAATATCTTGAACATTCGGCGAGTTCTGTGTAATGTTGTCTAAATGTTAAATATTGCTATGAAAGATATTCTACTTCTATATTTCAAATGTGCACATGTATATGATATATTTTTACCATGCGTAGTAGAGTGATAAGGGAAGTTGTGGGCCAACCCCCCCCCCAAAAAAAAATGATAATAAAAGCTTGAGCGAGAAGAGACTAAAAGGTGAGTGAACGGTTACACAGGAAGAGGAGCACACAAGGAATGATCCTGATGATGACAGACTTCCTTGCACCCTCCCGGCTAGGGAGCTCGATTTAATAGCGTGCTCAACGAGGAACGTCTTTCAAAGTTGGGGGGCACCAGCGAAAAAGAACACTCTTTTTGGAGAAAAAAGGGCAGAGTAAACAGAACAAGGAAAAAAACGTTCTGAGGTGTTACAACGCGTTAGTATAGGGGAGACCGGGGACAATTATTGTAACACTTTATTCCAAATTTGACATATCAGCTTTATTATAGTTAAATACTTGCTTAAAGGTATATGAAATGAAAGATACATATCTTGGCTTGAAATATGACTTGGTTTGGGTTAAGTGAAACAATTCATTTTGAAGCTATTATTATTTCAAAACCGGAAGTCAAGTGTTACAATTGCCCCCGCAACACGGGGCAATTGTAACACAATCATGGGGCAATTGTAATATATGAAATTGTACCAAACAAATCTTATTTTTTCTTTATCAAAGGTGACGCGTTGAACCGATATAAGATTTCAATAATTAATCAGCATTTTATAGAACCCCAATAAACTAATTATAATGAAACCAATGACAAATGCTTGACTCATAAACATTATTTCCCAGTTATCGTGGGTGGATCCTGTGGCATGGCCCATTAACTGTGGCAATAGAGAAAGTATCTACTCCCTTGCAAACAAATGCACTAATGTGCCAACGTTTAATCCACATTTTGTAAATCAATTTCTATTTAGGTTCTGTCAATCGAGTTAAATATGAAAATTAATCCTGTACCTGCCCATCATCACTTTAAACTGTGGTAAAACACTTTACATAATGCTTTTCAAATTTTAGATAACTCTTTTTCCAGTAAAGTGATGTACAAATTATTTTTAAAGAAAAAGAAAAAAATGAAAGCTATGATTATGATCAATCAAAAAAATGAAGGTCATGCGTCATGAGGTCACCTACTTATATGCTACATGGTGATTCTACTTTCAGCAGTGGTACTTTTAACTTTGAAACCTGATATCTCCTGATTGTATGTGATCACAAAAGTATATAATTTCTGAAAGGAAATTAAAAGAAGAATCTAAATGTGCACTAAAAATGGCACAATGTGTACAAGACAAAAGAACTATGTGAACGTGAGTATGAAAATTGTAACAATTCTGATTATCTCAGTGTTTCCAACATAACTTTTCCTGTGGCAGTGTATAACATATTCTTACATGAATATTTAGACCTTTTCAACAAGGTTTAATTGTCTTAGGTTTATTTAGTAAGCACGGTAAAGTGGGGATTCTTGTTCTGCAGAGAAGATGTGTGGGTTGTAACCATATTTCTTTTTAGCATTGCAGTATCGATAAGAGTAACATGGCAAAGATCGAAGTCACTTGCAACACTCCTGACAGATTTACCCTGGTCCAATACAATCCATGATGCTTCTTCTATAACAAGTGTAAATTCTTCCCTCGATGCGTTGTGCGCTTCTTTGTACGAACCATTCTGATGTTGAACAAATTGTTTTAATATAGGATTGTATATTTGTTAGAAACATAATTCTATTATGCTTACAAGACGAAAAAAAAAAATCCGGGGCAATTGTATAGCAGTCGATAAAAGGGGCAATTGTAACACGTTGTTACATTTGCACCCGAGGGGGCGGCCATATTTGGGGGGATTTTCTTCTGTAGCATTAGTATTCGTCTTTGAAACGTTCGCCATATACAGGCCTAGAATCCTATTTTGTAACATATAAAAATGACAGCCATAGCTAAAGCACATATTTGTCCAGAAAAAGAACATTAGACAATTTTCGATTTTACTTTCCTGCTCAAAAAACGATTTTTTGGCTGTAAAAAAGTTTCACGATTTGTTAAACCTGCCAACCCTCAGACAGCATGTGGAGCAATGAAATTCGCATGCTCTGTGCAGAGCGTGCTCATCCAGCTCGGGATGACAGCCTCTGTTACATTTGGCCCGTGTTACAATTATTGTCCCCGGTCTTCCCTACCCACCGGCGTAAATCCACTTTGAGGAGTGGGGGATGATCGACTCTTTTGACGATTTTTTTTTTCTGTCGATCCCACACTTAAGTATAAGCACACACCCTCACCGACCCGTACAGACCTCCTCACACACATTTTTATATTTATTTTGCGCGCGAGCGAAGCGAGCAAGCCAAAAATAACCACCTTTTCTGGGTTTTAATGGCATTTTCGAACAGAAATCCTTAAATATGATGAGCGAGCGAAGCGATCGAGCCAAAAATAACCACTTTTCTCATTTTTAATCGCATTTTCAAATAGAAATTCTAAAATATGATGAGCAAGCGAAGCGAGCGAGCCAAAAATAACCACTTTTGGGGGGTTTTCAGTTGCATTTTCAAATAGAAATTCTAAAATATGATGGTTGTTTATGACAGATATTCAAAGATTTTACTAACTGATTAATTAAAATATATTTTCTTTCTTTAAAAGTTGGGGGGTATATTTGTACACACGATCCCCCTCTCCAAAAAGTGGGGGATATATCCCCCATCCCCCCCCCCGGATTTACGCCAATGTTCCTACCCCTACATTCTATTTAACACACTTTAAGGATCATTTTCCAATTTTTGGAAGTGGCATTTATCAGAAGTAAATTCGAGTATGTATCAGATTTCAAATGGGGCATTTGCCCAAGTAGAAAAAGAGAACTGATCAGGTGGCTGCTATTCATTCACTGGCTGCTATTCATTCAAGCATTTTGCTTAACCCATTCGTGACAGGCATTATTTAAAGCCCAATTTGATCAGCTTTTATTCTTCAAATTGGCAACACCAACATTTTTATTTTATTGCTACATTTTATTAATAAAACGTCATGTATCTGAAATGAATATAAATTGACAGAAATTATGATGAGAAGTCAAAAAGTTGCCAATTTGCAGGGGAAAATGGTGATTTTAAACTTTCTATCACATTGCCAATTTAAGGATTTTAATGCTTATTTTCCTTAAAAAAAACTTTCAGCATCAAACAATGAATACTGATGCAACCAAAAAAATGGGCACAGTTTGTGTAGAATTTTTTGCTCTTACTGCTCATGTATTTGGTATGATTTTTAGGGCTTTGCATTAAAACGGAACGGAGAATTAGGCCAAACCATAAAATGTGGACCTCTGTCACGAATCATGTCTTTATTCTGTTGTCATTGTTATCTAACTGTCACATTTGTAATTTGAACAATTATGTTGTATATTTATTACTGTTGTTTGTTTTTGTTATTTGATTTGACAATAAATGCAGAAACTCCTGCCAAAAAAGGGGGGCACTGAGCAGAAGAAAAATTGCACTAGAATGAATGGGCAGTCATAGGGGGCACTTATTTAAATAGAAACAGTTATAATAGAAAGGAAAAGAGCTCTATGAAAAAAAAAGAGGAATGGTCACTAATCTGCTGTTAAGGGAGCAGTTGTAGGATTTAAGAAGGGCGAATTATCTGAAGCAGAAAAGGGGCACTTATTTCAAAAGAAAACTGGCCCTTGTAAAAACAAAAACAAAAAACGGGGGCACCGAACAGGTGTGAAAAGTGGCCTTTTTCATGGGTAAAAGAGGCATTTTGAAGCTCTTGGAAAAGTAGGGGCACTAGTTTGCCCCCACTCCGGCTCCGCCGCCCCTGGCACAACATGTAATTCACACGTTTCCCATGCTCACTACCAGGCGTGCCGGAAGCTGTTAGGGATGGGGGAGGGAGAAACATCAAAGGGGGCTCACCTTTTCAGGGGCTCATGTCTTCTCACCCTAATAGAAAACATGCAGGTATCACTGCAGCACGCTCACAAAAATATACAGTACGTATACACTTCAGAATATTTATAATGTAATGTCCATGCAGACCCCTAGCTGCAAGGTAAAGCACTGGCGTTGCGAGGATTTCATTTTTAGGGGCGGTAGTGAGTGTGAGCAGTATATAGTGAGCGAATTACGTATTGAGCTCTGGTGGTGGGGGGGGGGGGGTCCTTGTCGACTCCTTCTCTTCCGACGTTCTCTCACCTTTCTCTCTCTCTCTCTCTCTCTCTCTCTCTCTCTCTCTCTCTCTCTCTCTTATATTTTTTATTGGGGGGGGGGGGGACACAAAGGCGTTTTCTTCCTCCACTTTGATGTTTGGGGCGACCGCCCCTCCTGCTTCCGGTGCCTAGAGATGCTCACTTTTACCGCCCCTAAAATGAAATCTTACCTACGCCGGTGCGCCGATGACTAGAAATCATGTTGCTAATATTTTCACCGACAAAACTCTTCATGAAACGCTCCCCAGATTTTCTTTTTCTTTTTTCTTTTTTCTCTTTTCTTTTTCTTTTTCTTTTTCTTTTTTTTTTCTTTTTTTCATTTTCTTTCTTTTTCTTTTTTTCCCTACATTGTGGGGGAGTTGAAGCCTCTCCTTCCCAGAATGGAGAGCATAGAGATACATGTACCCATGTACTAATTCTCTATGTGCATGTACTGCTGAGGAGTATCCAATTTTAGAAAAGATTGTTGACCTAATTTACATTTGGCTTCAGAGCATGCGCTATATGCGTTTTGCTGTACAAGTCGATAGATCTCACCAAACCGGGCGCCAAACTACCTGGAAGAGACATATGGCTGCATTATTTTTTGGTAGGCAAGCATTTTATCTTCCGTAGCATATTTATTTCTTTGGTATTTTCGATTTTAATTTGTGTGACATGGACTTATTCTTGTTTATAACGGGAATGATTTAACTAGAAACTTCAGTTCAGTCCCATCTGGGTGTTTTTTGGTAGGTCTACGTCGAACGTACGTGTTGTGTGTGTGTGTGTCAGTGGGAATGGTGTGAAGTGAAAAGCTTTAGCCAGACCCAGACAAGGATATCTTGGCGAACCCATTCGGTATCCCAAAAGGTAATTGGCATTTGCATACATAGACTTTATGTGCGAGAAGTCGAACCTCCGCCTTCCAGTTGACCTCAGCTGGGGACTTGCATAAAAATTTCAAGTTGAAAAAAAAGACATCAAAACACACATCACTAGACTAACGTTAGAGAGTTCACTCTAACTAAGATTTTTGCACTTTTTGTCATGAATTTGCAAGATTTGGCTATGCCCACCTGTACAGCGCTGTCACCAAAACGACAGCGCTGTGTATAGCTAATGTATTACTCACTCACACTAACAAACGTGCAGTTGCATGCAAATTGCTGACAATAGGAAAGTAGCGTTCTGCCAATAAATTTTGGGGGACAGAGGAGCAAGAGCTCTTGCAGCATTGATCAGAAAAATATTTTTCAAAATTCATTTGATCAAGATAATTTACATCCAGTTTGAGGAATGGAATGGAAATAGGATATTTTATTATCCTAGGTGTACAAAGCAAATATTTTATATCAATTTGTTGATTTTTATTCCAGTGATTTCAATCTTCGCCTATAGAGGGCTGCTGGGCAGCATGTCACATAAATTTGCACAGCTCACCATACCAATGTAGCCCTGTGTGTGTGTGTGAGACAGAGGAGCGAGACCAGAGCAATGTCAGCGATCATATTGATCAAAAACAAAAAAAAATTCTGAGAATTTCACATGATCAAGGTAATTGACCGAGATCCACTTGAAGGGATTATGGAAATATGAAATATGATATTCTATCAACCTGGGGTGTAAAAAGCAATTTTTTTTTTTTTTTCATTATAGTGATTTCTATCCTCAACTACAGAGGTTGGCAGCCACGTAAATTTGCACAGCTCACTATACCGATGCTCCCCTATGTGTCTCAGTATTGAACACTATCTACAATACTGTAATGCAAATTTAAATTCAATGGCATCGGATTTACCCTCTCAAATTATTACACAGACAAAAAAGTCCAAATAATAACATAGGCAATATGCAAAGAAATGTTAAAAACATCTTAAACTTTCGTGAAAACCTTTGATTTGTCCCCACTCATAGCGCCATTACTAAAAAGAAGGAACAATTAAAGTCATACACTTACCAACACCACTGCACAAAAGTCACACTGTTCACTCAAAAACCATAGTCTGTAGACAGAAAAATCTATCCGGTATGGGGAATTTTTAAATAAAACTGATGCTTGGATTTGCCATCCTACTCCATAGATGGACACAAGCCTGTACATGTAGCTCTTGCACTATGAGGGGGATAACCCACCCAAAGTCTCTGGGATGCAGGGATTTTCGTTTTTATGGTATTTATATCTATTTCTATAAGCCAACAAAGGGACACATGAAATTACAGGTATCTAATACATGTATCTGTATTTATATAAAGTAGTAAAACAAAATGTGAATAACAGATATGAAAATTATGGGCTTACTTTGAGCTAATAATGACAAAATTGTCTCCAACCACAGTCTAGTTTCTGTATTCACATTCAAATCAAAGCATTCCAAACTACTTCAGGGTCAGTATCATACTACTAATGACTAATGGCCAGTCAGATCATTCCTTTGAGATGGGGGTTTATGAAATTTAAAATATCACTGGAATTGACAGGAAGTCAATCAAATGATATTACTATTTCAAAATCTCAAATACACAATCCTGATTGGTTGAAAATCATGTTGTGTTTAATTTTGTATTTGTTTGTAAATGCAACTTCATTGCAAGAGGGCCTCTACTTAAAATATGGGGGTTGTTAAAGGTCTTGCTTTAGACCCTTTTTCTTTTCTATTTTTTTAAACAAAACATGTAATATCGTCGCCCGGCTGGCAGAAGGGTGTTAGCAAGTGCGCAATTTTATACATCCCCCTGGCTGGCAAAAGGGCTAGAGCTCGAGCCCGCGCTAAGCGAAATGTACAATGTGGGCGCGCCAACCAGGCAACGATATCACAATTATGATGTTGATGATGAAGGTGATGATGGTAATTATCATCATCATCTTCATCTTCAGCATCACCATCATCCCTGTTTTCTTCATTTTCATTTTTATCATTATCATCATTGTTAACTTGTTACAGAACTGTTAAATTTACAAACATTTTGTCATTCTTTAGGAAAGAACTAAAAGAAAATTCCTGCCATGGCTTTGAGAGTTGGTTTAAGAGGACTGACTGTGGTGAGTAAGCTTATCTCCAACAGTTCTTGTGGGATGCACTTTGAAAGTAGCAAAAATTTCATGTCGGGTTAATATTTGCTTGGGACCAGTGCTAGAGAGCATTCAATATTATCATTATAGTCCAAAATGGTGATGTTAGGTACTTGTCACACATTCTTTTGGCTTTGGGGTTGGCTGCCTGCTGGTATAAAATAAATGCTAGATATGGTGGTTAATGATTTTAAAAAAAGGAAAAAAAAAGATTGACTCATATTTGATTTATATAGCAGATATATGCATGAAATTACAGGACCTACAGCATATTTTAGAAGCAGTAGTAGCAGTAGTAGCAGTAGTAGCAGTAGTGGTAGTAGCAGTAGTAGTAGTAGTAGTAGTAGTAGTAGTTGTAGTAGTATGTGTTCTGGAGAAGTAACCATGTCCTTTGTATTAAGCAATCAGCAAGGAAAATGTAATATATGATACTTTATAATCATTTTTTGCCCTCATTATGAACAGGGGAGATGCCATATTCCTGTCAAACACCTTGTCATAATCTGGTTTCTTGTTGTCTTCATATCTGGTTGGGTATTCTTCACAGTGGATCACAGACCAGCAGCATGCAGACATGAAGACATGCTACATTATGTGGTGAGTTTTCAAGACAGGATGGCACAAGATTTACACTGGTAACACTTGCTCAGGGGTTATTTTGGGCTTTATCTTGGCAAGATATGGGGTTATGGTTAGGTTGCAGTTGGTATATAGGAAAGGTTTAATGTTTTCAGTTTGTATTTGGGATAGTATTTGGTTTAGGGTAGAAGTTTGGAATTCTGTTAGTGTAAATGTCTGCCTGCAAAGCAACTGTTGCTGGAACGTGTGTTATAGAACACAACCCCAATGCTCCCAAATGTTATGTGAAGATCTTTTTTGTTGTTGTTTTGTTCTCTCTCCTTCATTGTAAATTATTTTAAGTGATGCTGTGCTACATTAATTTTCCTCCTACACAGTTTCAAAAGTTTTTATTTAAAATGCTTTTGTAACAGTATTATATATGGGTTGTTTTTATGCCTCCGCCCACCGTAGGTGGTTGCCGGAGGCATTATGTTTTCGGGTCGTCCGTCCGTCCGTCCGTCCCGTTTTCGTTCTCGCGATAACTTAAGAACCGTTTGACAGATCAACTTCAAACTTGGCTCATGTATGCATATGGGAGGGACAATGATCTGATTAGATTTTGGAGTCTCAAGGTCAAAGGTCAAGGTCATAGAGGTAATAATACACATAAAAATGGCTCGTTCTCGCGATAACTTAAGAACCATTTGACAGATTGGCTTCAAACTTGGCTCATGTATGCACATGGAAGGGACAATGATCTGATTAGATTTTGGGGTCTCAAGGTCAAAGGTCAAAGGTCATAGAGGTCATTATGTACCTAGAAATGGTTCGTTTTCACCATAACTCAACAACCATTTGACCGATCAACCTCAAACTTGGCACAGGTATGCATATGGGAGGGACAATGATCTGATTAGATTTTTGGGTCTCAAGGTAAAAGGTCAAAGGTCATAGAGGTCATTATGTACATAGAAATGGTTCGTTTTCACCATAACTCAACAACCATTTGACCGATCAACCTCAAACTTGGCACAGGTATGCATATGGGAGGGACAATGATCTGATTAGATTTTGGGGTCTCAAGGTCAAACATCAAAGGTCATAGAGGTCATTATGTACGTAGAAATGAAGCGTTCTTGTGATAACTCAGTAACCATTTGACGGTTGAACAAACTTGGCTCATGTATGCGTATGGAAAGGACAATGCTCTCATTAGATTTAGGCGTCACAAGGTCAAAGGTCAAGGTCAAAGATGTCATTGTATAAATGAAAATAAATCAACATGAAGTGCCATTTATTTCTGATTTGGTAATGGCGGAGGCATAAAGTTCGACCACGCGTGGTCGAAGATTCATCTAGTTTTTTTGGGGGGGGGGGGGGGAATAGAAATCTTTCAGGAGTTTGATTGCAAAATTTTTTGGCTGATTTCTTCTCATTTCTTAACCATTCTTGTATTCTTGTTTTGTCTATAACGTAATTCCACCTATGAAGTTCAGATTTATGTATCATGCAATGTCTATGCGTACTGTGTTATATAAATGTAATTCTTTTGTATTTTGTTAGGAGAAATGAGAAATAAACTGAAACTGAAACTGAAAATGCAAATCATTTTTTGAAATGTATTGTCATCTATAACAATTGCTCATTTGATTCCATCTTTGTCTCTTCTAGTGCCGATTCTACTCTCAAGGGATCATTACAGGCAAGATGTGCCCTAGACTCTGCCAAGAGAAAGATTTTGTCTTTACAAAGTGTCTTTCAAGAAGTCTGGAGCATCAAGTAAGGAAGAGAAATCTGAAAACATTGCCATCTAGAATTTGATCCTACATTGCTCTGTAGTGTCATCCAATGAAGATGGGAGCTGTATGATTACATTCAAATATTTTCTCTTCATCACCAGGTCAAAAATCAAAAGTATCATTTTATTCACCAATACCTAAATGCAATCAGACATATTTCATCTACCACATGTTGTTGCCAAGTCCTATTTCAAGAAGAAAACCTGAAGAATTGTCCAAATGTCCATTATTGATAGACAGTATATTTTCTGTTAAGGAATTAGTTTTCTTACAAGCATGCACATTTGTGAATGCTTGCTTAGTGCATCATTTGGCATAATATCAAACTAAACTGAAGACCAAATTTTCTCTGATAATTTGGCTAGGTTTTTAGGTAATTACTGTGACATTTGGGAATCTGACATAACAGGCTGCAGGAGTGTCTTTTACCATGTTTCTCAGGAAATGTTGGCATTGTAGGCAAAAGAGAATTCAAGTGATCATTCCCTTTGAATGGTACATGTAGTACCTCTCAGTGTAGATAATGGATAAAGTGTCTCATGATTGTGGAATTTAGTATGTTAACTGCTGAAAGATTCAGTGATGAAGATGTTGAATTCCATTGTAATGGTTCTTTTTTTTATTGTAAAACAGGTGTATGAGGTTGAGGTCAAACAGCCCAAGACTCTGTTGAAGGATCGCTACCTTGTCCACTGGACCCATGACCCAAAGGATGGTGACTATGAGAGACCCAAGGATGGGTCTTCCATGGAAGATCTCCGCCATATGATGACAGGCTTTCTCACACTGCGACTTGGAGATAGTGACTTTGCAAAGTTCCAGACAAAGATTCTTGATGTTGCTGACATTAATAATGACGGGAAGGTGTCCTTGGCAGAGGCGAAGACCCTGTGGGGACTTCTGCGTGGTAACGACTTCTTGATCTTGATGGCTTTGTCTGATAGCGAAATGATTCCAAGATTGGAAGGGTTCTGTGGGGATGTCTATGTTACTGAGGGTGTACAGGTGTATAGCCTGTATGGATCAAATCGCATGCACCCAGGTGTCTTCAAGAATATATTTGATCGAGACAAACTGAGCTGGGCGCAACGTGCCAAAATTGTGCTAGGCATCATTGAATTTGTGGAGGAGATCATCGACAACCCCCTTGGTAATTTTCTTATGTGCAGTGTTACCCCACAAAGCATTGGCTACACTCATAAGCATGATGCGAAACTGCTGGATCTTCAAGACTTATTTCCTGAAGTTAAAGTTGAGGGACATCTTAAAGAGAGGGAGTGTAAGACAGATAGGGACTGCATATATGGCTTGAATTGTCAATCATCTTGCAGTATGGAAACTCATAAATGCGAGAGTGAAGTGACTTATCCTAATTTATACAAAATTTGCCAGCTGCTGGAACCAGTACTATTTGATGGCGTACCAAGTGAAATTAAAGAGAAATTAAAAGAAACGTTCAATAGATGCAAAGAATTAAGGCACAGCGGTCGCAAAATGGACATGGAGCATTCGCTGGTGATCAATGATATGAAGGGAGTAATATGGAGACAGATTTCTAATGCAAATTCATGATACTTTTCCAAATATCCTGTATCATGCAAACATGTTCATACTAGATTTTACCAAATGTGTGTGATTGAAAAATGGATATACACAACCTGATTTCTGTCAAGATGAAGTAGTACTCAGCACATTAAAGTCAGTTATATGGCTTAAGAATGGTAAATCGATAACTCCTTATCATCCCATTCATATTTCTTATTTTTTGACCCATTCGTGGCAGGAATTATTTAAAGCCACTTTGATCAGCTTTTATTCTTCAAATTGGCAACACCAACATTTTTATTTTATTGCTACATTTTTCTTATAAAACATCATGTATCTGAAATGAATATAAATTGACAGAAATTATGAGAAGTCAAAAAATTACCAATTTGCAGGGGAAAACGTTGATTTTAAACCTATCACATTGCCAATTTAAGGATTTTAATACTTATTTTCCTTTAAAAAAATTTCAGCATCAAGCAACAAATATTGATGCTACCAAAATGGACACAGCTTGTATAGAATTTTTTGCTCTTTCTGCTCATGTATTTAGTATGATTTTTAGGGCTTTGCATCAAAAGATATTAGGCCAAACCACAAAATGTGGACCTCTGTCACGAATGGATTAAAAAAGTGTATTGCAGTGTTTGACAGCGAATATTACCTGCAATCTATAATTAAACTCCTTATCCTTTAAACTCTAATTTGTTAGAAAGAATTGAAATAGTATATAGGAGAGAGTGGAAAGAGTGGCTGTCATCAGTAAAAGTTGCACAATTACAGTACATGAATTACAGTACTCCTTAATGAGAGCATTGACTTCAATGTAGTGCAAGGCTCTTTACAGAAATACTTTTATTATCTCCCTTTTGGGGGCGACATTGTACTAGAGTAGAAACTCACTCATTATTATAACAAGTTTCCACTGCAACATACTTAACAAACATGTATACATTGACCCTACACCCTAGTATAGAAATCCTTTTTCAAGTTGCTTGAAGTTGGCATTGCATTGACGTATAAGCTGTTTCTACATGAACGTGACAAACTTCACACAGTGGAACCTCGTTATAAAGAACACAGTTATAACAAACTTTTTTTATAACAAGGTAATATTGCTGGTCCCTTTTATTGTCTTTTTAATCCTGATATAACAAGGTTTCGATATAAAGAGGTAATTTCCTTGGTCCAGAGGAGTATGTTAAATCCTAACTGAACAAAGATTGAGTTTTGAGCACTGATCTATGAAGCACCAAGTGTTCACCTCTCCATCTCCAAAGAGTGTGAGCCTTGGCAGTCCATAAATCACTGGACCAAATAAAGCTAGTTTTTGTTTTCACAAATACAGGCCATAGGAGCCATGTACAGTAGATTTTCTGTGTGTTGCACAACTACTAACAGCAGATTATGAGCAAGTCTATTTTAGTCATCAGGTAGGAGAATCCTTCTTGGCAAAGGTTTATTATTCAGTATCCAGATTTTTTTCTTTTTAAACCTGTACCAGGTTTATTAATTATTTTGAAAATGAAATCAGTAAGGTTTGTCATTCAGATAATTTGATACTGTAATCATGTAGATTTGTTTTTATTCTCAATGCTTGAAGATTTGAAAAATTCTTCATTACTCACCTTCAGAATGACAACTGAAACCCTTTTACTATAATAGCAGATCGATAAATTGAATTTTTTCTTCTTCTTTTTTTTTTTATTCAGGAAAGCTCTTTTCTACAGTGTATCATTTTTTTTTTTTTTCAAAAAGAATATTTGATTTTCTTTTTCGGTTTTTTGTTCTTTTAATTGTTCAGTTCTGGCTGGGTGCTCGTAGTCTTTAGAAATGCGATGTACAAGGTAGATGTGGGGGCCAGGTTCTCTATAGAAGTTGTTTCTTTGCATATTTTGTATTGAATTGAATATATTTATTGTCCATATATAGGAAATTCTTTTTACATTGGATAATTCAAAGTACAAATGCGAATACAATTTCAAGTGAAAATACAGAGCAAAAGTACAAAATTATTCATAGATCAATTGCGACTGTAGGTAAAACAAAATACAAAATTACTCATAGATTAATTAAAGACGCCTTTCATAGGGAATTTGACACCATGGGTGCTTACACAGAAACAGGTGTTGTCCATCACTATGAGTTTTATGACCAACAGACCTCATGTAATACTCTGTATATTCCACCCTCTGCCCCATATGGCAAAGTCATTATCTCACTTTCCCTGGCCCGAGAATGCCCAAAGCAGGCCGAAGAATGTTTATGGTGGGACAGCTTGTTTTGCTGTGCTCCAGAAATGTAGCTCTATTACAGGTATTTCCAGTGCTTTTCACAAAATCTGGTGTAAGCAAATTATGACCCACTCCCCATGAAAGCCCGCGACTGAATGTCTTTAACGGATTGATTGCGACTACAGGTATTACAGTGGAAATTCTTTATAACGAAGTCCTTGGGGACCACCAAAATTACCTTGTTATAGCAGGAATCTTGTTATATTAGGGTTTAAAAACTGTGGAATATAAAGAGCCAGGACCGAAATATTATCTTGTTATATCAGGAATATTGGTTATATCAGATCTCCTTATACCAAGTTTCCACTGTATTAACAATGAATAATCATGATTACTCTCAATACAGCATCTTTTTTTTTGTTTTTTTGTTTTTTGTTTAGCTTTTTAAATTGAACTTTATTGTATACTTTATTCCTCTCCTACATCTTCAACTTTTTTTTTTTTCTTCTTCTTTATGTTCTACATCTCATTCTCTCTTGGCTTTTCATACTATCTTTTGATGTGAAAGTCATGTATAATACTAGAGGTGAAATACGCATCATGTCTTTCAACTGAAAAAAAAAAAATCATTGACCTGTAAGTGGTAGTGCACAGGTAGAAGAGTAAAATTGTTGTAAGCTTGTAAATTTGGTTTTGGTATGGAATGGAAAGAAGAAAGATCTCTTCTATGAAATGTGGAGGAAATAATTACGCACTGAAATCCATATAACTTAATGCATCTTATAATATGTCAGTAGCACATAGTCATGCAAGTCAAGCACAAAATTTCTGCAGATTAATTTTTCTTCTTTTGTTCACAAACAGTTGTACAATATATATTGTTATTACCTTAGTTTTGACGAGCATATATGTGTTTATAAATCTTTTGTTTGCTTACTTTGTCTACATGTTTTGCCATGTACTACTAAGCTGATATTTTGAAGGACTTTGTAGTACCAGTATTACATTTATTCCAAAGTTCTTAACTCACTCATTGTCTTGGTTACGCAAGAGTACAGCTTGCAGAATTAGTTGCAGGGTGCAGTTATATTATAGTAACTTTACCATCAGTGGTAACTACCATGGTAACGTTGCTCAACAGCCAATCAAAATCAAGTATTCCATGAAAATTACCATTGATGGCAAAGTAACTATAATAGCAAGTTTTATGCAACGGCACCCAAGACTATGAACAGCTCTCACCTGTTTGAAATATTTGTTTTCTCATTAAGTTTACCCAAGTTATATACATGTAGTATATTTATGAGAATCAGTCAAGTCTTTGACCATCCGTCTACCACCTCTCCTTTACAACTCTGTTTACCATGACTACCAAATCAAGAAATGGCAATATTCTTGCTTATCATTTTGTGTTAAAGTATAAATGCTTTCTTTGCCAGTTACAAATACTGTAACAAAATCACTACATCCTAATTACGTGCACAGTAGAGGGAGTTTTAATACAGTATTTCACAGAAAATGCCAATTATTAGGTGAGATTTATGTCAGCAAACTTTTATAGAGTAAACTTTCAGACTGGGATCGTATTCCTTTTCCTTCGTGGTACTGTATTTAAAAGTTTAAAAGTTAAAAGTTCTCACAAAATTTCTTGAATCATTCATTCAAAGGACTAATGTTTTCTCTTTTTTCAATGCAAAAGAATTGTGTTTGTAATGATCAATTCTGCATATGAAATTATTAACACTTGATAAAGATGGGGTAAAGAGGTTTTGAAGAGGTTCTAGTTTGGAATAAATTACAAGATTTCTGATGCTTGCATAAAGCTTTTTCTTGGTGTCATTTTATCCATGGATGACATGCAGGTGGTCTTATTATACATACATGGTTCTCACCAGGGCTTTTACACATGGTGGGGCCACCATGTGCAAATTTCAAAAACACTTTTGCCACCATGTGCAAATTTAGGAGGAGAAATGCCACCATGTGTAAATTTAAGCATGAAAGTGTATAATGGCACTTTTTGTATGCACAAAAAGTACCCAACCAAAACAAAGCCATGCATGCGCTCCAGTTTTCTGTGCCATGCATAAATTTTTCCTGGATGCCGAACATTGCGTTTCCACCAAGTGTAAAGAAAATTTTGGTGAGAAGCCTGTGTACATGTACTAATGATTTAGGTTTAGGGTCGGGATTGGATTTAGGGTGTATTAGGGTTATCTGTCTTTAACTAATTTTGGTGTTCCACAATCCGATCGATACTAAGGTGTTGAAGGAATTTAGGGTTTTAGGGTTTATTAGGGTGATCTGTCTTGAACTAATCTTAGTGTTCCAGTATCCAATTTATATCAAGGTTGTTGAAAGAAACAGAGTAGCATAAGAAGACACATCCAGAGTACAAACAATGCAAGCAACAGTATGTTCCAGGGGGTGTCTCACAAAGCTGTGTGCAAAGCTACGCATAACTTTAAGAATGACTTGAATACGGAAATCAAATGGGATTCACAATCATATTTAATCTCATGAGCTGAAGTTGAAATATCTATGTAGTTTAAACATTTATTATCATTTTCGAAAATTATAATGAAGTATGGTTTTTGCCAGCATTTCAATTGAGATTATGGGAAATACATTCATACTGTTAAAACAAGAGGAAAATCTTTGGGCATGCCATGTGGCTGTTCATAGTTAAGTCGTTCTTAAAGCCTTGCGTAACTTTGCACGCAGCTTTATGAAACGCCCCCAGATGTGCTTTTTTGTGCCCTTATATCTCACTAAGATACCTAAAAGCACCATGTCACTGACAACCTTCTTGTTTGGATCATGACAATAATGCTGCCCTTGAGTCAGCCGGTACTCTTATTCACCATATCTATTTCTTGATTGTCATCTCAACGCAGATACTGTATGGCATCTCGTATTGGCTTAACTTGTTGGAGACTATTGGTTTGATATTCAAGTAACACAAATAATGACGACGATAGAAGATATCATCCTACAGTATTTAGACCTGCAGATCTTTGTATTTTATTCATTTTACATGTATTAGAAAATTCCACATCTGCATGCAGAAAAAATGTCTGAGTGACAGACATAACAACGGCCAAAGGATACATCAAGGAACTCTTTTTTTTTGCAAGATGTCAAACCATCTTAATGAACTCCTTCAACAATGTGCAAGGTTTTGATTTTTCAATAATTTGTAACAAATACTAGTACATAATACAGTGTATACCTTTAGAATTGCACATTTCAATACGTACTCAATGAACTTGAAATATGTATAGAGGTATCTGCAGGCTTAAGCAGATATATAAGATGTTATTTGTTTTTGTTTTTCTTGTTTGCTTTTTCACAGAAATGTCAAATCATAATTCACTATCATGTATCCTTTTTGGTATTTGCTATAAATACAGTACAAATAATGCTATGGTTGCTTATACAGATTATACATTTTTTTTTATGATAGACATTTATAATTTTAATAACTGCTTATGCTTCAATAAAAAATATTTGGGGGATAGCTATAACAGATGCTCTGTGTATATTTGACAATAAATTATTGTATTTTACCTATTGCATTTTGTCTGTCTCATTATTTTTGAAGAATTTGTGTACATGCATAATATTTCACAGGTGCCAAAAACATAAACTTTGAATATTTAGTCTTATTGAATAACATTTTTTAGAAGTCAGTATAGCGAACATATATGCTTAAACAGTAATCTCACGTTGAGATATTGACAGAAAGTAAATTTAGAAGGGTCTCAAAAGTGTAATAAACATGCTAGAGTATAGTTTCCCCCTTCAAAGCTTACACAGATTCAATGTCCTTTCTTTGACCACTAGATTACTGTATTTAGAGTTGACAGAGATTGGCTAATAATAAATAATTTTTACTTCGCACCTTTCTAGTTAAGTACATGATCACACTGCAACAATGCCAGGTTCAGAACCCTACATATCATTGTACCAGAGAGTAAAAATTATCAGTTTGGGGGAGAAATTTATTGTTAACATAGCTGACTCTATAAGTCACAGTAAATACCAACAGTAGGTCTCTATCCATATGAGAAAAATGTCCAAACTGAATGTGTCTGATCCTGATTGGCTGCAAGTTCAATGTATACAATATGTGTAGAAGGCCAGAGGCCTTAATATCAGGTATGCAAATTATGCATGTATATTGCACAAGACTTGAGTAGGTTGAAAGTAAAAAGCAAAATATGCGCTTCCCTCCGTGATCATTTTGAAATGTTTCTAGACATGGGGGCACAAAAAAAAGGGTCAAATTGAGTAGGTCTACTACTTAGTACCTCTTAATTGCCAAAAAGGTAAAATTATCGTACATTTGATCTTTTTTTGAATTATTGATCGTACAGAGGGCTAAATTATTGTAAAAATATGATAATTATCGTACACCTGGCAACCCTTCACAGCGCTTTACAGGTATTATCATCCTGGTCATTAGGTTTCATTTACAATTTTGCACTGCAGTGAACATTTCATTTTCGAGCATTCCAGTCCATTGGCCCTAATAGACACAAACATGCTAGCTTTAGCCACCATGTCATTCACATCCTACCAGGTTCCCCTTTCACCTTTTGACAACTGATTCTCTCAATAAATGGTCCATTCAGTTCCCATAGGCAACAGGTTGACACCTGGATGGAGAGAAGCAAAGCAGATAAAATGCCTTGGACTTAGTGATCCTGTACGGTCGTCATTTCTGTTCATCACACTACTGAAGCACTCCTATGAGCCACGTCAGGAACTGAGAGGTCCTACTCTGTGAAGGTGTCATGCATCATGTGAAACACATGGTCTACTGTCCACTGTCTGCTACGACAGTATAACCCCATTTTTTTTTCACGTTTGCAAGGTATCAAGGAACAGGGACCATGTGATCTACACGGTTAAGATGAATCTGGAAAGCTGGTGTCATCCATGCACCACAGGAACATTGTCCACCTGTACATGGAAAAGCACAAGTACCAAAGAAAATGAAAGTAGGAACAAATAATACATGTACTTCAATGTTTAATTGGTTTTATGATTCATCTTTCTTCTGTAAAACACTCTGATCAGTTCTGAATTAGATTTAGTGCTATAAATGAAACATTTTTATTATTATCATCATCATCATCATCATCATCATCATTATTATCATCATTATTGAAAAGTATTTCATCATATTTGCATTCCATTCATCTCCAAGCATTGTGAATTAACACAACTGGTCTGATCTTAGGCTCTAGTAAGGCTGTTATCATTGTACAATGACCAGATCATCATAAGAAAATCTGAGATGCAGTCTGTAACATATGGGGAAAATGGCTTGGACTAGTCCTTAAAGAGAGAAAATTGTTTTTATGAAATACGTTTTAACTACAATGAAACTGACATACAGAGCACTGTAAAGGCTTGTTCACATATGAAGTGACAGTCCCTACTGTAAACCCCACACTTTTTATGTGTAAGTGAATGATATGTGAGACGACAAGAAAAATGAAGCTGAGGCAAAAATTATCAATAAAGGTGCGGACCAATCAAATTCTTATAAAGTTTGCACAAAATATGATGTCGCATGTTTGCGCAACTGTTGGCAAAACTGTCCTTTATTTATCACAAGATTGAAATCAAGTATTATCACAAGTCGCGCAATTTACTGCATCACATGTGAACACTGAAAAAATATGGGGTGTACCTTGGGGGTTTGCCACTAAATATCTGAATGAGCCTTTAATAAACTCTTGTGATATTAAGGCTATTTACAAGGTCCCATGTATCTATATGCTATTATTTTTAGACATGATGTAACAAAATTTCAGTCCAAGTATAACAACTGATAAATCACTGTCCTTAGTTCTAAGAAGTCCGTTAGAAGGACTCATGCTTACATACACATAACTTCAAGTTTCAATTTTAAAAAACCTTATGAAGTAAGTTCAAGTGCAAGCAAGTGATTTACTACTTACCGGACCAATTAAATGAGCCAAGTCTTGAATCACACTTTGGACAAGATATCTACAGGAAAAAAGATATGATATGATATATATATATATATATATATATATATATATATTACCTGACCAATTAAATGAACCAAGTCTTAAATCACACTTTGGACAAGATATCTACAGGAAAAAAGATATGATATGATATATATATTACCTGACCAATTAAATGAACCAAGTCTTAAATCACACTTTGGACAAGATATCTACAGGAAAAAAGATATGATATGAAATATATGATATATATATATATATATATATATATATATATATATATCAGTCTTGAGTTAATCACTCAAAACAATATCATCAATAAAAATAAAAAAAATACATGGGCGTAAGTGATTTAGCTTTGGGAATCAAAAAAAAAAACTTTGTAAAAAAGATAACAGAAAGTAAATACCACTGAAGGAAAATTTTAATCCTACATATCCAAAACAAGTTCATAATAACACAGAGTATTTTTGCACTTACAAAAAGTATTGTTCACTGTCAATCATCAATATGTGAGATTTTGCAGATCCTTTCTTTGATTTCTTTATTGTTCAGCCTTACATCAAATGGGCAGCAACGGCATTCAAAGTTCATAACCCCACGATCTAAGACGAGTGCACTGGCTGAATAAGCATACTGTGTCATCAAAATCGTTGTGCCACATAAATTAATCAAACGTTTTCAAGCATAGTAACTGTTAATTCATCAGACTCTTGTCAATATTTGCTTGACAACAGTGAAAATTTGTTATTGCACAGCATTATGAAGTGTTAACATCAGAAAAGTGAAAGTTCATATTCATAGCAATATATGGGCAAAGGATCCCACAGGAAACCCCATACAGCCAAACTTTATTTGTAAATCAAAGGCACAATGTGCCTTTAATTTTTTATTTTCCTGTCTTTTTGTCTTCTTGCCTTGTTATATCTTGCTTAGCTACATTTCTTTTTGTTTTTATATATGTGTTATTTTTTGGCAGTATAATTCTGTCATCACTTTTTGTATTTATACTGATAATGATACTGTTTCTATTATTTTTTGTTTTGTTATAAATGTGTTTTAATTAATGGATCTTTGAATATCTTATTTTTTACAATGTTTATTGATATATTCAAATTGATTCACATGGCCCCAATGGAAACCAGTTGTGTAACTGTTTGGGCTTTTTAACCGTGTATAAATAAAGAGATCAATAAAAAATCCTCAAACAAACCAATTCTTTTCCATCTGTGGAAATAATCGTTCACTTGGTCTGTGGTTACAGGGTATGATCAGTGTGTTACAAATTACGCCAAATGCACTTCACTTACATTTCATTTACCAAATTGGCTGCAGATTTTTCTATAAAGTGGCTAACCATTGATAACTATATAGGCCTTCTTTTGTTCTCTTCTTACCTTTCCCTCTATAACTCCCATTAGAAAAGATTCCATCCATGAGACAGGTTCAACAAAGATTGATGTACATCTGACTGACCCTTGATCTCCACTGACCTGTGACCTCTGACCTTTGTGCTTATTCCTGCCAAAGTTACTTTGACCTTTGGTGTTCTCATGAGCCAAAACGCTGGACTGACAAAATAATGCTCTCCTGATAGAAATTAAGAAATGAAATTTAAGATCATTTCATTTTTTTTCATATACCAGTATTTTCCTTGAATTTCCTTGTATAATAAACTGTAAAAGGGCAAGTTTATTTTGGTCACCTCTCAACAGGGAAAGTGCATGTTACTTACATTTAGCATTAATGCTAAAACTATATAAAAGCTAAAAATATATGGTACAATTGACATCATCTTCCTTTTTAATACCAAAAATGTTTTCTACCGAAATCATACTCCATAAGATTTACCTGCATTTTCGACATCTATACAGAGTATTATCCCCAGCCGGTTCAGAGGATGAGCTAGCAGGATCAGAAGCTAGTAGATCTTTAGGGATTTCTTCTCTGGCTGTACAATATACAATAAGTAAACTAAGGTCAGCATCATGGAAAAGAAGCATCATTCTCTTGAAAGAATGGTGATGGACACAAAAATGTATTATAAAGGTGCTTTCAGATATGAGGTGACTTTGTGGTGCCACTTTGTGTGCAGGTCTATGGGATATATGGGTGACAAAAAATGTCACCGAGGCAGGACACATTTTTGTTTGCTGCCTGGCTACAAAAAAATGCACACCGATCAAATTCCTTAAAAGTTAGCGCAAAAATTCTTGCCATGAGATCATTTGCACAAGTTTTGACAAAGTGCTCTCTTATATGAGAGTTTACGCATTAATGCGCGTTCATTAGCATAAGTGGCTACACAAATTCGCTTCATATCTGAACATAAAAAATGTGTGCACACATAGTGGTGCCACAAAGTCATCTGAAAATGCCTTAATAATGATCAACCTGATGAAATGACACTTTGTAAAGCATTACACAATGTAATGTCAGCCACTATAGCTTCAAGAAATTTTCCCAGAATTACATAAAATAAGATCTCACAGCATATCAAAATGAAGACAGAAGCCCATCAGTTGAAGTTTTCCTGATGTGGAAGAAAGCCACTTGAAACACCAGACATCCCAACAGGTCCCCTCATAAAACAATGTTAACACTGATGGGGACACTCTGCATAAACGAAACTTACAATAGCTGCCTTTGATCAGAGGTCTTTTGATTTCTCAACTAAATTTGAATTGGAATGAGGTCATGTTTAATGCCTGAGAGATGACGGCTGATATAATTTACAAAGATGGAAAGCTTTAATTGCTTGTGGTACCATAACACATAATTTAGGCTTTTCCAAAGCAGTAATTTCAAGGTAGCAGCAGATGGCAAGAAAACATTTTGCTTGAGGAAGTCCACAGGAATGGAGTTTGCCTGCCAAGATTTTGAGTTTCACAGACATTTCTACAATTATGTTAATTTACAATGATATTCTGCACAAAGCATGTAATAGATTCCACATTTACTGTACATAGATAAGTTGAAGTACAAAACTTGGGGGGCTAACTAACAAATACTTACAGTAAATCTCATCCGCTAGGTGTGCCAGTCTGTGTTTTTTGAACTGGGAATTTGTTGGGTCACACTGACAACCCATGGCTTCAAATAACTTCAGCTGCTCCATGAAGCCAGTGTTTGGACTGCAGCAATCCATGTAGAGTGGATATAAAATTGAAAATTGGAAAATGTTAACCAGTTGACTCCTGAATTGTTGTATGCCTCATTGGTTTTATACATGGACATCCATTTCCTGTAGGCAATGAATTTTGTGTGAAAGAGTAACTAAACTGAAATGTACTGATGTATTGTTAGCAGAGCTGCCAACCCCAACTGGAAAAAAATCCTATTCTGTACTTCCTTTTATCCTATTTTTTTTTGCCAAAAATCCTATTTTTGCATGAAAATTTAAAAAAATACAACAGTGTGATTCCCTTTTCACTCTCTATGATATCCTAAAGAAAATACAATATTAGTAATATGTATGACTTACTTAATTATTTTGATCCTAACTCTTCTACATTGTACTTCTTTTTTGAAAATGATCTACAGTACAAAATACACAGGTAGAGTACACCGAGCATTGGGATAAACTTAAATGTTGATAAAATAACATGAAAATAAAGAATCAATGTCAGAACTCTCAAAAATCCTATTTTCATGGGAAAAATCCTATTGTCATATTCTCTAAAAAAAAATCCTACTAAATAGGATAAATCCTACTACTAGGCAGCTCTGTATTAGGCATTTGGATAAATATCTGCTTTGGACATATAATCATGGTAATACACTCAGTCTAGTAACTAGTCAATCATTTCCCTTAAATTCATTTGCTTACAGAACAGAATACAAACAAAATTTTTTAACCTTTTTAAGATCTGTTTGTACAACTCCAGGGTCCTCAATCATTTTGCTGAGGCTGACTATCTGTATGACACTTTGAAAATGCTTAATCCTGTATTATCTGATTAATCACTGACCAAATCAATAAACTCATCGTCTTGTAAAAGAGAGCGAGACAACTTATCTCAGAGTCTAATTTCATTTGATAGCCTTGACTGATAAGCATTCTTAAATCTAGATTTGGGTTTAATGTTTAGGAAAGTACAGGCCTTGGATATACAGTAGTTCACACTTAATATGATGCAGCAAAACCTGTATTAAAAATTAACTCCTATGGTATTTTTTGGTGTAAATGGTAAAGGTGGTAACAAAAGAAAAAAATGCAGAGGCTAAAATGATATTTTTTGCATCCTGGCAGTAACAGATGTGGAGCAACCAAATTCTTATAGAGTTAGCGCAAAATATGATGTTACAAGTTTGGGCAACTTTTGGCAAAATTCTCTTTTATTTAAACATGAACTATTAATGATCCATTAATGCAATCTCAATATCACAAGTGACGAGGTTAAAAAAAACCAAGGCAATAGCAAGATTGTGTTTCGCCCACCCGTGACTAAATAATACAAAGGTTTCCCCAAATACATCCTAACCAAGTTTGATGTGACAAGAAAGTCTTGCAGATAAACTTTAATGTTTGACCTCAAATGACCTTTAACCTCATTTGAAATAAAATGACCTTTGACCTTACCATGTGACCTCCCATACCACTATAACATGAAGGTCCCCCAAGTACATCTATGACCCAAGTTTAGCTGAAAAGGGAGCAACGGTTGCAAAGTTTTTTGTCATAAGAGAGTCTTGCAGGTAAACTTTATCATTTGACCTCAAATGACCTTTAACCTCACTATGTGACCTGATGGCACAATAGCATGAATGTACCCCTAGTGCATCTATCACCCAAATTTGATGGCTATTGCAGCAAGTTACCAAGTTATGTGTCATAAGAGAGTCTTGCAGGTAAACTTTAGCATTTGAAATAAAATTACCTTTGACCTTACCATGTGACCTCCGATACCACTATAACATGAAGGTACCCCAAGTATATCTATTACCCAAGTTTAGCTGAAAAGGGAGCAACGGTTGCAAAGTTTTTTTGTCATAAGAGTCTTGCAGGTAAACTCTAACTTTTGACCTCAAATGACCTTTGACCTCACCATGTGACCTCTGACAGCACCACAACATAATGTTACCCCTAGTGCATCTATCACCCAAGTTTGGTTGCCATTGGACCAACAGTTACCAAGTTATGTGTCATAAGAGAGTCTTGCAGGTAAACTTTAACGTATGTAAAAAGAGTCTTGCAGGTACTCTATAACAATGTGACCTCAATGACCTTTGACCTCACCATGTGACCTCCGACAGCACTGCAACATGATGGTACCATCTACCACCCAAGTTTGGTTGCCATTGGATCAGCAGTTGCCAAGTTATGCATCATAAGAGAGTCTTGCAGGTAAACTTTAACATTTATGACGGACGGACAACAGATGACAGACGACGGACGACTGACGGACGATGGATGGATGCCACCTCTGGTGGGCGAGACAAAAAAAAAAAAAAATGGGGGGGGGGGGGGGATTCCACAGGGATCTGCCTCTGGATATCTGACTGGGCCTTAATATTTTGAAATGAGTTACCAGACAAGTTCAGTCATGTGTAGACTGGAATGCAAGAAACTGGGAGAGTGTTAATGTTATTCGATATGTTTTGAAAGGATGAAGTGTTTCGGATGAAGAGAATCCTAAGAGACACACTTCATCTGTACTCTCTGAAAGCTTACCATGTTTGTGGATGTTTGTCTGCAACTTTCTTCAGAGCTGTATAAAGAGGGATTTTCTCCTTGTACATGATATAGGCTATGACAGCAGATGAACTTCTCGACACACCCATGGCACTGGTAAATGGAAAACAAGTTATAAAAAATAGAGCTTCCAACCCACAGAAATATCACTCTGTGATGCATCATCCGTCTATTGGAATATACATGAGATTTGAACCTTCTTTAAAAAATGAAAGGTCTCTAAAGAATTCCTGCTAATAATTCATAATTCATCATTCATAATTCTTAGTTCAGTAACATGCCCCCCCCACACCCACATATCTTCCTCCTCCTCTCTCTGCCTCTCTTTCATCCTGTCTACAATATGCAATGAATAATACATAAACTGCATCTTATCACGGAAGTCCTAGAAAGCACACCGCGGCATGTATGATAATTTCGCATCTATCAAAGATGTATCACAATATTTAATGGCTGATCTGAAAAAAATTAATAAAGCTGGAATATGCTTTTGAGCAGTCTGATTTTAAACAAACAACATATATAATGAACTATACTAAAAATTAGAACATGTGAATTGTACAATTTTTGTTCTCACAGTTCTACAGAAAAAAAAAATCACTTGCTTCAATACACACATATTCTTAAGATGTGTTTCATAAAGCTGTTCGTAAGTTACAAACGACTTTACGAACGACTGGTGATACCTTCTTGGGTGCTCATCAGATTCTCATTCATTTACATGTAGCACAAGAAGGTATCCCAGTCGTGCGTAAAGTCGTTCGTAACTTACGAACAGCTTTATGAAACACCCCTTACCAATGAACAAGCACACTGCCTTCTTTAGCTGAGTCAAGGCCATCTTCAATAAAAGCCAAGATATCATCCAGATGTTTCAGCAAGTCTTCATCTGGTTGATCCCTGATGACGATTTGTTTGTGATTGACACCCTCAGAAGGTATGGTGATAGACATGTTGAGTAGACTCAGAACATGACTGATCTTTCTCTCAACCAGGAATTCTGCTGACTTAGCAGCTTCAAAATCACCAAGCCATAGGCATGGAAGGATCTCATCAGCATTTGTTGCCATGTTGGTTTATCGATCTAAAACATAATGGACAAAATTTGAGATGTCAATTTTAGGTCCACCAGGTTTGAACTGGAGTCACGTCATGGTGACATTAAAGGTCGGTATATAGATCGCGAGTTGTGGCTGTATCCTCGGATACATCATACAGCCAGTATCAGCCACACACCTTTGACCTTAAAGTAGGGACACACATGTGCAGCTGCATACACTGCTGAATTAATAATTGGTTTATATTAGCTAATTATGTAAGAACATTTGGCATTATCGTGAAATTTGTCACCGGTCCATTCATTGCCGTTTATTTTGTCAGTTCTGGTGACAGCTTTCCATTCCCAAAGGCTTTGTACACAATGCGAGCACACACACGGGAAGAGTGGTGACAAACTTCATGATTAGGCCGAACTCTTTTTGGTCAAAATATTTGTATTCTGTATTATAATTTGCAAATACTGTCCAGGGTCTTTTATTGTGTTATACAACAAACTGCGCTAATGCACTTTCGTATCCAAGACCAAGCCCAACGTTAGCCTGACGGAATGAAGCACACAGTACAGTCACCATTTTGTCAATCATCGGACATGGGTACGAAAGTGCATTAGCACCCAACAAACTGCCAATCATCATGTCTACAACACCTGATAAATTCCTTATCATGTATCTTCATGACAACATTCTTTTACGTTTTAGGAATTTAGCTTCCATGCCATTCAGTTTATCTATTCTTTTCCTAATGCATATATGTACTATGAAGATAATATCATTCCTTTGGAGCTTTGAGTACAAAAACCCAACTTCCCAAGGCAGTGTGTCGAAAAGCTGGACTTTTACTAAACACTCGTGTCGCGGTGAGCTGGAAAACACTCGGGTCATGGCATGCTGGCTATGGGGCGCCAAGTGTTAACTAATTATTTTTTCCAAAACTACAGTTGAAAAGAGCACTAAACACACTTTTTCTTTATAGAGTTCACGAACAGTGAACCATTTTCTTGCAAAATGAAATGCAACAGACGATTTTGGGCCATAACATGGTTTAGGAAACCACTCGTTCATTTGACGCACGCACTTGTGTACAAAGAGAAAGGAGGTGGAAATAGGAAACCAATGCGTGCGACTTAATAAAGCGCTGCTGTACAAAGTGAACGGTGGCTTCCTATTTCACAATAATGCCCGATTTTGCAACAAAAATTCCCTACCAGTATGAATAAACAGAAAGGATTTATAATAATAGCTCTCAAGCCACTTTTGCCCGGGCCATTGACTTTGTTTCGTTACGAACATTGCACTTTGTGCATAGCAGACGACGGACGGATCAGTTTGCCAGAGTATGCTTGCGGGCGTGGCTATATATATATATATGTTAGCGATTTACTGCAAGGGCGGATCCAAGGGGGGGCACGTACCCCCCCCCCCCCTAAATTCGCGACTGGTTTGCTGTACACTGACTAGTTTTGGACCGAATAACCTAGTTAACACTTGGCGCGCCATACCCAGCGAGCCGCGACCCGAGTGTTTAGCTACGTTGAGCTGAGCGTGCCGCGCCGCCGTGGACCGTTCGCATCCGGTCTTGTGTCGACGGAAGAGCCCGCCGGGCCCTAGCCCTCCACTCGGGCCTCCACTCAGCCCCGCGCAGCACCCTTGCGAGAAGAGCCGCTCACATCATACTTACGTTACCGGTATGCGGTACGTGCGTGGAATTTCCTGCATGTTAAACGTCAAGAGAGTTAACAGAGTCACATTCAGCTCCACAATGATGACATGGACATAAAAAAGGCCGGTCCTCTCGTTAAAAGTTTGGCGGAAAGCCCATGCCTTGGCGTACCCGTGCCCACATGTCTTCCGTGAATCAAGGAGCAGACAGAAATTTACATCGTAATTGTTCTATGGTATCTTTGAAATGCAATTTCTTCTTTGTTTCTGTCAACTTCATCTGAATTCTTTCCTTTATATCTCCAATTCAATTCAATTCAATTCATTTATTTTTCCACTTTCAATTTTTCATATTTATAATGATGATACAGTCTTTCCAAATTTGTACAATGATGATAAAGTCTTTCCAAATTTGTCGTTGTCATTATCAGTCCTCCCGGCAACACTAATTTTATTTTTCTATAATTACATTCCTCATTCTGTTCCAAAATAGGTAACTTGCATTTTTTAATGTTTTAAAAATAAGTTATAAGAACCACAATAAAATATTACACGTTATAATCAAGAGAAGCAACCAAGAAATCAAAATTTCCTATGTAAAGGGCACAAGAGTTTTGAATCCTGGACCAGGATAATGCTGTATACATCCAATGATCTCACTTGCAAAATACCTTCACTGATAATGTGATAAAATCTCAGTCAGTGTATTTCTTGAATGAACAGTTTCTCTCGGGGCCAAAAGCAATCTGTTCTACATGTACTCAATTTTTAGTTTGAAATCAAGTTGTCAACAAGCAACTCTAACTAGATCATGAATTGAATTGAATTGAATTGTATTTATTGAATGTCATTGATGACAAGTCCTCCAAACAAAAAGGATCAGTTTGATTCTTGGTATTTCAGTCTTTTTCTCTTTCTCTCTCTCTGTCTCTTTCTTGCTCTCTCTCTTCACTCTTTCTGTTTTCTCTTCTCTTCTAATTCTACTAAAAACATCTGCAAGGAAGTGGAAGCTTGTCAAAAAGAAATAAGTTTTTAAAAATTGCCTTTCTTTGCATTGCATTGTTTGTTTTTAACCCTGATGTATAAGTTTTATTATAACTTGTTCATTTTCTTGGAAATAAGCAGTTTCTAGGAAAGAGATTAAAATGTGTACATGGAGGAAAAACTATAAAAAGTGGGACACTAAATGAAGAAAATAAACAAAAGGACACAGGGCTGTTATAATACCAATTTATTTCATAATTTCCCACCTTTTCCAAATCAACATTATCACACACTTCTACAAAGAGCACAAGCAACATCATTCACAGTGATTACTGTGGAAGATTCGCACATATATAGCAGACTGGTAAAAAATGTCCTCACCTTCACTGCACCATCTGCCAACAATACATAGGCCCTACATGTATTTTATTTACAACAAAGTTATGCTGTAACAGGCAATAAAGCTTCACAAAAAAGGTGCTAGTAGTGTAATCAATATATAAGTGTAAGTTTGTTAGCATCTGACCAATGGGCATAATCATAAAAAAGTTCTGTGTTGAATGTTTAACTTTTTATCTCTCTGAAGACAAAAACATACATGTACATGAATACAAAGGACAGTTATAATGCTGTAAACTAATTATATCTTGGTTATGTTCATTTTTAGGAAACTATGTTTAATATCCTTCCCTTGATATTAGATTTTCTGATTAATAATGTCCATGGAAAGTCCACCCTGACATCACATTGACTTGAATAAAGGCAGGGGAAAAATATTGGGTCCCTGAAGGCGTGAAAGACAAACAAAAATATATATATTTTCAGGATTACATTATAAATAGACGACTCTGAAGGTTTCGTCCGTGAACTTTTTTCCACTTTTTGATACAAAAAAAAAAGGTTATCATAGGTCTTTCTCTAATTTTCCCCTTCATTAGCATTCAAAAAGAGAGATATTATGATAATTTTACACGACACTCACACAACGCTTGTGAAAATCCCACAGGGAGGAGCCATGACAGTTCTCGAGTCTCAGAGAAGTTTTTTGGTAGGTTTGCTAAGTTTCTTACTATTAATTACATTAAGTGTACACAGTGCATGTTTGCACACATTTTAATAAGCTTTTTACTATTCTGACAATGTAAAATGAAACACTCATGAATCTGAATAAAAATGATGATGTAACTATTTCACACTAATACAGTATATTGCGTAAATACTTCAAGTCGCTTTATAATGTTATTGGTTCCCTTGGTCAATATATGGTGCACACTCATTCAAGTGTGCACCATTTCCACCCCCAAGAATCTTACGAAACTTTTCACCATTTACAAGCATGCAATGTCTGCAAATCAAAGGCAAGGAGATTATTGTTTTGACATTTATAGTGACAGTGCTGCAGTTACGATTCCATCCATGGACCGCTTGATCCACAGCCGAGCATCAAATTTATCAACTAGATTAGCTGTACAATGTTACACTTTATCACAAAGAAGTTATTACTTTGCACACTCTACACATCTTGTCAAGTCCTAGCTGAACAAAAATTTTACATGCATTAAATCTTTACATATACCTGGTCACAAATTCGATAATCTCATATCATATTCGTCAATACAGGTACAACTAACATTTAATGGCTTAGTTTAAATGATGAGGCAAACTGAAATACATACATTATGCTCATTTGATTGAGCACAACATGATTTTTTAGGATGGAATAGTACAAACATGGTACAAAGATACCATGTTCATTTACAGTTGTATAATATTGTTAATTTACTATAAATGTACTAGCATAAAGGCAAAGTCCACCCCAGAAGTTTCACTGTTTCAATAAAAGGAGATTAATTTGAACAGCACTTTAAAAAAGAAATGAGCAAAATTGGTCAAATAATAAGAAAATTACACTTATTTACATTTTCTATTAAAGTACTCTTGGCTCTGCAACACTGATGACATCATATGCGAGCAGCTCTCCATTTACTTTGTACATGAGATTTCACATTTTCTCAATTTTCATGGAAGTTACACATTTTCTCACCCCATAGTCAAAGTATGTTATGTAAAAAGCAATTCTTCTGAACATACATTGACTATGGGGGTTAGAAAATGTGTAACTTCCAAGAAAATTGAGAAAATGTGAAATTTCATGTTCTTGTACAAAGTGAATAGAGAGCTGCTCGCATATGATGTCATCAGTGTTGCCAATTTGCAGAGCCGAGAGTAATATACTAGAAAATGTAAATGAGTGTAATTTTCTTATTCTTTGATTGTTTTTGCTCATTTCTTTTTTTTAAATGCTGTTCAAATTTAACTCCTTTTATTGAAACAGTGAAACTTCTGGGGTGGACTTTGCCTTTAACCTTTAACACCTTCATATCTCCTAACAAGTATGTCAATTTGTGCTATTTAACAGTCATGCAACTTCAAAGATTTGAGAATATAACAGACCTCTTGCCACCTCATTCACTGATAGAAGGCTTATTGCATGATCCATTCATGCCATATGTAACAGGGTAGAGATATAGTACAAGAAAGAAAACAGTAATACTTCTTTGCATTAATCATGGTTAACAATTTGAAGTTTGGAAGTGTATTTTTTACCTACATGTACAGTGTAGTATTTCCCTTGTTTCATAATAACATATTATTCTTTCCATTCAGTGTTTTTCACATACATATACATGTAGGATATAGATTTGTAAATGCCTAAAATACGATGTGTATACCTGAGGGACAAAAACATGCTGTACTTCCTGCCTTTTATCACATCTAGTTCAGAAAATAATAGAAACAAACCAGTCAAAGAGTGCATACTGCTTGTATATATATATATGGTAAAATTGAAATGTATCACACATAACTACAATCATAGATTACATGCTGTACCTGCCATCAGTTTTATAAACAGCATCAATTTGTAAGCATCACAGAAAATCAAAACAGGGTCAAACATCTCAGCAATCATAACAACAAATCTGCAGTAGATCATTCAAGTATTTCTAAATTCTGTATAAATAAATATATATTTATAGATATATAATTTTGAGGGGCTAAAGCCAGATACAAGGAAGAAAGAAAATTCTTCAAAAGCAATCCTCTTGTCATTCACTTTGTAAAAGATTTAATAAAAAAATATGAAAACAATCAATGGAGAATAGTTTCAGAAACCACAGCTAAGTTCACATTTGTTTATTTCTCTACCCTAAAAGGGGGTGGGTTGGGGAGAAGTAAGTTTAGAAGTATTGTTTCTATTCATCAACTATTAAAAGTAAAAGAAATCTGGAAAATGACATGTTCTGGGGAATCACATGAAGACTGATATAAATATTTGGTCTGAAAATGAATTCAGGAAAACAACAGAGGTAAACTTGGCATTACTTTACAAACCATTAGTGCACTACATTGTAACTCTACTTACATTATATATACATGTATATGTGCCTTGACAGGCTGTGACTTTCAGCATTTGCAAAAAAGCAGTGCAATTACCTTAAAGGCTAGATTAGTTACTGGCATGACAACTTTGGTTTCATATGATTTGTATGGTAGACATAAATGATATACAGATATAAATGATGAATCAGGGAACAAGGAACACATTAGCATGAATACTAAGATGAAGAAACAATATTTATGGATATGAGCTGGACTTTAAAATAAGAAGTTCATGCACAGGGTATCTCCCATCTCTTGCATAATCACAGAAATCTGCCAAAGGACTGCATGTGTGTGATAGCATTCATGATGTCATTCTCAAAGGCTGATTTCACGACAATTAAATAAGTTTCCCTAGCAGGGATGTTTGTCAGTAATGGCATTCATGACTTCGGTCTCAAAGAATGATGGTACTTTCACAACAGCTATTGGTCAAGAAGGTACTTCACATGAATGATAGTTTTCTTAATGTCATTCTCAAGGGCTGATTTCAAGACAGTTACTGATCAAGAAAAGCCTTCATGTGTGTGATACTTTTCATGATGTCACTCTCAAGGGCTGATTTCAAAACAGTTACTTGCAAAGAAGGGGATTTGTGTGTGACAGTTTTCATGCTGTCATTATTGAAAGCTGGATGTCAAGGAGGAACTTCATAAGAGAGGTAGCTCTCACGATGTCTGTCATGAAGATTGATTTCATGAGTTACTTGCCAAGAAGAGACTTCATGTGAGTAATGGCTTTCATGATGTCCGGTTCAAAGGCTGGTGGTCTAACTAGCCCAAGCATAATCCCCAGTCTGACTGCCCATGATGCTGCAACAACTTTGCCCTCAGAACTTGGCATCACCTAGATAATGAAACATGGACATTAATTTATGCCTCATCAATTTATGCCTCCGCAATTGTAATATCGCAAATATATGGCACATTCATGTTGATTTTTTTATTTTCATGTATACAATGACATCTTTGACCTTGACCTTTGCCTTGTGACACTCAATTCTAATGAGACCATTATGAAACTTTCCTTATGCATACATGAGCCAAGTCTGAAGTTGAACCATCAGAGTTTAAGTTATCACAAGAACAAGCAATTTTAATGTATATAATGACCTCTATGACCTTTGACCTTTAACCTTGAGACCCCAAAATCTAATCAGATTACTGTCCCTCCTATAAGCATACATGAGCCAAGTTTGAAGTTGATCCGTAAAATGGGTGTTGAGTTATTGCGAGAACGAACCATTTCTATGTACATAATGACTTCTATGACCTTTGACCTTTGACCTTGAGACCCCAAAATCTAATAAGATCACTGTCCCTCCCATATGCATACATGAGCCAAGTTTGAAGTTGATCCGTCAAATGGTTGTTATCGTGAGAACAAACCATTTCTATGTACATAATGACCTCTGTGACCTTTGACCTTGAGACCCCAAAATCTAATCAGATCATTGTTCCTCCCATATGCATACATGAACCAAGTTTGAAGTTGATCCGTTAAATGGTTGTTGAGTTATCATGAGAACGGACCATTTCTATGTACATAATGACCTTGATGACCTTTGACCTTTGACCTTCAGACCCCAAAATCTAATCAGATCATTGTCCCTCCCATATGCATACTCAAGGCAAGTTTGAAGTTGATCCATCAAACGGTTCTTAAGTTATCGCGACAACGAAAACAGGACGGACGGACGGACGACCCGAAAACATAATGCCTCCAGCAACCACCTACGGTGGGCGGAGGCATAAAAATATTTGTTATCCATCTGGAAATGGTTTCATTTCAGTCAACACATGTCACTCTGCCATTGGAGACTTTTTAAAAATTTTCATAAAAATAAATCCTCCCCCCCCCCCCCCCCTCTCCCTGAGAGTGCATGTGTATCCCAAGACAGCTGCTATGGTTTGATGCCAAAACAATTCTTCTTCTCTTCTTTTCTTTCTCCTTTTCATTTTTGTTTTTAATGTTCAGAAGTCTCACTGTGTGAATTATCTACCCACAAGAATGAACAAACAATCTACCCAACTGTCAATTTCAAAAGTTGCGACATAACGTTTCATCACATCCAGTGATTCCTCATGTAACAATTCTCTCTAATCCCTCCAATTTCAATCGATTATGAAAACATGTTCAGTATTCCTCATGTACTGCCTGCTTCATTCATCTTGCAATCCATAGTTTTCTTACCTTGTCAAGAACATGGCTGTGAATCAGACCATCGCTGCCAACATAAAATGTAGAAAATGCATCAAAGTACCTGCAAGAAAATCAAAGATAAATGCTGCAATTTGGTGCATAGTAACAATGAAATCAACAATGCATTATACCTCAGTTATACTCTAAAACTGAGTCCAAGTGGACTTCAATCTGGCCTCTTCTTGGCCATTCTGGGAAATCTCAAGTTTTCATGAGGTCTGCTGTCATTCTGGTATCGGCCCTGTTGGGACTTCTGTTTCATCACTGAATGAGCCAAAGGAAGAGTGTGACTGCAATAACCGATAAAGGCCATTTACGGATATTAGGAGGTAGCTGCTTCCACAGAAATGGAGCAGCAGCAATGAAAGCACAGTCACCAAGATATGATTCTGTTCTTTTGGCCGCAAGAAGATTCTTACCAGAAGAACACAAACTACGTGTTGGTACATATTAAGAAATGAGATGTGCAATATGTGAAGAAGCACAACCACTTAATGCTTTTCAGGTAATGAGCAAAATTTTATACTCAATACTCAACAACTTTTGGCTCTTTGAAGATGATATCTTGATGCATGCTTACCTATATTTATGCTTCTTCCCCCAGGGTCTTAAGATGTAGCTGTGTAAGGGTACTCCCTTAATCCGCCATCTTGCTTGGATGCAGTGCTGCTCAGTTTCCATGGTGATTCGAAGCACCTCCATTTGGGAGCCTGTTAGATAGGCTGTACTCAGGTACTTCAGGGATTGAACAGTGGCCTTATATGCAGATAAACCCCTGTAAGATAAATAGATTGTGGTTATGAAAAGAGACACTATGATCATTTTATCTACTTTCATTTTTTTTTCAGACAATGTAATATTCTTGCACATATAACACTCCAAAATCAACTTAAAATTTTAATAAATAATATATTATCAAGCTACACTTTAAGAGACTTTTAAAAAATATGATACTACAAATGGTGAAATATCATAATCTACTCTACCATTAAGTGGGCTGTCATTTATCTTGTCTTCAAATATTGTGGTTCTTTTTGCAGGAAAGGGGAAATGGTGATGTGGTGGTTTATGTATGTATTTTTTGTTTTCTGTTTTTATTTTGTTTGTTTGTTTGTTTTTTTGTTTTTTTTTCGGGGGGGGGGGGGGTAGTATAGGCATGGCTATCCTTCATTTAGAATCTTTTAAATGACATGACTAGACAAGTAGCCTCACCTGGTACTGACTTTCATGATGCGGTTATCGAAATGAACAGTGTCTGCATATAAGCCATAGTCATGGGATTGTTCAAAGAATCGGGGCATCTGAAGAATGAACGCAGGAAAAAGAAAAGAATAGACAAAAAGAGATTGCTCCTTCACTCTAAGAAAAGGTAATGTCACTCAGTTTTACATTAAGCAATATACTGGCATGATATCCAAGAGACAGCTCCTGTGTTCTAAAAGTACATATTAGACAAAATGAAAAAAGTACCGGTAATGCTCCAGCAACTTAACATTCATTTTATATACCAGAATAATAACTAACAAGATTTAACTTTTGAATCTAAAACAGTCATTAGTGAAGTTGTTGGAGTTATTCTAGGGCTGATATTTGTTCACAATGTAATGTTTAAATATGAATTGTCTAAACAACTTACATGGCACTGCCTTTTCTTTCATGCTCACAGATGTACTTACTTCCTCTGACAGACGGAAGTGCATGTAAGCCAACTGTTCCTTGCTTGGCCCATCTGATGATGCAGTATCATCTATTTTCTTCTCAGTTTCACCTGTGCACTGGAGTACTGGCAACGCCCCACAACTTGTGCTGCCCACATTGCCTGCTAAAATGGAGGAAGAACTGTTGACATTCAAGGAAGCTGGTTTATATCCTGTGCTCTGGTATCCTTGATGACAACTGGATGTTTCATGTCTGGGAGGATTCACAGCAGATGAAGATGGCTTGTCAATGTTCACCTTAGGCTTAGGTGAGGCAGACTGATTTTCTCGAATGAAGAGCGAGTAGTTATGCTTGTCAGTTTCACTTTGAGAATTCCCTTTTCTAATGATGATGTCATCCACTCTGTCTTCACAAGGCTTGGCAGCTGCCCAAATTGCATCTTCCAAGTGGAGGTAATGGCATAATTGTTTCAGTTGTACTGCTGTAGACTGGTGGAGACTGCCTGCCGCAGAGGCTGCACCAATAGTGTTTAGGGCTTCTTCATAGTTCCTCTTTCCCAGCAAGAAAACTAGAGGGAGTTCATCATGATCAGCGATGGGTTTGTGTTGTGTTGTGGTTTGTTGTGGTTTGTTGCAGACATGGTGCTCATACATGTACGGAGAGCATGTGGATTCATGCTTTTCTTCACAGCAATTTTCTGTATCCTCAAAGACGATAAGACTGGATGGTTTGCTTACAGAAGCAAACATTAAGGAGCTATCACTTCTTTCAGTCAAATTGTTCTTATTCCAGTAACAGCTCCCTCTCTCCTGAAAACCTTGGTTGGATGCACTGGTTATCACTTGGAGCTTTCCACTTGCTAGACGACATATGCCAAGTCTGATGGGCTCACTGGGGCTCTGGAAATCCAAGAGAGAAAGCAATTTTTAAAGAATGTTCATATACAGAGCGTAGAGCATTTTAAAAACATAACTGGTTTCATTCTAATAAAAAATAATAAAAATGAAAAATGAAAATAAAAAAATAAGACTCTACTTTAGAGCTTTCAGTGAAAGAGTGTCACAATCACAAACTTTATAAAATGACAAATTCACTCAATTAACTCTCTCAAAACGGTTTTTGTTTGTTGGATTTTTTTGCCTTTTTTTTTTTTTCCTTTGGGGGGGGTCATGTTTTTTTTTTCTTCCATCTCATCCTCATTGTCATCTTCTTGACTCACACACAGACACAGTCACAGTCTAATCCATCATTCAAAACGATGGTAATGACTGACACAGTGGCCATTTTTTACACAATCTATTAACTTAACGATGTATGTGAAATGTTCACTAGCTTTAGAGTTAGAATCTGAACCAAGATTTATATTCGTCATGTTCGTGACCATATTCAACAATACAATAACACAGAAATGGGTGTATGGGACCGTACACTTACCTGGGTTTTACTTTTACATTTGGTCTTGGCCTCGAAGTCCGAAGTATTTGATACATACCGACAAACCAGTAATGAATGTGATCCCGTAATTCTCTTCGCAAACAATGGAAAAATTATAGGGATCTTATCCTTCGAGAGACTCAAGTAAAGACGCATGTTTCCATCAATGTTCGATCGTCAGATTACCGTATCAATCTCGAAGTTCGAACTCGAATTTCAGTCTCTAGTGCACAGTATGGTATCCTTGAGTAAGCCCATTCTAGCCAAGGAAAACTGTCAAGGCAGCTAGCTCACCTATAGACCGAAGTGTTCTGTCTCTAACAGTCGTCGTTATAAAGGAGGAGTGCCGACCCTACCAAAATACGAGGCTAACGACGACTGTTAGAGACAGAACACTTCGCTCTAGCTCACCTATAACTGTTAAAGCTCTTTATTAAATCCGTTGATGATCATGAGCATGATTTAATTTCAGTTTAACAAACGTACATTTTCACCTTTTCAAAGACCCTAGCCCAAGTTTATCTCCGGCCTCGTTAAACGAATTGCATCTATTATGTATTATGCTAAATTAGTAAGCAAATATATTCCGCTCCCGTCATTTTGTTCACATCTTGTAACTCTTTCAATCTTCTTCTTCTTCTTCTTCTTATTCTTCGCAGAGGCGGCGCTCCCGGGGGGGGGGGGGGGCAGGGGGGCAAGGAGGCACAGTGTCCACCCCTCCCCCCCCCCCCCCCCCCCCCGCACACACACACTTTTTGAAGCACCAAAAAATGATCCTTTTTACTCAAGAAAAATGCCCCCTTTCAAACGTTTTCAGTGCCCCTTTCATGTTATATGACCCATTTTCTTTGTTGACGAGTGCCCTTTTGCCTTCTTATAAATGCCCCTTTTCTTTTCACTTAAGTTGCCCTTCTTAAAACTGCGCCTGATTAGCGCCAATTTTCCTTATTTAGCGCTCTGTTCCCTTCTGCAAGTATACATCTTTTACACTTCAAATGAATGATCCCTATTAAAATGTATTTATTGCCCCCTTTGGCGGCTACTTCTTTCCTTTTTCATAGTGGTATTCCTCTTCTGCAGTGTGCCCCTTTTCATCTCTGATAAGTGCCCCATTTGAAATTTTATATATGCCCCCATTGACTTCTGATAAATGCCCGTTTTCTTTTCTAGTATGTCCAATTTCTGCATCTGTTAACATGGTTTAATGTAAGATAATTGCATTTAGCGCCCCTTTTTTCTCATAGTGTCCCTTTTCCATTCGGGCAAGTGCCCCTTTTATAAAATTTGATATATTCCAATTTGATTTCTGATAAGAGCCCCTTTTCGTTTCTTGTAAATGCCATGATCTCTTCTCATGATTTGAGTGGCCCTTCGAATCTGATAAATGTCTCTTTTCATTTCTGAGGGGTGTCCGGTTTGATTGTTATAAGTTTCCGTTTTCAGTGACCTTTTTTTGTTTAAAATAATACAATTCTACTTCTGATAAGTGCCCCTCTTCGAATCTGATAAAGGAAGCATTTCTCTCTTGAGCCATTTCCTCTCGTTTAAAATTTCACTTTCACCTCTGGTAAGCTCCCTAAAGTCCTCAAAAGAGCCATTTACAAATAGCTCCAAGAATCAGTGAGGCTTCACAGAACAAGGCAGAGGGGCAGGGGACAGGATGGGCACAGGGCCTCATATAAATTTCACTGGAAGGAACGGTGCCCCTAAAATGAAGCAATGAGGGTGTTTTTTCCCCCCTTTTCTTTTCAAAGCTCGCTCGCTACGCGAGCTCGCACGTACTTATTATAATTCGCGCAAGGCTCTTCAAGTAGTGAGTTGTAACCATAAATTCTTTATCTGTTCTCTATTGTGCTTACGGCCCATTCATCAGGTGTTCATTTCGTGTATTTTCTCTAGTAGGCCTAAAATATGACCAGCCGCTATGAGACCTCACAAATTCATTGAAAACATTATAGCTTGGTAACCATAAAGAACACTATATACAGAGTAAATGGAAGAAAACAATGATATTAAGGGAACACCCATGAAACGAATTTGTGGTATAGTTATCTTCACTAGAGGGCCTAAGTCATTCTTAATATACTGCAAATACCATGGCCTTCAGCAAAAATACTTAGAATTTCGCTCGCTCGCAAATGATTAAGATAGAGCAATATACCCTAGTTATAAACATATAAAGGTGAAATTAATACAGTGTATGTCAAATTGCCTCTTGAAAATTTGTTAAACAGAATGTAGGGGGAATATTTTCCTTCTTGTGTTCACCTTTTGTAAGTGCCCCTTTTCCCCCCAAACTGCCCCTTTTCGCTGGTGCACCCACCCCACACTTTGATAGACGCTCCCCCGCCCCTGATTCTTCGTATACTTCTTCGTATTGTTCTTTATAATGTAGACACCCAATATTAAGAAATAAAGTCTGTCATACTTTTTTCCCTCTTAATGGGCCACTTTTCTTTTCTAATTCATGTCCTTTCATCTTTTTACCACCCATTATCACGGATTAGTTGATCTTCTAAAATCCTGTACAGGTGACCCTTTTTGCACAGCGGGATTTTTGCACAAAAGAGTTTCAAATAAATATGTCATATAAACGTGTCCTTCGTATTTGGAAATTGAAAATAAACACATTAATCCTCTTCCGTGGTACGAATCATACCATTCACTCACGAGTGAGCACAGTCATTTAACAATAATGAGGCTTTGCAAGAAAATGGCAATAGTTGAGCATGCTGGCCAACATTTCCATCCTGTAGAGTAAATCAAAGCAATGAAAAAAATTACGAGATAACACATGATTTGTTTGTTTGTTTCTTTCTTTGTTTCTTTGTTTCTTTCTTTGTTTCTTTGTTTCTTTGTTTCTTTGTTTATTTGTTTCTTTGTTTATTTGTTTCTTTGTTGCTTTGTTTGTTCCTTTGTTTGTTCGTTTACAGTGAATACAATGAAATAAAGTTGACATCCAGAGCTCGATTCTGCTCATTGTTTGTCATTATTTGCTTTCACTGCGAAAATCATGTCTAACAGATACACGTTTTAACGAGAAGAGATATGAGTGAAAAAGGGAAAGAGAGTTTATAAGGAAGAGGTAAGGAAAGAAAACATGAAGGAAACAATAGAGGGAAAGAGAGAGGAGAAGAGCAAGGCCGGGGAAGAAATATAGAGATAACATATAAAAAAGATAAGCTTAGCCATATTATACTTGCCCTTACTGGTGTCGAAATTTCATGTAGTTTCATTTATTTTGAACGAGATCTATACTTACGACCAGTACTTTTATAATAGATTGTCTCTTATAATCAAGATGATAATATTATTCCAGTAACTGTGGACTGTAATTTTTACTTGTTTGCTCAAACCTATTGGCCTGTCATCGAAAGAAATTCACTTGTTAGCTTCTACCTCGCAGTAGTTCTCTTTGGAATCTTTTTTTTTTTTCGGGGGGGGGGGGGTCAAAATAAATGAATTCCGGCCTAATTAAGCTTATCGGGCCAAAATAGGCACGTGCGCTTTAGTTAGGCTCCGACCGATAGGGAGAGACGGGGAAGGAATATATCAAGCATTATGATGATATCAGAATTAAAGGAGAATGCAACCCAGGCATCAGTGTGCGAGATGACCAAGAAGAGGAAGCAGTGAAAGTTTGAGCAAAATAGGACAATCTGTTCAAGAGTTATCAATTTTGAAAGTTTCAGTAAATCCCTATTATGGGGATCCTTGAGTTGGCAACTTTGACAGGTAAATCATGGGTAAATGTCCCACTTCATTTCGAGGTACATAGAGGTATAACATACCCATCTTTTTTTAAATAAGGAAATTAGTTGTTTGGCCGGGCAATGGCAACTAACACCACTTAAGACTTTCAAAGACTTTCAGACACTGGCGTAAATCCCGAGGGTGGGAATTATATATATATATACCCCCCCCCCCCCCCACACACACACACACACATATACACACTTTTACGAGAGGAGGGATGGCGTGTACAAATATACCCCCCATTTTTTAAAGAAGAAATAATTGTGTAAAATAGAGGGAAAGAGAAAGGGAAAAGAGGAATGGAAAAAAGGGAAAACTGGAGGCGCTTACTCGCTTCGCTCGTTCGTATTTTTAGTATCTTAACCAATGCCGGTTATAATTAGCCTGCTATATATAGGTTTGCATTTTGTTTATTCATAGTTTATTCTAATCTCCTACTCACAAAGATGTTTAAGTTAATAGAGCCCTATAACTGCAAGGATTCGAGCGGCAAGTTGACCTAAAATGGATGAATTTTCAGGAGATAACGATCTGTGAGCATTAGCTTATTCTTATCATACGTATATACTCTGTGAGAACGGAAGATGCCGATAATATTAAGAAAAATAAGAAGGGAGCAACAGTAAACTTGAACCCGTTCTCAGTATTTAACCTCCCCCCCCCCCTTTTTTTTTCCTGCTCATAAAATCTAAAAACAAGATGTTTTCGATCACTAAACACTCTTATTCCGGCAGCGGATACTCAAATGTCATTTTTTTTGGAGCCTCGAATTCTGGGAGGCCTACATTATGAAATAATTTGGAGTATTTTGTATATATGTATACAATTATATTTATCGCTTGCTGCGCTCACCCATATAGTATCTGAGATAAAGAACTATGTGGGAAGGCAAACGAATTGGGCATCCAAGGAAGGTGACCTAATATTGTCTGTTGTGTATGACGAAATGATATCTTATCATTGAAAGAGTGTGTAGTTTCCTTACGTTTGCTAGCTCGTAATATTTAGATTCATGGTGGTTTGGGACAGCAAACAATAATTGGACCAGCGATGTATATATTCGGTAGTGAGTTGACCGAATACCGAATATAGGATGGGGGGTCGGGTGTCCGGACACGTAACAAAAATGAAGCCTTCTTTTTGGTCTTTGGATTAAACAAAAACTATGCATTGAATATTGCTAATCATCATCAATATTTGTTCTCTATAATGTTGTCTAACATTTTGTGCTAACACGTTTAAGAGATTTGCTTGTAACCTTTTTCAATTGGCTGTTTAAAATCGGCTGTCCGGATACACAACCTGTCCGGACACCTAACAACTGGGTATACCATTTAAATATCTTTTAGCCAAGAGTGTATTTTTATGATAAAATACAGCAAACAATTGTTATCATTTTGGCTCGCTCGCTTCGCTCGCTCACAAAATACAAATAATTAGGCTGCATGGCATTCTAAAAAAAAAAAAAGAAAACCTGTTAAAAATCGTTAGGCTGCTTATTGTGAACCGCTTTAAAAATCCTCATGTGTTTTACATACAATATTATTGTTTTAACCTAATGATTTTTCTTAGTGTATGTGTTTGGGGGGTGTGCTGGAAATTTTGGCACTATTTTGTCGATCATCCCCCCCCCCCCGCCACTCCTCGAAACGGTGCCTACAACCACCTATCACACTTCTTCTCTTCTTTCGTTGTTTTGTTTTGTTTTCATGAAATGTCTTAATGCTGCCACTCGCCCACGCATTGTCGAATCCCTATCCACCAGCCCCCCTTTCCCTTAATTTTCCCCCCTATAATATACCTAAAATCATCAGCGGGAATTGCAATTTTGAAAGATGATGTAATGATTGGAAAAAAATGGTTAACAACATTATCAATGCTTTTAATATGTAGACTCACTCAGAGGGACGTAAATGAATTATCAGGGCTTCAAAGAGATCTGTTGACTCTTCCATCCTCCCATCCGTCTATGTTAATTATACAATCAGAGTGGAATCATCCGGGGAATCATCCGGGGAATCATGGATTAGTGCTTCAATGATCTAGGCCACCGCTCGACTCGCGAATCCTTGATCAATCTGCTTTGCGCTCATCTCTACAACTGCTCTCAGACAGACCAGAGCCCTTGGACAGACAGTGAAGGTGTGTCCAAGGGCTCTGGTCTGGTCAGAGGGGGGTACTCAAATTTAGTTCCGATGGTCGATGGGGGTACGGTGTGCCGCTGAAGCCTCCATACCCGTACCCATTTTTAAGGGTCATATTGGTAGAAAAGGGTACCCATTATTAGGGATTTTGCATCTCGGGTGTGTACTTAGGCCTCATAATGGGAGAGAATATCAAGGGCTCTGGGCCTGGCTCTGGCCCTGGGACTCTTGGACACTCTGGGACAGAGATGGGACAGACCGTACGACAGACCAGAGCCCTTTTGATTGCAGACCATCTGAGACCAGAGAGACTCTTGTCTACCGCCACCTGCGTCCGATGCATTGCAGTAAGTGGGAGGAGGAGAGTGGGTTTCGAGCTAGCTAGCTCTCATAATGTACACAAATGATATGCGACTGGGACTAGACAATACGCAAGCCAGTAGTTGGTTGTGTTCATCGCGCTTATGTGTCTGTGAGGACGAATTCTACTGTATTCCTTTTTGGTGTTCTTCGTGCTCTTGGATTCAGCTGTTGGCCTTGTGGTGGGTTGTGAGACTGGATCATGTGCATGATGTGGCAAATGTTTGGATATTCAGCCTAGTCGAGCATTGTGAGTCTTACTCTTATTATTTCTAAATTGTAACTGTGTTACTTACTAAGTTACTTTAGTGTCGGTGAGTGAGTGTCACTAACTACAACACTGTCACTTGTTAAGTTATTTATTAGTTAGAATTTAGATTGGTTAACTTTGTCTGTTTGTCTCCCTTCCAAAAAAAGGTGATGACTTGGACTACATGTAGCTAAGTTGTCATGATAATTACAAACATAGATCTATAGGTCATACAGAAATCGACAGGGTTTTATAGGCCAACCGTCATGACCGTTCATCTGTTTATCAAGATATTTATGATAATAGATTTATATTTTTTAACCCTACGCCCTGCGGACATAAGGTATCATGGGTATTGCGTACATGTATAACGGTTGGCATACCTCCCACTTGCAAAGTCAAAGACAGTCACGACTCAACAGAAAGATGCTTTCAGTTATACAAGCAGAGGAAGGCATACTAGACCCTATATGGTCGGGAGTCCTAAAGTATGAGGTCCTAAAACTACATACCGTGCAAATACGTGTAATGTGACGCATTCAATGTGCCGAATTTCCGATATGACTCGGCAACGAGAATATCATCAAGGTTTTCAAAAAAAAGTTTAAGTAATTTTACTTTATTTCTTTTTATATTATATTTAGAAATCAGGGTGAAATTCACACCAGTCAATTTCAGAATCAAGGTTTGCAATCACTTATTACATGCACACAGCTTTAGGACCCCTTCATTTTGCCAGATAAAATTTGACACTGGCATTGATATTGACTTGACATAGGTCTACATGTATATGTTATTGACATTCATCCATCATCATTTTCACAACAAATTCACTTTAGAATAATCAATATGCAGAACCAAGATATGTCAAAGAAATTTGCACAAACCCCCCCCCCCCCCCCCCCAATATCATATGGTCATTAGCCCACCCACGACAAAACAATGAAATACCAATGTCCTTTGGCAAGACATTAATCTACATTTGCCACTCTCCACCCAGGTGTAAATGGGTACCGGCAGGAAGGAATTCCTTGAATGCTGTGAGCACTGAAATTGGTAGCCTAGCTGAGCCGGGTAATATTGGAGCGCCTTTAGGTTTTGGTGGATACATGAATCTACTTTATAAATATCCAATATTATTATTAATATTATTGTTATTATTATTATTGTTATTATTTGTAGTTTCATTTTAAGAATGAAAATTTAATATCATTTTGAATAAAAGGAGAAAATTAAAGACATTGGTTAACATTGTTATGATTTTCAAAAATCTCATTTATAAACATTTAGGTTATAGTGTAAAAATACCTGTCTGGAAGTTTCAGAGTATAATATCCATGGGAAGTATTTTTAAATATTAGAAATATGAACTAATGTTTGAAAATATACGAGGGTCAGTTGCACAGACCAGACGTAAGGAGTGCACATGTGCGCATGACTTAACAGACCGCACTGTGTGTATTGGCGTATCACGCGGCGGAAGGCAAATAACGGTATTTTTTATTTTGAGCAAAATGGTCCTCTTATTTATTGTCTCTCAAGATGAAAAATAAAATCGCGGTTTGCGTCTAATTTACAGATTTTCATTCCAAATCATGGTTGGTTTCAGGGTTTTTGAGTACAAATACAAGTACTCATACACATGTTTCATCTTAGTTTGAGAATTTTTCAAATCAGCTGCTCACAAAGTTAGCAAGACATTAATCTACATTTGCCACTCTCCACCCAGGTGTAAATGGGTACCGGCAGGAAGGAATTCCTTGAATGCTGTGAGCACTGAAATTGGTAGCCTAGCTGAGCCGGGTAATATTGGAGCGCCTTTAGGTTTTGGTGGATACATGAATCTACTTTATAAATATCCAATATTATTAATATTATTGTTATTATTATTATTGTTATTATTTGTAGTTTCATTTTAAGAATGAAAATTTAATATCATTTTGAATAAAAGGAGAAAATTAAAGACATTGGTTAACATTGTTATGATTTTTAAAAATCTCATTTATAAACATTTAGGTTATAGTGTAAAAATACCTGTCTGGAAGTTTCAGAGTATAATATCCATGGGAAGTATTTTTAAATATTAGAAATATGAACTAATGTTTGAAAATATACGAGGGTCAGTTGCACAGACCAGACGTAAGGAGTGCACATGTGCGCATGACTTAACAGACCGCACTGTGTGTATTGGCGTATCACGCGGCGGAAGGCAAATAACGGTATTTTTTATTTTGAGCAAAATGGTCCTCTTATTTATTGTCTCTCAAGATGAAAAATAAAATCGCGGTTTGCGTCTAATTTACAGATTTTCATTCCAAATCATGGTTGGTTTCAGGGTTTTTGAGTACAAATACAAGTACTCATACACATGTTTCATCTTAGTTTGAGAATTTTTCAAATCAGCTGCTCACAAAGTTAGCCAATGCCTTTAATCATTCATTAGTTGTTTAGGCAGGGGCAGTTAGGAAATGTGGATAGTCCATCTGATGCATGGGGCTTGAATTATAAAATTTGCATTGAGTTATTTTAAATGTTTCTTTTGCAGATGTTGAGATATGTGTAGTAGGATAGCATTAGCATAGTTATGGGATTTTGGCCCAGAGAAAAAAGGGAGAAGGAGAGAGAGGGGGAGGAGAGGGACAGAGAGAGAGAGAGAGAGAGAGAGAGAGAGAGAGAGAGAGGAAGAGGAAGAGAGGGAGGGTGAGTTGAGGTGGAAATGTTGACTCAATCAAAGGGAAGTCATGCAGGAACCAGTTTGTACATTATACTGGAGATCTATACTCTGATAATCTTAAATGTTTGGCTGATTCACTCTACATAAGTGTGTGGAATATGATGAAATGCCTTCCATGTACAGTGGTTTCACTTTGACAAACTTGAATAAAGTGTACACAATGAAATGAAAGCATGGAACAACCTCTGAAGGGATGGGAAGTGCAACTAATACACACCTAAGCCAACAGTGCCCTTGTAATTTGCATTTTTCCTACATTTCTGAACTAAACTAGTAGTTAAAAGTGTGTTGGGGGAGGGGGGGGGGGAGTAACTTCCAAAAATACAATTTTGAAAGGGCTGTTCTTCCGTATTTTGGAAGCTAAAAATATGTTTATTTAATCATTTATTTCCTCAAATGGGATAGATTGTGTGTTCAACAGTTGATTTTCAAAGGGTTCCACAAACATTAGTACAAATGATATTAAGAGCATAACAATTGAACAAACAGAAAAGAAAACAAAGAAAGAAACAAGACAATACATGGAATATTTCACGGTGTTGAAATTTTCATGCATTTCACGCAGCACGACACTTATTTTGTTTAATTTGCACATGAATACAGTTATCCTAACTGTTTACAAAAATTAAAAATGTGCTATTGTATTCAACTTGGCAGAGTGCTAAAAATTAATCTCATGAAAATTTCCATTTTTACAGGATGTGAGATTGCATGCAAAGGTAATTGAGATATTTAAGATCTCTCTCAGGAAACTTAAGGATCTAAGTTAGCAACCCACTGAGAATCCGGCGCATGCATATTTTTGTACACTCTATTTTAGAATGATTTTAGCTTGAAATTAATTTTTTCTCTTGATATTTCAACATGCATGGTATTTGGTGGGTTGAAGAGATTCGTGTATATGTACATCAATTCTTTTCCTGCTTTCATTTCTTACTTTTATGGGAAGTGCATACATTTGTAGTACAGTAGCTTGTAGAAAATTAGACATACATGTCTTGCAGTGTGTTACACTCCTGAAGACAAGTATGATGTTCAGATATTCTGTAGCAAAATTAATTATGTCTAAATAAAAACATTGATTAGTTTTAATGTGTGAGAGCCTGAGAGGTGCGCCAGAATTAACAGCAATTTGTCAAACCTAGCTACAGTTTGTTTACCGCTACTTCCCAGTTCATTGTAGAGGACTTTGTTTTGTTTTTTCTTTTCCTTTATTCTCTGAATGTTTTCCCAAAATCCTGGACTACATGGCAATCAGGCTATATCCAAATAGCACTTTGCATTGTTTGACAATTATTTTGAAATACCTGCCGGTAATGAGACAATTGATGGTTAATGTCACTTAGGGTTTTAAAACACATCCTTGGTAGTGATTAACAGTTGGATTGAGACAATTACCTTTCCTTTGATAAGTATTTCCTATGGGTTTAATCCCAGGTAATCATTGGCTTAGCATATAAAACTTCCTCTTGTGATGTCATGTGAGATTTTTCCTTGATGCCTCCAGTATTTTCATTTTACCTTTGAATTAGAAAGTAAATGTAGTGACTTATTGAAATGTGTACAGAGCCCAATAGATCTGTACAAATTTCAATAGAAAACATGTACATTAACTGACTCAAGACCAGAGTCAGACTTAGATGTATATAAAAATAAAACCCAGATTCCTGTAAGCAATGGGTTATTAAATATGTAAGATGCAATAACCACATCCTTTTGTTTTGTTACTTTGGAGGGCCATGATTATACAATATTTGTTCATACCAGTGTTGATACAAATAAAACCATGATTGTTTTGTATGCAAAGCTAGTGGAAGCCTTTAAGTATATCTGTGTGACACCACATACATTGTAATTATTGATCTGGTAGACCTTGAATTGCTTTTGTATAAAGCTTGCGAAAATTTGTGGTGTTTTTTTTTTTCCATCTCTGGACATTGCAAAAGTGTGACTTTTTTCACATTTGAATTACCTGCATTTGAACCTTGTTCAGCTCTGTAATGCAAAATGAATTTCAAAATACTAAGTTAAAGATGTATAAAACATAAAAGAACAATCATGAAATGATAGTTTCAGAACAATTGGAGTATACATGTAATTCCTCTTTGTAATTGTGCAATGCAAAATGATTTTTATGCTGCATTGCCTGCATGTATAGTGTATACATGTCAGTAGCAAGTGGTCCATTCTGATAAAGCCTTACCCCCTACCCCTACCCAAATCTAATATTTCTTATTACTTTATTTTTTACTCTGAAATACACTTGGACAAGATATTACAGACCTTTATTCATTTTCCTTTTTTGTTCTCTCTCTCCTACATTTGACAGAATATTCTACTGCATCTGCTGTCTGATTTTTCGGGAAGCGGGTCTGCTGCTGTGGATAACTACAAGATGCTACCACCTGACACAAACTGATCACATGACTCGAACTAGTCACATGACTACCAGTTAGTGGTCAAACATATGGAACATGGTGATACATTGCAAGTGTACATTTATATTTGGAAAGGCAGTCAGGTACAAAGATTCCTCATATGAACAGCTCAAGATAGTATTTATCTTTGTATCAAGTTAGAATTGGGTGTACAATATTAACATATGGCAACAAGTTGAAAGCTTTCTTATAGCATGAATACTTGCGACTCAGTTAAGAGCAGTGCATGTACCTCATGATTTGGTAAGATGGCGGTAACCATGAATACCACCTCTGAGCTGCTGGCTCTGGCTCAGCGGCTGAAGGAGGAGAGACTTTACATCCAGTCTGAGAAGAATCTCCTACAGGGACTTCATGAGGAGGTCACTCAGACATCGGACAAGCTCCATCGTGTTGCCTGGATCACCCAGCAGCAGCGTCAGACCCTTAACAGCCTCATCAAGGCGAGCTCCAACTCCCCACCTGCTGCATGCTGCTATCGTGCCAATGCCCTGGAGCGGGTGGGATTCATTGATGGATATAAGCAGCTGGGGTTCCAGGATTCCCTGTATGGAGATGTGTTGAACTATCTCAGGGAGAATCCCTCCGTCATGGCTCAAATCCTGGCTCAAGGAGAGAAAGCAAACCTGGAACGGGCACCAGGGTTGGTACACTCTGTCATCTCCGGAATCTATGGAAACTGTGTAGTGGATGATGATGAACAGCACTTCTTAATTTTCATTCAGTCTCTCATGAGACACCAGCTCGCAGAAAGTGAAGATCCCCGTCGGTTATTGCGGAGAGGGCGCTGTGCATTTTCTATAGCATTTAAAGTGTTCACAGAAGCCCTGTTTAGTGGGAAGCTGTACTTGACAGCAGCATTACATGAACCTGTCATGGCTGTGTTAATGAATGATGAAGTTTGCTTAGAAACAGATGTCCAAAAAGCAATGGACCACTTTTCCACAGAGGAGCGAAAGCAGAGATTTGGATCCCCAGGTACCCAAGAGTATGAACAAAATGTCCAGAAACACATGAACAACATTATGGACCAATTGGTGGGATTATGTAACAAATTCATAGTTGGTCTGCATAGTAACATCTACTGCTTCCCTCCAAGTCTTGATTGGATCATCAGTCAGCTCCATAAGATCCTGGTGGATGCAGGTCAGGTTGGGTCAGCTGATGTCCGCATCATGTGTGCTGACCTCTTGCTGACCTGTTTTGTTGGTCCTGCGATAGTTGATCCTGAACCCTACGGCATCACGTCAGACATCTTGGTGAGTGAGACGGCACGGTTTAATCTGATGCAGGTTGCTCAGATCCTGCAGGGTCTAGCTCTTCAGACATCATCCACCAGTAAGGAATCCACAGGCAGGGTTCCTGACATCTACGCAAGATTTCCAAAGGTAAACTTACAAATTCTACCTTCTTGATATAATTATTTTGATAGAGATAAAGATTAATGCTTTTGAAAGATTTGAACAAAATTTATAAAGCTCTCCAGTTCTTCACCACTCTGATAAATTACAATCACATAAAAGACTCCTTTTTTTTTTCCTTTTTTGAAAATCGTATATCTTTAGAGGTACATGTACATGTATAACGCATTTTCTGAACAGTAGTTCTTAGAAGAAGGAATGATGTTGTACCTTATAAAATATCTTCAGCCTTGTTAAAGTAGCCTATTTTATAAAGCTGTAGTTGCAGTAATGAACAGTATTTTATCATTCTTTGTAGTTCTACATTACATTCATAGATTACATTTTTTTTTGCAAAAGTACATGTAGACATTCTGTTCATATAAATTTTGATTTCACTCCTGCACTGTTTGAAAAATAGCTCCCAAATTCTAAGTGATGAACTCTTTTGTAAACATGCATGTAAGATCCACACAATAGCAATCTCATCTTACATTTTTTTTTTCTTTTATGACTGTTTTCACATATTCACCTCCTAACTCATTCAAAGAACAAACATAAAAGGCAGTGATGCTCGTCTCATTGACACATTTGCCATAAAATTCCTATACATCACATAGTGTTTCCTGTGAAGGAAATTACTCTTTGACTTGATATGGAAAATTTACTTTCTTCCAAGAAGTTGTGAATTTAGGATGAGGATGTAAATCTCTTCATTTGTTAGGAACCTGTAAGGATGCAATGTGAGAAACCGGTTGGGTTTCATTTCTATACACATTTGATTTCAGGTTCTTCACTTTCAAGCCAGCTCCTAAATTGCCCAAGAACCACTTTAGTTACATTGCAATTTTGCCAGATGCGGTGTTGCTAAGCAACCAGATCATCTTCCTACGCCATCAGTCTGGGAAGAGTATTTCCGTCAAATTTTAATTCATGCTTAAAGGGGATAACATGAACCGACATCTCAGCATCCTGTAGATTTGCAGATTGTTTATAAGTGATTATTTGCAAGATATACAATGGACTTGTTAAGGACAGACTAACCTTAAATAGGTTAAATAAGTTGTGTAGTGTACAGTGTATGTTTTATTTGATTAATTTAGTGATCATCTTGTTTGATATATTTTGTGAGTGACCAAGGTTATAGGCACTAGCTGTTGTATTCTTTATTTCTTGCAAAATACATCTGCACTTTACAATTCTTGCCCTACTAACGTAAAAAAATCTTTAAATATATGTTTTTAAATCACACTTTCATATGTAGGTTTTACTTTTCACAATAATTTGTATTCATGTCACAGCTGAATGCGAGAGAGAGGGGGGGGGGTGGAGAGAATAAGAAGGTCGCTCTCTTGGGAGTGTATGCAGTCTGTAATAATTACATCTGAATTCAGTCAACATGCATCACTGTCTGTCTGATGAAGGTTAATTGTAAAATATGTTATTTGATTTGAATGGGGTGTTAAAATACTGAATATGGCAGCCCGGAGGCTGAATTGCATTCAGTTTACAATAAAAAGTTGAACACACAACACTGCCAAAACAATTACATAAAGATAACAAAAATACATATGAAAGCAAGCATGACAAAAATTCTGAAAGTTACACATGTACATGTAGGTTTGTATTTATACATACTTGTAATATGTATAATATCTTTTAGAATAGTTACTGGGACATGTATAATAATGATAAAAGATGTAACCAAAATTCAGTATGGAGTATAATGTATAATCAGGATCTATAGGCTGGGAAAACATACAAAATTACTTTAAACAATGCACAGAATTGAAACATGAATGTAATAACAGGTCTATAATGGTTATCGGATATCGTATAAATAGGGATTGATGGGCAATGGAAACGTAAGTTTGATAATAAATAATGCACAAAATTGAAACAAAAGAATAGATAGTAACAGGTTTTAAAAATGCATTTGGGTAAAAAGCATATGAAGTTCTTAAAAAGTGTTGAATTATTGCACAAAATTGAAACAAGTGAATGTTGAGTAACAGGTTTATAGACATAATTGGATAATTTATAGTTAAGGATTTATGGACTGAGAAGACATAAGAAGATTGATTATAAATAATGCACAAGATTGAAACAAGAATACTTGATAATGTTTTACAAACATAATTAGATGAGAAGCATACATGTTTGGATGAAAACAGAGTGCTTGAATTATTGCAATATCACAAAGTTAAAGGAACACTGTGATTGAGTTTGAGGAAAATCGGTCAAACTTTAACATTGTTGATTATTGTCAAATTTCAGAAAGTGAGATATGAGCAGAAAAAGAAGTTCAGAAAGAAATACACATTACAAAATAATAAAGATGAGACCGTTAGTTTTGAAAACTCACAGTTTCTTGAAGAGTTAAAGGTCAAGTCCACAGCAAGATGAAGTTTTTTTTCAATAAAAAGAATTAAAAATTCCAAACAACAGTGAAAATTTTATGAAAATTAGATGCAAAATAAGAAATTACAATTTTTTTTTTTTTTGTTGCTATTCTTTCGCAGATAGTTCTTGAACAATCAATATGAATATTCATTGAGTTGGTGATGTCATATACTCACAATTTTTTACACAATAGGTATACAGAAATGACAAAATTTTCATATTTTAGCAATAAAAATGTAAAATTTGTCCTAAATACTCCATACATAATTACAAAATGGTATTTAGTCTAATACATTGTATACATGTATGTAGATACGATGGACGTCTTTTTAGTTTTAGTGAAAAAAAGTGAACATTTTCTGAAATTTTTGTATAGATTATTATGGAGAATAGTGAGTGTATGGCATCATCAAATCAATTGTTGAATATTCATATTGACTGTTCAAGAACTGTTTTGTGGAAAAAAATGTGAAACTTTGAAAATTCATAACTTCCTTATTTTGTATCCAATTTTCATTACATTTTCACTGTTTTGTTTTGCATTTGTTGTTCTTTTTACTGAAATGAACTTCATCTTGCTGTGGACTTGGCCTTTTTAATATGAATCAAGATTGTAAATCACGTCGACAGTACATGACAAAGTATTCACTACAGAATTCAATTTGATAAACATACACTTACATGTATTTCATAAAGTTTCGTGCCACTTGTTATGTATTGGTGTATAGATTTTGGTATATTGTATTTGATTATTATTTTGTATCTTATTTTTCTATACACCTGTAGGGTTGTATGTCTAGTTACTTAGATGCATTGATTGATAACCTGAGCTCATCTGACATGCCGCCAACCACTAGTCAACTCAAAGGAATGACAAGAGCATCTACCTTCATCACAGAGACAGAGTTGCATAGCTTGGTGAGTAGGCAAATCAATGCTTCCAAATTTTACTCCAGCAACAATTCTCTCTGTTGTATAGAGCTGTCTAAATCCCAACACTGTCAGCCCTTTAAGGTTTGGTCATGTAGATCAGTTCATACATGTACATGTATGTTGGGAAGGTACTTCTGGGCCCCATTTCATAAAACTTGTTATCAGTAATAACTGCCACATTTCTATGACAAATTTACTCTTAGCCAATCAGATGCAAGGATTTCAGTAGCTTATAACAGTTACTGCAACGTGTTATTGATGACAACTTTTATGCAACAGGGCCCAAGGTATGCATCGCTGTGATACAGATTGCTCATCCAAGATTGCTCTTCCTCCTTTGATTCAGGGAATACTGGTGTTTTTATGAATTTTCTATTTTTGAGAGATTTCCAGATATGAGGAAATATTAAAAATCACTTAAGATTTGGTGTCAGTCAAGCAAATAAGCATGCACAAAGACAAGCAAACAAGTGCCACAACACCTATGTCCCTGATATCACTATCAATAGCTAATAGTATACAAATATACTTTGCCTTGACAGTTTCTGGTTAAAGCTACATGTACGGGCAAGAAGTGACTCCGAAATTGTACTATTCACTGAGGGGCACAGCTCCAAAGTGAATGGTACTATTGGAGGCACCGAGGCCCATAGTTTTAACCAGAAATTCGAAATTATGGCAGAGTGTATTTGTTTTATATTTTGGATCAAGATTTTATATGTATTTTACATGTATTCTATTTTCTTATATTTCTTGCATGTATTCATATTTTGTTTGACATGTATTCATATTTTTCTTGATTGATACCGGGCCTGTTGTAAATTAGCAAAGTAAGTGAAGTGGGTTTTTACCTTGTGTAAATAATTCAGTCAAATCACATCAATATTCCTTATTTCATGTTTATCTCTTATCGAATGCTTTATGGATCTAAACGTTGTACGGATAAACTGCAAAGTGATCAGAAATTGAGAAACGCAGTAGCCGTGCCGCCGCGAGAGTTACCCATGGTGCGCATTCAAGCTCTCGTATGCCCACTGAATTTTCATTTCGGGCATAGATTTCGCGTACTGTGACTGTGACGTCATTTCACAAATAGTATATACTATTTGGAAAATTTCGTCATAAGAGTGACGTCATTTCCCATATAGTAAACCTTCATGCCAAAATTCTGAAATAACTGAAAATACCAATGATCACGTGAAGGTCTTTGAGCCAATCACTAAAGGATTAATCACTGATCCAAATTATAATGTTGGCTATATGTGATTGGGAGAATTGATCATTCTTTAATTAATCAAAGATACAGAGTTACGTTTATGGTCGCAGTATCTAGAAATTATACTGCATTTTAGCTAGAAGTCTTATTGGCCATGGGGGCTTAATTCTTATTGGAGAGAAATTATAGTTGAAAGACAAGGAAAACAGCCTTTATAGGCAGGTGGTCTTTATATACAGGTTTTCTGAATGTATATTTCAGTGAGAAAAAATATTAAAGGGAAGCAAAACAAATTGTCTTTCTATATAGGTAATCACTAAAGTGGGGTTGACTGTACAGTGTAGTTGTTCTTAATGGACCCAGATACACAGTAGCAAGAAGCATAAATCTAGGCCTCTTAGAGTTAGGGTTAATTTGAGGTACAGTTTTTGATCTAGAGATTAAAATTGATTCAAATTCATAATGAAGTTAGGAATTCATTTATTTTAGGTACCGGTATTACAAAGTACTTGTTGTTGGATCATTTGGGGCAGGTCCAAGCTAATCTCCCCTTTGGGTCAAAATTTCATACTCATGGAAATATAGCAAAGTTCATGTATATGTCATTTTAAAGCTAAAAGCTTGAAATAGTACAGTGAAACCTGTGTATAAAGACCACTCAAGGGAGACAAGAGAAGTGGTCTTTATAAGCAGGTGGTCTTTATGGACAGGTTCCCTTCAGTCATACTCCAATGAGAAACAGCATGCAAGGGAACCAGAAAATGTGGCCTTTATAGACAGGTGATTGTTATGCACAGGTTGTCGCTAAAGCAGGTTGGACTGTAATACCGGTATGAATCTTTTATATTTTGTATCATTTGGCATAGAGGAGACTGGAGGCTAGTAAAAGTTTTTAAAAAGACAAATTAAATCATAGACTTGTACAAAAGTGGCCTAAATGTACATGTACAGAAAGGTCAGAAAATGGCATCAGTGTGTTCAATGGACCATATCTTTTCATGCATGAATGATCAAGGTATATAACTACAAGCAAATGAAAGACTGTTCCTTTGTCTTTAATTTGATATACAATTCAGAAGATTTTATGAACAAATTTTTAGAATAGTGACAATTCGAATCTTTGCACACTTGAAAACATAACAAAACTTGGTAAGGGTATGAATAATTGTGATGTTAACTATATGTACAAAACTTACAAAAGTCTATTAGGATTGTCATTTTTTTTTTACTTTCCAGCCCCTCCTCATCATGGAATGTCAAGCTGATATTCAAAGGCCTGTCTTTTGTAAAGTAGTGTTTAAATCAGTGGAATTGATTTGCCACAGTACATGTATGTTGATGTTTTTATGGAAATTACCAGTTTGCATGCAATTTATAAATGTGCATAGGGACAAAATGTCACATACGTCACATTCAGACCATCAAATTTGCAATTGTTACAAAGTAGTACATACATGTACAGGGTACTGGCAGAAAATTCCAGGATATTACATTTTAGAATTTTTATGTACTGGATGGATAATTAGATAATTAGAAAACTACTTGGAAAACTTTGTATAGATTTTTAAAACCAAAAAAATGTACATGTATTCTCATTGTGTTCAGGGAACTTTGATTCCAGTTAGAAGTTTGCCAGTCGGGCAGTTGGATTAAATTTGTTTGCATATTCCAGTGAATGTGCTTAGGAAATTGTACAGATTTGATTCAACAGTTTTTTTTTTGCTAGTGTGACTGCACACTATTTATCAAGCATTGGGGAAGAAAAAATTCAGAAAGTCAACACATTGGAAATCTGAAAATACAGATGGCCAAATAACTACATTGTACATGTATGTTGAATGCCAGCTTATCATGCTTCCTGTATTTCAACATGTCAATAACTTGCTTTGATACATTAAGAGTTACTATGTAGGGCAAATTATTACTCAGAAGTATCCACTTAAAAAGTGGTGAGAAATCTCAGAATAGAAAAACACTTTTGTAGCATTTCGGGAGAATCCTGGAGTTTCATTTTGATCAGGAAATAAATCCATCCAGAAGAGAAATGCTTAGAGTGAAAAGAAGAGAGTTGTGAAATTTTTAGGTCAGGAAGTATTTTTTAGAAACCTTCCTGACAAATGTTGGCACTGTTCTGTGACATTAAAACCAGTGCGAACCCGATCAGAGGAGGTCCTTGTGGCAGTGGAGATACATGTAGATCTAACACACATTTTGCATGCTTCAGTTGGTTTCAATTGGACTAATTGACCCATTGAATACCAATTGAAATACAAATTGACCCATTGAAAATTCTACTGAAAAATCGGACAAACCATTGTCAAGAATTGTTGACGTTTTTCATTGAAGAAATGAGTATGAAATTGCATGTAGTCCTATCCCAACGATATATTTCCACTAGAACTACATGTATGACTTTTACAAACATTGTGAATAGTTCTCAACTGATCCTGCTTTTAATGTTTCCAACACATTTAAGATAAATGAGGAAATGTGTGCTAACTCATGTATTTTATTATTTTTTTCCGCTTACTTAAACGTTTACATGTATGGTTGATGATTTTGATGAACATTTTCAACATTCAAAAGTATATAGTGCTTCTCAGAAATTCTGCTCAACTTGCACTATTGTTTTATAAGCATGAACAGAATTCTTTCCTGAGGATTAAAGCTTTGAGGTTTTACTTGGGTAGAATGACCACAGTGATATAGCAGAAATTTCAAAGAGAAAATCTCATATCTGTTCACTTCATTCAAGGCTTCCTTTCTTTTTTACGATGAATTCATTAACCCATTCGTGACAGGAATTATTTAAAGCCTAATTTGATCAGCTTTTATTCTTCAAATTGGCAACACCAACATTTTTATTTTATTGCTACATTTTTCTTATATAACGTCATGTATCTGAAATGAATATAAATTGACAGAAATTATGATTAGAAGTAAAAAAGATGCCAATTTGCAGGGGAAAACGGTGATTTTAAACTTTCTATCACATTGCCGATTTAAGTATTTTAATGCTTATTGTTTTTTTTAATTTTCAACATCAAACAATAAATATTGACGCAACCAAAATGGGCACAGTTTGTGTAGAGTTTTTTACTTTTTCTGCTCATGTATTTGGTATAATTTTTAGGGCTCTGCATCAAAAGATATTAGGTCAAACCACAAAATGTGGACCTCTGTCACGAATAGGTTAAAGTTTCGCATGTACTTCTACTTTACATTTGTTTTCACTTTCTGTTCATTGTAGCTCTAGTTTCTCAGAGTAAATTATTTTAAAGATCTTACATTGAAGACTATTCATTAGAGTTGTGTTTAAAGTTTCTCTCTACTTGTACATAGTGTGATTAGTTTCTGTAACACTTCAATCCTTTTGAAATTCATCTTTGTCTGTGATAAGATTCACTCATTTTATTATCTATATAGGGGAGTTATATCTCATTCATTCATGAACAGGAAATTTTAGTGGTGATATTTCATACACATAATTACCCTGTGTTTTTAAAACTACATACAGCAACCTTAGATTTTTTACAGTGCCCTGCAGCAACAAAGCTTTCTTGTGCAAACATCTGTGTGTGTTCACACGACTAAAATGAGAATGGCCTTTTAAACAGATTTACATGCACACAACACCACTCTTCCAGATTTATCACTAATAGAGTGTGATGTATAAAACTAATTTATTGTATTGGAAAGAAATTCAATGTTCATTTGAAGGTAAGTATTTTGTTCCACAAAGAAAAACTTGAAAATGAAATGGGATTGAGTATAGGAATAACTGCTATTTAAAGGTACAGTCATTTGCAGTAGTGTAAGATCAATTTGAAATGTTTTCATATTCCTGTCATTTTCTTGAGGAATAATTACATAATATGTATTTCATAGTCGCTCATGTCATCATATACCCTTTTTACACTGGCATTTCTTAATCCCGTACTTTCCTTAGTACGGGACTTTCATACTAGGCGCTTAGCCTGGGCCAAGGAATAGCTGGCTGTTCACACTTGCATTTTCCAAGTCCCATATTATTTCCGAAGGCCGGCCAAGGATATCCCGCACGCGCCAACGTCTGAGCATGCATGCTATCGCTAGTTAGCTTTGCGCATGCTCTACGTTAGATATGCTGATAAGCATCCGTTTCTGATTGGTCAGTGGGCATTGGGCTTCATCTCGTCGCTAACCCGGGACTATTTTTTCTTGCTTTATACACTGGCTTGCTTGGCACTGCAATTGCGGGGTTAGCTTTTTTGCAGGACCAGCTAGTACGGGACTATTGGTGGGGCTAGCCCACTTTTGCAAAAAGCAGTGTAAACAGAAAGTGGGCTAAGGAAAGTCCGGTACTATCGTTGGGGCTAAGGCCTCCCTTAACCCCACCGATAGTCCGGGACTTAGCCAAATTTTGCCAGTGTAAAAACCCCTTAAGTAGTGCTATGATTCCATGTGAATGACATTTGGGAGGGGAGAGAGAAGGAGGATACAAGTCTTATACCAAAGGATCCTTTAAACTTTCATCCAAAGATGAAGCCAGTGTATGTAAATGTTAGTGTATAAAGCACAACCTCACTCCAATTGAGCAATGCATAAATGCATTTTTAATAAAAGGACATAATGTGACGATATGATGTGAAGATGATTGCCTCATGGTTCGAAGTAAGCTGGCACTTCAAGCCAGAACCCGATTTAATTCACACTTCATCGATAGTGTACACATGTACATGTACCCTTCAGAACTGCATACAAGTCCATGGGATATGACCTTACTTGAAGTGCTTACAGGAGTAAAATGATATTGTTAGATGAGTTAAAGTATTGATAAACTTGTATGAATTACATTGCGGTAAAATGCACTCAATTTCCCTCTTAAATTAATAACTGATGGAAGAATACAGTACCAGGTGTATGGAAGATAATGTAGATTAAAGGGGACAAATGAAATGATTGGCTAAATGCCCCGTAAGTCTGGTATCATAAGAAATTGTGAGTGATTGTAGTGAAGGTACATATGCCACTTAAAGATTCCTATTGAGAATGAAAATGAAAGTAGTTGAGGTTCTCGATATTAGTGCTAACAAGTATTGATAAGTGTCAATAAATTAAACTGTATAGGTATATGATTGATTGGATAACTTGTTTAGCATATAAAGGCCTATCTGCCACAAGGTCAATTGCACGAATAAGAAACAACAGATTATCACATACATCAATAAAATTTAAAAATTATAATATACTGTTGTGTGAATTGATTTGATTTGATTTGACATGGTTTATTGAAAATAAAAATCATTGCAGCTAAGAGCTGAATTGGGATTCTTTTACATAGTTTGAACATAAAATAATACATACATTAAGGATATAGATGGACAATAATAACAACAAGAACAACGCTGTGTGGCAAATAGTCAGTAATAACATCCATTTACCAAACTGATGTCCATTTTAGAGTAATTTCACACTTTCACTACGATTTTTCTTGTTGTTCAAGGCACTTAAATGTTAAAATAGAATTTTTGTCACAGCTAGATGTATAGAATATACTAACTGATATGAATTCATGTTTACAATCACACTTTTATCCCTGCTGACATGCTATATGAGTGTTTGATCATGTTAAAGGAGAATGCAACCCAGACATCAGTGTGCTTCCAGTGAATGAAGAAAAACAAGAAGAATAAGCAGTGAAAGTTTGAGGAAAATTGGACAGTCTGTTCAAGAGTTATGAACTTTGAAAGTTTAAGTTAATCCTTATGATAGGGATCCTGAAATTGGCAACTTTGCCAGCATCTGTGATGTCATCGTGGACAACTCTCCGTTCATTTTGTACACAGAATTCAACATTTTCTTTATTTTCAAGAGAAATAAAACTTCTTTTGATTTATTATTTGAGTATGTCAAGGCTATATCAATTCTGCAAGCATATTGGGAAGAATTATGTTGATTCCTGACTTGAAATATCATATAAATCAATTTTTTGAAAAAAATTATGTACAAAATGAATGGAGAGTTGTCCACGATGACATCACAGATGCTGGCAAAGTTGCCAACTCAAGGATCCTCATAATAGGGATTTACTGAAACTTTCAAAATTCATAACTCTTGAATAGATTGTCCGATTTTGCTCAAACTTTTACTGTTAACCCTTCTTGGTCATCTTTATTCACTAACAGCACACTGATGCTTGGGTAGCATTCTCCTTTAAATACTAAACCAAGGTACGGTATCTCACAGTACATGTGCATGTTCTATGCATTTAACAACTGTGCATTTATGTACTAGAGGTGTATGTGTACAGGCCTATGTTATTGATGTATAGATTCATATAGCTTCACCTTTCAACTTGTTTCATTCACATACTCCTTCTCCCTTCATCTGTAATTGGTCACCTGCTGCATATCAGTGACAAATTCCTTCCTCTTCCTGTCATTTTGACCAAACCCATCAAATTATTACAATCAGTAACCCTGTTCCCACCAAACTGACCCGGTCCTGGGCCCCCGTTCATAAAACTTGTTATCAATAACAAGTTGCAATAACTGTTGTAAGCTACTGAAATCCTTGAACCTGATTGGCTGAGAGCAAATTGGTCATAGAAAGGTGGCAGTTGTTACTGATAACAAGTTTTATGAAACAGGGCCCAGACCTGATTCTGACCCGATGATGATCATCGGGTCACTGCATCACAACTACTGCATCACAACTACTGCATCACAACCTCCACATCAACATAATCGTGCCATTCAAATAAATGCAAGAAAAAATGATGGCAAAGAATCATCTTGTGCGCACTAAGCTGACTTGGTACTGACATGATGCAGATCCACTACAGTACTGCCCTACCGGTCTTTACCAACAAACATATTAGGGAACTTTAGATACGCGATGCGAGTCCCATGACACGGAATCTTTGCAAAAATGGTGTTATGCGCATGCGCGAGACAGCTGTTTCAAGTCCATCCTGCATCATCCTATTTTTCATGACGGTTCTGGGGCCAGTTTACCATCCTTTCCAATTCGCAACGCGAAACCATTTTTTGACCCTTTTTTATGACATACATGTAACAATGGTTCCCCAAATCTAAAGCCTCTTTGCAACACAACGCGAGCAAAGGGGAGAACGTAAGTCAACCCAGGAAGATTCTGCGTCATGGGACTTGCGTCGCGTATCTAAAGCTCCCTAATACCAACCATGTAGAATAAGTGCCCATTATTATTGTGCCATTTTGCAATTAAATATTAAACAGTGGCATGAATGACCTGCCAAAGTTGAGAGCGATTTGAGTCAATCTTAGTCTTTGTGAAAGACCCCCCAGGTGCCACTCAGCTTCAGTTAACATATTATGTGTAGTATTAAAGTGTTCGCTAGCAATAACACCATTTTACATCATGCTGGTTATTGTTAAAGGTACTTGTGCATTAATGGCAAAATATAAAGATCTCCCAATAGCAAATGAAATTTGTTAGTAATTACCTAACCTACACATACTTGAATAATCTATTACGCTCCAATTCCTGACTAATACAAAATTGAAAAACAGTTACTAATAGAAACAAAAACTATGCAAGCAGAGGATAAATCTGGTCATTAATAAAGACAAAAACTATGCGAGCAGAGGATAAATCTGGTCATTAATGATAATAGATTGTTATTTTAATATAATCTGAGGCAGTAACTCAAACTACTAGAAATGAACATACGAGAGGACCTAGTGTATGTGGAGGCAGTGACTTGGACTTCCCAATTCCATTTAGAGAGAGAGGAAGGAAAAGCATTAAACCTTTTTGGTCTGGTTTGAGTTCAGGTTGAGTAGAATCATTCGGATGTCTTGTTTCCTTCGCTCTCTGCCACCTTTGTACCTCAATCCTGCCAAGACAATGGGGAAAGTCACTTCCTGGTCTAAACATAACCTGTGGGCTTCACAAAGATACTGAGTGTCATCAGCCTTCCCTTTAAAGGGCCAATTCGATTGAGTTTCTGAGCATTTAGTGAGAAATTGTTGGTGCCATGTTTGGAAGAAAAAAATGTGTTCAACAGTAGTAGGTTATGTTTATCTGAATCTTCCTGTCTGTTTGTCTATGGATACTGGTGACACACTAGATGTTTTGTTTTTTCTCCTCACTTCCTCTCTCTCCATATTTATCTTGGGAGTCTTCTCCACCTATGTTTTCCAGTCTGTTCAGTACTCAAGTACTCATAACCTTTTCTCTCTCTTTCTCTCTCACTTGCATATTAAGCCTTCATTATCATCTCTCTTTGTTTATTCCTCTGTGTCTTTTATGCATCTTTCTTAATTGTATGACCACTGCAAACCACCCTCCACTTTTCCTTGCTTTATATCCCCCTCCCTCCCCTCCCTCTCCTTCTCCCTCCCTTATCTCTTTATGGACCCCCCTTTCTTTCTCAAAATTTATCTTGGGATGCCTCTTCACCTTTGTTTTCCATTCTGTTCAGCACTCATATTCTTTTCTATCTCTTTCTCTTTCACTCTCATTTATATCTTTCGTTGTCACTTCTTTCTTTCTTTTCTTTGAGGATGTTCAAGGCAAGAGTAAGTGATGTGGGGGGGGGAGGGGGAGGGGGGAGTGTCATCATGGCACGAAAGTCAGTGACCCTGAGTAAGAGGGAAGAGACCGACTGTAATGAACAGTGATGATGATGATACACCCAGCTTTCATGATTGCCTACAACTCCCCCACCCACTTCCCTGTCTTTGTATCTCTCCCTACCTCCCTTTCACCCTTCCTCTCTGTCTCCCTTCTGCCTCCACCCCTCTGCTTCCCTCCCTCCCTCCCTCCCCCCCCCCTCTCTCTCTCATCCTCTCTCTCTTCCCTTTCTCTCCTTTTCTCCACTCTCTCTTTATCTCTGACTTTCTCTTCCTTTGCTTCTCTGCATATTCCATCTCTCTACCCCCCCCCCCCTCCCTGACCTTTTCTCATCATATAGGACAATCATTCTCATATAAGTTTCTAGACTCGATGACTAGAAATCCTAGAATATGGGTGTTTTGGCATTCACCTTGAAAATGAAACAAGTCTTTTCTGACACAGCCAGGAAGGAAACCTCAAAATGGGTCTCAGCTGTTCTCTCTGTTCAGAATGGGGAGGGGGAAGAAGGTTGGGTAGGAGCTACTTATAGGAGGTGATATACAAACATGTACATGTATGTATTGAGGATCTGACCCCGTTCACATCTTAAATCTTGATGTATGCTTTTCTATGTATTAGCTGTTTCCCTTGCTTATAGTAGGGAAGAGGAATGTGGTCAGGGTGGGGGAAGTGGGCAGGTAGAAGCTGCATTCACCTTTACATGGAGGAGGGGGATACACAAACAAGTATCTGAGGTCTTGTCCCACTTCACATTTTAAATCTTACCATTGGCACTTCAGCTGTGCCAATATTCAGAGTGAGAAGAGGGAAGGGGGTTCAGTAGGGTAATACACATATACAGTGATGAAGAAACATTTATATGTACATGTATGTGTATGAAGGATCTGACCCCTTTCACATTTTAAACCTTGCATGCACAATTTTTCAGAATACATTCTCCATTAAATCTCAGCCATTAGTGGGCTGGGAGAGGGAAGGAAAAGGATAAGAGATAGGAATTGCTGCATAATCAAGTTGTTCTTAAAATTATGAATGACTGAACCCATTTTACTTGTTTAATGTCGACCATTGAATATGCATTGCAAAGACTAAAGAATTAAGTATTCATATATTTGTTTCATTTTGTAATTTTCTTTGTAATAGTGTATAAATTATTCAGGTAGATTGCAGGATTGCATTTTCCCCCATTCCTCTGGATATATTGAATACATACCAAGCAGTACCTGTATGCAAGATGTTTACTAAACAAATATCATTTAGATTATATGAATTGTGATATAAAAATGTACAACCATAAGCCTACTAACTAAAAAGAAAAATCTTATTTCATTGTCTCTTTATCAGATTTCTTATGTTAGAAGTGTGCTAGCTGCCAATACAGACCAGACTGTCTTTAAGGATCTAGAAGGTCACTTAGCCAGCCTACCAGCCTCAACCCCTCAAGGGGGGCAGAAGTCCTCCCCTACCACCAGCACCAGCAGCATCAGTGCCACTGGTCCTCAGGGTAGTCAGATCCCTGCCCCCATTCCCAAGTCAGGCAGCACTCCAGGATCATCTTCACCAAACCTCAGTACAAGCTTCAAGGGAAATCTTGCTTCTATAGGTAATACTAGCAGATTGTTTTGCCTCATGCCCTGTCACAAATCCTTCTGAAGTCGTCTTCTCACACTAGTTGAATTCATTACTTGAACTTAATGGCCGGAATTCACAAAAGAGGTTTAAACCATCAGGTGGTTCATAAAAGAGGTTTATATAAATGAAATAAGCATAAATATGGACAAATACACGTAAGTGAGCACACAAAAGCGCATTGCTACCCACCCATTAGACAAGAGGACATGTGCGTTTTACACTTTTGGAGATTTAAACAATGGTTTAAATTTAAATGATGGTCTTTATTTAAACCACTTTTGTCGTGGTGAATTCGGGACTTAAAGTTTTGTGTACATTATTCAAGTGGGGTACTTTTCATTTACTCCTTATTTGTGTGTCGGGTTACACTAGATGGGTGTCTATTTCAGTCAATGTGGTGTGTTCCCATATGAATGTACCTCTGTATCCTCGTATGACCTAAGCTGAATTTCACTCTTGAAAAAAAAAAATACTAACCACTATGCCCATGCTGTGTGTAATACAGAGGATGAATTGTATTAGGGGTTGTACACAGCACTTTAAAGGAAGCGTACCCTCAAATTAATGCATCTGCAGTGGGAAGGGGGCCCTCTGTAATAAGTGTATCAGTATATGAGATTGATTACTAAGCATGTAAAGAGTGCTTGGCTGCAGGCCATGTCTAGCTAAATTTAGCAAGGCTTTTCCGAATTCATAATATCAGAACTAAATTTCGCCTTTCCAAGTGGAAATAAAGAGAAAGATAGCGTGAGAATCGACTTCAAGGTACTCAGATCTTGACATAACGCCAATAAAAAGAGGCAAGAAGGCAATATATCATGCGGTAGATGAATAATGTGTTGAAAGTGATATTGGATTCTTGTAGGGGTAGGATGTTGCATTAAATCTGTAAATGCAGTACATTGTCAAGCAGAGCCCACACAAAATGGTCCAAAAATCTTGAATGGGGCAATGTAAAATCCTTATATGTCCTATACCATTGTTCCTTTTAAAAACCACTTAAGGCTTCTACCAATGACAGTGTATTTTTTAAATGTCAGACTTCATGAATATAATCAATTTTATGTGCAATCTGGTAGAACAGACAGACAAGTACCAGCAATCTACATGTACATTGAACCAACAAGATGACATGTGACACACTGTATTGCAGGGTATAGTACAAGGATGTCATGCGTCTTTTTATACATGTAGTTTCTTAAAGTAAACTAAATATGTATAAAGCCCACTGCACACTATACGATCCATCTGCAATCTGATTTTGGAAAAATTTGTAATAGCTTTTGATATGAACATTCAACATGTAAAATTTTAATGATGAAATTTCGAATAGTCTTATGAATACTAAAATCGAAATTCTGGGTTATTACGAGTCTCCCTGTAGGAATAAAAGCGAACTCGATTCCGAATGGTACTGACGTCATAGCAATCTGAAGATTAGCTACGATTCAAAGCTGATTTAGTCTTTACTCCAACCACAAGGCTTGCAGTTAACCAGAATTTCGAATTTAGTATTCCTATCATTATTCCAAACTTCAAATAAGATAATTTTACTCATTTAAACTTTCATATTTAATGCAAAATGCCATTTGTTCAAAAATCAGGTCGCGGTCAGATTGTATAGTGTGCGGTGGTTCTTTTCCTGATTTATCGTCATTTCCATTTTTTTTTTTTTTTTAAAGTTTGTATAACATTGTACAGTGTTGAGGCTTGATATACTGCTACTATTATGTTTGCCTTTTCCATTTTACTCTGTGTTGTAATTGCTTGTAATATTCTTTGTCCAGTGTCCAGTAGTGTGGCCAGGAGGATGGGGAAGACCAGTGTGGTCAGTCCATCTGGTGGTCAAGATGATGAGAGTCTAGAAATCACTGGTCAACCTGAATGTGTAGTGGTCACTCAGCCTGAGGATGTCTTGGTCATTGGTCTTGGGAATCAAGTCAATGAGTGTCCGGGAATGATGTCAGAAGCTAAGGTTTGTGAGTTTATGATGAATGTGTTTAATTGCTACATCAGTAATTTGGCAAGTCTACACTATTTTGTCCCTTATGTTGTGGACCAAATCTGTTAAGATCATTGATGTCTCTGATGATTATACCAAGAAAATAGTCTTGCCAGAACTGGTAACTCGCTGAAATATGGTTATCTAATATCAATATAAATAATACTTTGCTGTGTATGTGATATATCAAAATCATCAAATACCTTTGACATGCCTATTTCTGCTACTGCATATACTAAACAGGGGTGATTACAATAGTATAGTATTTTGACTGATATTCTCCAACTACTATTGCAACATAATGTACACCTATACTCCTCCTGCTTCCTACTCTTACTCTTATATCTGCCAGTACAATTATACTACAAGTGTCAATGATACTATGTATACCTGAAACCAAAATAATAATAAAGACAAGGTGATGCCAGAAATATTAATTAAACCAATGAATGGTGTAGATCAATTATATCTATTTTTGTTTTGCTTCACTCAAATCTGTTTTAGTGATTCAAAACTTGTCACCTGGTGTTAAAACGAAATGATTTAATCATTACTCATTTTCTTCCAAACACACAAAGATTGATATAGGCCCATCCTCTTTCATTATCATTCACTCTCACTTTCTCTTTCATCCCCTCTTTCTCGCACTCCTTCTTACTCTCCATCCATTTCTTCTCTTCACTCTTTATTTTTTCGCTGCCCTTGCTATTCTTTCTTTCATTTTTCCTCGCTCTTTCTATCCTTTTCTCGCCCTCACTCTCACATATTTTCTTCCCTGTATCAGGTTCTCAGTTCATTACCTCAGAAGGCTAAGAAGAGGAACTCCATAGATGCCTCTCAGATCCGAAGTGGTGGTAACCTAGCATCTATCAGTGAGATGCCTGAGAAGCATCTGAGATTCTCTGCTGATGCATCAGGAAACAGTGACAACATGATGGAGGCCATGTCTATAGGTAACAACAATTTTGATCGGTCAGCTACAAACTTCTTGTACGAGAAAATTCAGTAGTTACAAGTTCATCTCTCATTAAGCCATAAGGCACAAACCCTGTAATTTGTCTTTTGGCCATTTGGGTCTTTTATTTCCAATACGAAGGTACAAAATGGAGATACATTGATGTCAGTTTTAGAATCAATATTTACCCCATTAAACTGGCAGTTGTTCAAGTGTTAGATATAACTGAGATTTATGTTTTGTTTTGTTTTTGTTTTTCATGTGTATTCATGACTCCTCAGAAATATGATCAGCAGGATGAAAATGTCAAGTGTTGCTAGCTTATCAAAGAAATGCTGATTCACTTACATTTCTGAAAAGCCATGTCCTTGATGGTTTAAAAGCAGTACACACCTGCTTGTTACATAGCAATCACATTGATTGTATGATGTCACTTTTCAGAAAAGTACTAAAAGTGGAAAGTGCAGTATTTCCTTGTGGTTATTTCTTTATCTGTTACTGAAGGTTATGTAAAGTAATTTTGTTAATGTTCATTCTAAATATGAGTAAGTGTTTTTCTACATTACAATCGCATTTAAGTCTTCAAAATCTTGTATTTGCAGTAATTGTGAAAAATTTAATTAAAGTTGGAACATTGGATACAGTATTTATGTATAGAGTTTGCAAAAACAGCAGGCAACTGTCTTTTAGTTGTAACCTTACAACAATCCAGCAAGCTATGATTATGGTTTTTTTTTTTTTTAATTTGATTTGAATTTATTTTTTCCACTTTTGTTCTCCATTGACAAATTACAATAAATCATACATGACAATTATTGATAGCTCATATGAAAAAAATGTGTACGATTGCATACATATCAAATAAGAATACAATAAGGTAATCACAATGGTTGGTAAGAAATATGATACAAAACAAAAGTGGTGGAACCTAAATTAAAAGCAGAGCTTGTACTACATAGGTCCCAAAAATACAAAAAAGAATTGTACTGATAATTTTTTTTTCAACTCAAAGATTACCAGTTCCAAGCTATACATTTTATAATGAAAGTAATTTTTTATATACAGCAAGAGAATATAACATAAAAAAGTTGCAGTCTATCAACACCACTATTATTTCCAACAAGTGGCTGTTCAATACCTTGTTTGACTGTACCATGTATTGTAATGCTTTTGTTCATGTATATATGTATGTTTGATATTGTGTTGCATTTTACCAAATGAAAAATTATTTTTAAAAAAGTGGCTGTTGACATTCTCTAGGTGCATCTAACTCTGTATACTCCATGGACCTGGAGGGTGAGAATGTAAGTAATCTAAGCGGACGAAACACACCCAGGTCAGCTATTAGTATGGCAAGCAGTACCACCGAACATCACAGGCCAGAGATCATTGACTCCACTCAGCTGCCAAACAATACAAACATCACAGACCAATTTGGAAAGTTTGACATCGGCACCAACCTTCAGGATGCCAAGAACATGGTACCAGGTAAATTGTAGGGACCAATAACTAAAAGACATTTTGTGCTGTATGTTTGGCATGCAATGTTACTGCTATACCATATTCAAAAGATGAGCATTGAATATGCCTAATAGATACTGTGAGTTCAAATAGACTCTCAATAAACATAAAAGCACTGGTGAGGTAGACTATTAAATAGATGTATGCACACGTGCAGGCATTAATTCAGACGTCTATGGAATCAAACAGTCATTCATTTCCATAATCACTCTCAATGTGTGGTCTTATGTTATCCTTTATTTTCTTCACACATTAAATATCAACCCTTAGAATAATGGGTAAAGTTTGTTTGGGCATTTTTTTCGAGGGGGGGGGCGGGATTATTTTCCACCTCAAAGCTGTACACAAATTTATTTCTCAGATGTTTGGTATACTTTAAAATCGGAGGAGGGGAGGGAGAGAGGAGGAGGGGCAGATCCTTCCAATGGACAAGAGACAGATGATTGAAATTCAGAGGATAAAGGAGACTCAAACAAGTGCTATGTCACATTTATATTGTCAACAGAGAGCCAAAAGGGTGTTAACTCATGTCCTTTTACACTGTTAATGCCTTTCTGACTTTCAACAATGTGATTTAACATTCTTGAAGTTCTCAATCTGTATTTTTGAAGGCATGATGCTGTCCTTATATACTTTGGAAAATGTACATTGAAAATTTTAATATCTGATTATCTTTCAAGATGTGTTTGATAAAACTCACTATTTTGTTTTAAAGGGAAAACCAGTGTGAAACATCCTTTAATCTCTCTCTTTAAAGTGTCAGTTAGTGGTAAAAGAAGAACCCCTACTACACCTGTACTTGTAATCATTTGAATACTAAGCCGGAGATGACGCGGGCTAGGGTTTATGGAAAAATTTGTGTTATATTGAAATCAAATCATACTCAATGGATTAACCTCACTTGTGTTGCAGAAACATTCAGTGAGACGTGGAGCACGGACGTGATTGGCAGCGACACCTCTGAACCCATCCCGAACGACCACCTCCAGGAGATAGCCGAGGAGGAGGCCAACCTCCAGGGAGCCACGGCATCTTTCCTAGATGTCCATCCCCCTCTTAACGATCCTCAAGAGACGGGCAGTGAGACATGGAGTGTGGATGTGCTTCAGAGTGATTCAGAGCAGGCAGAAGATAGGCTGCATGAAGTAAGGAAATGATTCTGATTATTCTTTGATGTTCTTAGGGGGATATGACTTTCAGGCTTTTGCATCATGCAGGCCCAGTCACCCCTTATTTTCAGGCATAAGTGTGCATCATATTGTAAACAATATAAGGGGAACTAACATGTATGGGCCTCATTTCATGTCATTTTAGTAAAGCTGCTTCTTTTCCCATGTTCTGTTTTCTTAAAATTTTGTAAGAGTATAGATACTTCAAGTGCCTTAGTCAAAAGCCTTTGAACCCTAGAGTTTGGGATTCAGTTGGTTCCTGTAAAGGGAATGAGAGAAATAAGACTTCAGTGGATTTGTAAATTTGCACTTATGTTCATTGATCTTCTTGTACCACTCCTATTGTTTGCTCAATATATCATTTACAAGGTGTACGTTTTAAGTAATTTCACATCTAAACAGTTCAATTCGATAGTTATGTTTCTCGAATTTAAAAGAGATCTTTTGGAAAATGTGAAATACCTCAAAAAGAAAAAATTACTTAAAATTTCAGAGGAAAAGTATGCAAGATTAACGAAATTTTGAAGAAGATTTAGTTTACAAAGTTTGAAGACATGTTATATGTTTCACGAATCTGTTCTGTTATGTAAACAACAAAAAAAAAGTTATGTAAACTATGTAATATTATTGAGTTGTTTTATATAATAAATTCCTCGTCCGGGGAAAAAAAAAAAAAAAAAAATCTTCTTGTACCACTACAGGTTTTCCTGTCACAAGAACAAGGAATTTCATTCCTCCTGGATAGTCGGTATTCGTAGTTATAAATACCCCTCCTCCATAACAAAAATTATTCACATTCTCAAATCTGTCAATTTGCAATTGACCTATGGAATATTGCTTTTTTCAAGGTTGATGACAGTCAGTTGGACCTAACGGGTGTGATGACAGAGCAGGAATCAGAGCAGCTCCTCGCCAAGGTTGGCACAGGGCCTGGCTCCAGGAGGAGTTCTTCTGGAGAAAGCCACAGTGTGGACAGGAGCTCCAGTAATGACAGTCCTAGTGTGGAGGAATGTGCCAAGAAAGGGGTAAGCGTACTAATGTATGACCCATCCTAGGCTAATGGTTACTTCATGGTTTAATACATTATAACAGCAATCATAGTTGTAACATTGAATGGTTGCATTGTCATACCTCACTCACATAATGATAAATGTATTTATTATTTTGGATTATTTGTAGGCATTCATTGGAATTTTAAGCCTTTTCAAGTCAGTTTTCTAATCAAGTTCATTAATGTTGATTTTGTCATTTCTTGCATTGTGTTTGTAAGCTTTCATGTAAAAATCATAGCATAGCACATACATGTTTTAAGAACTTGATGCTGTTTCTCACTGTGCAGGCAAACATAACACTGGAGGCTACTGGTTCTAAACTGTCCAGTCTATTCCCATCAGATGATCTTCCCTCATCCCACCCTCAGCGCCCCAGGGATCCTGCCATGTTTGACAAACCTCCTGCTGTCCCTGCCCGGCCAGCTAGAGTTCTCCCAACATCTAACATGGGAGGGTCATACGATGCTATCCATACTGCTGGAGATCCTACCCAGAGGAATGGAGTCAGCCCAGCTCTGGCCAAGAGCGCCAAGTCATTGTCTGCGCTGGACGTAGACAGTGTCCTACAGGACTTTGACCCTCTCAGCACCACCCCTTCCCCATCTTCTAACCCATTCACCACATCCATGAATGGGAATGTTCCAACAGTGAAGAGAACCAACCTGCCACAAGGGGCCAAGCCCAAGGTCAGGCCATCACCACAACCTGCCCAAGGGATGCCTGTTGGTGGTGGTGGTGGGGCGAGGTACAGTGACAATCTAGGCTCCTTTAATCCAATCTATGAAATGCACAATAAAGCATTCCAGCCAGCTGCTGCCAATCAGGATGGCCTTTTCAATGTAAACCCCAACAGTCAATTTACCATCATCAACCATGGCTACTCAGAGCAAGGAATGCCTCAGAACACCCAAAGGGACTCCAACTACCTGTCCGGCTATGCCAATCCCTTAGCCACCTTTGACACTCTTCCGCAATCCGGTGGACACTCCTCGCCCTTTGGACCCTCCTCCCAATCCCAAGCCATGCCCTTCCCTGTACGGAACTCTGTAGGAGGGTCTGACAGTGGTGTGACCTCCGGAGAGTCTGCCTCTAACAGTGACCACTTCTCCAACCGTGCGGACAGCTCTATCAGTACAGGCAGCAGCGGCAGCATGTCAATGCTCATGGTATCATCAGATAGCTTCAAGCCAGTGGAAGCCAATCAGATGTCCAGTGGGGAATGGCCACTCATGGATAATCAGGGTAACTCTAACTTTCTCTCTTCACCAAGCTCAAGTACTGGTGCTGTGGTAGGAAGCTCAGAGGATAGTGACTCAAAGCTTGGTAGTACACCATCATTTGATAGGTCCATCAGTAGTGACAGCTATGAAATGGTGAGCAAACTCTAGTTTGAATCTAATTAATATTGTAAGGATACATTGAAATTCCTATGATAATTAAAGATGTTACGGTTTTGCAGTATGAAGCCAAGAAATTGCTTGTCATAGAGGTGTTGACATTTTCACCACATGACATGTGACATATTCCTGTCAAGTTATTCTCAGTAACACCATTCATGTTTTTGAAGATGTGTCTACTCTCATCTCTATGGAATTTTGATGGCTGGACACCTTTGTGAATTTGCTGAAAGCTTCACTCTTACTGGTCTAATTTATATGTCTATGTTTTATCACTTTTTCACAGGAGGGAGGTCCAGAGAGCCCTGAAAAAGGAAGGTCTTGGTTTAAGAAGAAAATCAAGCAAATTAACAGGTCGATTGGATCAGGTAAATATGAGAAGATGAGTGAAATTGGGATGCCATGCCTAAAAAACATGCTATCAAGTACATCTCACCATCATATCTTCATCAGTTTAGAAATACTCTGGATTACTAAAGTTGAATCATTACATTGTAGAAGAAATAATTGATTGATTTATTTAATAGATAGATGAGATTGGTTATTGGTATGACTGAAGAAGGAAATAGAAATGATAAAAAAAATATTGAATGTAATAATAAATTTTGCAATAAAGTGGTGAAATCTGAAATGAATGGACAGATCAGTAATTGAATGAATGAATATTGTGAATGTCAGGATAGATGAAAAGCACAACATAAGCAGAGTTATCAATGAATAGATGCAGGAAACCCTGAATAATTGAATAATTGAATGACTAAATAAACATAAATGAATGAAACAGAAAAAAAGAAAACATGGGTGGGAACAATTGAATCGATATATGATCTAATACCTTACATATATTTTTATATTTTTTTAATTCCAGCACGGGCCAAGTCCCAGAAGGACAAATCTGGCAGCAGTGTGAGAGAGGAGAGTCAGGCATGGTCATCACAGACCAACACACAGATTCCTGCCAAGGAAGCAAGAGGCTCTTCTGATAACCTACAAATCATTCCAAATCCAGCACTTGTACAAGACTTGTTTGAAGCGGGTAAGTGCAGTATGTAGTTTCATATTTTGTTGATAAATTGAAATGATGATTTATAAAGCTCTTTTTCCAAAGGATACTAAATGTGTTGACCTTACAACTAGGGGTTCCAAGATGAGGAAAACTCACTACATTCATTTCATACTAGGTCTTGGGATTGTGATCAACACCCAAGACATCAAAAATTCAAGATGGCAACTGGAATTGACGTCATCACTTATGCACAGTATGGTAACGGAAGACCAAAGTAATCTTTGAGAATGATAGCATGCATTGAAATATCTATTTCCCTTTTTGATACCCATGTCTGGTAGGACTTACACTTATGAAGTACCCCACACTTGTTATGAATACTAAGTTGTCATACATGCATTAAAGAGAACTGTTGCTAGGCTAGCGCCATGAGTGTCCTTGGATGGTGTGTTTGCTTTATAAGTTTTCACCATTATTATTGTTATTATTATTATTATTATTATTATTATTATTATTATTATTATTATTATTGTTATTATTATTATTATTATTATTATTATTATTATTATTATTATTATTGTTATTATTATTATTATTATTATTATTATTATTATATGCTTATTTGGTATTAGTACAGAAATGTAACACATTGGGGAGAATGCTGTGTGTAATGTAATATGTTGTCTTCTATTTTCCATTGATTCTATAGATCAAGGCGTGAAGGATGCCTCGGTTCCAGAGACAAGCAGTGAGGATATACTCAATAAGTACCGTGACCTAGGTAAAGGCCGTTCCACTGATCATTTAGAAGCTACTGAAGACAGTATTACAGGTTAGTTGCTTTTGAGGGAGGACAACAGATGATTTCATGTGTATATAAGGGATAGTGTTATTGATACATGATACAAAGTTTATATTTAAACCATGGTTCAAACATAAACCTCTTTCATGAATTTGGACTAATGTGCTTAGAAATGAAGTGAAATTTATCTGACGTGATGTCTTTGATTTTTTTTTCAAAGATGGTACAAATGCTGACTCATCCACCGAGGATGATTCTGGTAGTCATGGCGATAAACCAGACTCTAACAGCACCGAACCCAGCAGCTCTGCTGACTCAGAAAACCTAGAGTCTACCTACGCTTTCAATGATGCCAAACGTAAGCTACGTATTGTGCTACGCTCTGCAGACCTCCATACTTTCTCCTCTCTGGCGAACCCTTCCATGCACTTCCGATCTCAGGGCGGGGTCATGGGCGATATACAGGGAGAGGGGAAGGAGATGTTACGCTACCCAGAGAATGAGCTGGTGGCATTTCTGAAGGTCCAGCTGGCTGAGGCAATGAATCTTCAAGATAAAGCCCTGATAGCTCAACTCAGAGAAACACTCAGATGTGTGGGCAACTTTGATAATGAAGGGTAAGTTCTTGGATAGCAGAGAATAGATCAAATGATTGTCCAAGCTGATTACCATAAAGTGATTTAGTCTCTTGATATTTTATTCTGAACTGTTGAACATTTTTGGTGTAGCATCATATTCTTGCAATTTTATGTATTATTTTGTTATTTTTATAAATCTTGATTCACCGTTTGTTATTTGTAGGATGCTAAGTAGAGAAATAACCCTATTGAGATAAGCAGTTTAGGATCTGAACCATATTTTTGCACTTGATGGCATGGTACGCAATTACGGATTAATAATCAAGTAATATTTTTTTTATTATCAGATGTCGTAAGTTACTAGCAGTACTGCGTGAGGAATACGAGGCCAGATCTCCGTACATTGCTTACTTGGTGAGGTCAAGGAAAGGTCTGGCTCTGTCTAAAGCTCATCTAGAAAGACAGTTGGAGAGAATTCAAAGGTAACTCATCAGGAGTAATCTTATCTAAGATATAGGTCTTGGGTTATGATTAGGTTAAAGATTAGGATTTGAGTTTAGGTTAGGGTGAGGGTTGGGTATGATGCTGGGTCACATGACAGATGATGCTTTCGCCTGGCTCTCCACTCCTGACCTGTCACTTAAGCTGCAAATGTTGTACGAAAGAAGGAGAATGTTGGATGTAGGGATGCAGTTAGAAATTGACAATAATATGGAGCAATTGTCTTTAGAGCTTGTGTCATACTATTGCCTAATTGTTAATCCATCTAAAGATTCAGTATGTGTCATGATTGATAGGAAGTGAAAGAGTTTTCCCATTTCAGGCATGCCATTATGGCTAATTGATGTTCTTTGTTTTAAATCTGTACATGCATTATTCAGGAAATCATGATCAAACTTAATCAGCCAAGTTCATATTGAAGTTATTCCAAAAGATGAAATATGAACTCAGTAAGTATGAACACCCTCCCCTTAGTACTATATGTTTGGAGCTGTTATTGTGTAGCAGTATCCTCATTGATCTTTTATCTATATTTATTGTGTTACAGAGACAAGGAGGTAGTAAATAAATTCTTCACCATGGTTTGTGTAAGGTTCTTCTTGGAGAGACAGGAACAGACCATTATCAAATTTATCTCAGACTTCAAAGCTCTCACTGCTGCTGATGAAAAGGTAAGTTAACAGTCATTACACCATTAACCCATTGAGCATGATTTGATCTTGGTATAACATACATATTCCATAGACCTCAGCCTGCATTATCTCAGGCTCAACATTCAACGGGTTAAAAATAACACGCAATAACTTTACTGAATAGAATTTGATTCCATTGTAAACTCTATTAACCCCAGCCCAAGTTATTTCAAATTTAGTGTGTCGCAGGGGTAAGCAACAGGGTTAAATGTATTTATTCTGAATTACCTGTATGCTTGTCTTTACTTGCCTGGCATAGCAGCCTTTAATGATGGAATCCATTTACAAATCAAGTATGAAAAGTATTAGTGGTAACACAATTAGTTTGTTGCTGTTGGTTGAGGGAAAATATGTCCATAAATTTGAATACGTTTGCAACATGCTAAATACCTTGAACCCAGGTTTTTTTTGTTTTTTTAAGTGTGAGAAGTTAAATCTATTCAAGTTGTCTTTAAAAACCACTGAATTAAATCAACTTTGATTTCATCTGTAGTGTAGACAAACAATTAATGAAGCATTTCTCCTAGTGGAAACTGTAGTAGTAGTAACCACCATACCAATGAGGTTTCCACCATGACAAGTTAGACTGCACCACAACCTATTTGACATTCACACTCTTTATTGGTTTGTATCTTTCAGACTCACCTAGTCAAGTTCTACCTTTCTACATTGAATAGCTGGATTCAACAAGACCCTATCTGGCAAGGTATGGACATTATGTGTGGAAAGAAATTATAAAATTTTGTACTTGGATATTCTGCTATTTTGTATTTGATAATAGCACCTTACTAGTCCCAGTGGTTATAGTGGTTAATACTATTGATTGTAATGAAATTGAATGATTGATAGTAGTGTTACTGCAGACAAAAAGAAAAATCATTTTTAAAAGCTTTTAAAAATAATTTACTGCAAGACAAAAGAATGTTTCTTCTAACATTGCAACATGACAGTGACAAGGTCCAATGATTATGTTATTAATATGCACTTTTAACCATGACAATTATACTTACAAAAAATAAATAAAAGTTACCATGATGATTTTCATGACGAGGACAACAGTGGAGGTTTATTTCAGACATTGACTGTGATAACAACAAAACAAACTTACCAAGGATTCTTTTCTCCCTTCTCATCAGCTGCCAGTGAGACCCAGAAACAGGATGCTGAGGTAGCCACAGAGAGAGCCATCATGAGTCGTATCTACAAGCTAGCCCTCTATCCCAACGGAGACGGGGACATCCTGAGAGACCAGCTCTTTAATCAACACATCCAGAGGCTTGGCAGAGTGGTGTCAGGATCTCATAAGGCTTTACAGATACCAGAAAAATATAGGAGGGAATCACCCTGGCCGGCAGCTCAGGCTGAGATACTCAACATCAATGCGTACAAGGTAAGTCTAAATGGCACAAACTCACAAAACAGGTTCATTATGAAACCATGGTTTAAATTTAAACTACGGTGTAAAGGAATTCCTTGAAAGGAATTCCTTGGAAGCTGTGAGCGCCGAAATTGGAAGCCTAGCTTAGCCGGGGTAATATTGGGAGCGCCTTGAGCACCTTATTAGGTGGATATGTGCGATATATAAATATCCAATATTATTATTATTATTATTGTTATTATTATTATTATTATTATTATTAAAATTCCAAAAGCATAAAGCACACACGTCCTCTTGTCCAATGAGAAGTAATAATACACTTAAGCTTATCTATGCTGATTTACTCTTTGATATTTACGCTTATTTTATTGACATAAACCATGTTTTAAACCATGGTAAAAAGTAAATCTATTTTGTGAATTTGGGCCAATGCGTTCCAAATTAATTATATATGTATGAATACAATTAGGATTTTATGTGGTGTTTAATACTGAACTGCTACAAAAGCAAGTAGATGCTAGTAGGTATGCAGCTATGGGTAACAACCAGTTGAGTCCTGTCGTAGGGACTTGATAAGTGAGGATTAATGCCTTGGCAAAGGGCATTAGGACATCTTGTGTGGTTTCTAACCAAATACCCTCCGTTACAAGACCACATCTCTACCACTAATCCCTCATGCATCAAGTGTTGATGAACTAGTGCCCTTGGGAAATGTACTCATCTCAAAAATGCCATCTTCAATAAGGGAAGACTAAAGATTTTCTAAAAGCTAGAAAATAAATGTTGGTGCAGGTTTCTACCTTGAAAGGTCAATGGCCTATGCGGTTCCCTTCCACCTCTTTGTTTTACTGGTACACATTGTTTTTTGTTTTGTTTGGGGGGGGGTTTGTCCCATGTTGTATATTTTCAATGGAATGTTTTTTAATGGAATGTGGAAAATAGAACTTGAACTTGAGCTAAATGTGAAATGGTTGAAATTTACGATCTTTAATGACTAGTGAACCTTTTGCAAGAAGCTTCCAATTTACTTAAAGTCTCGCATCATTTCTTGTTGTTTTTCCTCAGACTCCTAAAGACAAGGTGCAGTGTGTACTGAGATGCTGTACCATCATCATGAACCTGCTTAGTATGGCTGACGGCGCTGCACCACCTGGTGCTGATGACTTTGTCCCGGTTCTTATGTTTGTTCTGATCAAGGCCAACCCTCCCAGTCTGCTCTCTACTATCCAGTATGTCGATAGCTTCTACCTGGAGAATGATCCCTACAGCGATGGCGACGGGTCCTCAGGCAGCGGAGAAGAGCGCTACTGGTGGATGCAATTCAGTGCAGCTGTTGAGTATCTTAAAACAATTGATGATAGGAAATAGTTCTATCAATAAAATGGGGGGAATTCTTCTGTGTTTGCTCAGAAAGTGACCTGTCAGTAATGCTCCTACCTAGAGAAGCATACCAGTAAGTAATAGAGATCCATCCTCAAGTAGTGGAAAATAATGCTACTGGTAGTTGCAGTTCAGTGCAGTATCTCAGAACCTTTGATGATAAGAAACAGAGCTAGCCAGAAAAATATCCCTGAACAGTGCTTCTACATGTATGTACCTAGAGAATGATGCTTACAGCAATGGCAGTGTGTCTTTGGGCAGTGGGGAAGATCTACTCGTGTATACAGTTTCATGTAGCTGTTAAGTATCTTGAAACCATTAATTAATATTGCTTGAAAATGTTGATTTCTGAAAGCAGTTTGAAGTAATATAGACTTAAACTGACTGATTTCTATGGTACTGAAATCTGATAATTACCTGAAATAATTTTTTTAAACTTTAGGCCATTTATGAGTAATGATAGTCTGTGATCTAAACATTAATAACCTGCTAGTTTCCCTAGATCAGAAATTGAAATTATATATTGACTGCATCAGGGGCGCTCAAAATATGTCTGTTGGCGGCATGAGAAATGTGGTTGTACACTTCTTAGAATGAAACTGAACTTGCTATCAACACTTCTTGCTCTTTCTCAGATTCTCAAGAGTTGTTGCTATATTTACCTTGTAGTCCTGAAACATCTTTTCTAGTTCTTAGTGGATTATGCATGGTAGGAAATAATTCCAGGTGTCTAATTGTGATGTGGGAATAACATTCGATAATGAATGTGCTGGTATCCAAACCTTAACCCATTGACTACTGAATTCTTATATTCCTGCAGAGGACTTTATACAGGGGTCATATGCTTCCAGGAGTCATTGGGTTAAAATGTACCTCTTTCCTTCAAGACATTTTCTTTTACTTTCAGAAATTCTTGCATACATATCCTAAACTTCACCATGCCATATAGTGTTTTCTTCTTAACATCACTGAAAATGTTGTGTTTTACATCATGCATGTTCAGTTATAGTGATGGATGTATAGAATTCACATTGAAGGTAAAAATTGCAACATTACTTTGCTAATTTACTCATCTCTGTCATGATAAATACATCATAACAGAGATATAACAGAGATCATAATAATCAAAATATCTTATGATATTCCGTTTACAACATTTTAGGGTTTTTTTTAATACACATCCATCACTCATATCTCTAAAATGCTTTTCCAAAGTGCATGGGACATTGGTTGCTTTGGCTTTTTTTTTGCACCGACAAGTGTTACTAGTAAACAGCACATAGTGTTTTAAGGGCTCTATACAGATGTGTATATTTCTGTGGTTATGCTGCACAGCATATATATGTACCTTAGCCAGTGATTTTTACAGACTTATTGTATAAAAGACAAAGCACTGTCTTTGCTTGAATACACAGATTTCACAGTATTAGAATTTCAGGCAGGACATTATAAAGTTATATAAAGTTATGATTTGTTATATTTTTTTGAAAGTTTTGTAGCATCATTGTCTCTATGCGGGAGAGCGGAATAAGTTGAATGGATGAGGGCAACGCTGGAACATTCAAATGCTAGTACTAGTGTATAGTAAAATATATCATTTCTGAGTTTGCTTCCTTTTTTTCCCCCATCATGTATAGTTGACTTTTGAATGTTTAGGCATATTCATAAGTGATCAAGGTGAAAGAGACATATTTTTGTACTTGTGCATTGTTTTGAAATATGAAAAATTAAGGAATATTCTCATAGGTTTGATTTGCTTATAAGGAAAAAAAATGCAATATATGAAGAATTGCTTCTGCTCACATAGAATGAAGTAGGCAAGTGAGATATGCTAACACTACGCCTACTGCTTACCCAATATGATTATCATTTCCTTATGCACAGTGAGGTAGTGATATTGCTTGTGTAGTTTTTTTTTGTGGGAGCTCTGTGGTATATTGGTGAAGGCTCTTGCCTCTCATACGAGAGGTCCTGGGTTCAATCCTTGCTCAGAGCATACATCCTTGTACAAGGCATTTTGCCCACATGTGACACCCTCAACCCAGGTGTATGAAGTGGATACCTAGCATTTCTTGGGTAATATTGTTTGTCAGGCTCGCAGGAAGAGCAGAAGTAATTCTTATGTGGCTACCCTGGGTAAATGAAACCCAATCAGTAAGTGTGTTCTGAGTCTTATTTGCATTTTCATTTTGACCATAGCACGAAAATTCCTGTGCAACATAGTAAGTTATCAATAGATCTAGAGTTGTAGTTCGAAGATGTGTATGGTGGGAAAAATGTACAAATTGTAAATGAGAATCTATATGAGTGTGTTCCACTTTATACAGCATTATTCTTGTGTGAACCAGCATAATGATTGATATGCTTTTGAAGTTTGGAGTTTGTATTGTGGTAGAAATAATATTGGTATGATTTATTGATCACCATGTGATAGTCCTGGGAAAGGACTGTTGAAGTTGAAAGAAGGATAGAAGAGTTAGCAGAGGAAGGGAGATATATAGAAAATATTCCATGTAGAGATATATATATAATCTTTCTATATCTCTCCTCACTCACCTATTCTTCTTTCAACCCCAACAGCCCTTCTCATCAGGACAATCACATGGTGATCAGTATTAAATCATACCAATGTTATCATGCTTCATGTTGTTCCCGTTTGTGGTGTAATTTATTTGTGATATTGCTGTAAATTTTCAAATGAGAACTTAATTCCTGTAGCCAGTATTGGACAAATTGTAATCATTTATATCTGTAAACTACCGACTAACACTGTTGCATTGACTTTCAAGAAATGCTCTTGGTGTATCGTTTCTTGAAATCATGTGTGAATTTATATAACATGTCATGGTTATGTTCGCACATTTCAGAATGTGGCATGCAAAATGTGACATGAAGGCTCCTCCCTGCAGGTTGATTTCTTGAAAGTTTCTATGTTTACCATTCTATATGATCTCTTTTTAGCTTGATCTGCCAATTCTTTACTATAAAGACTCTATCGTCTCTTGAAATCATGTGTGAATTATATCATGGTTAAGTTCGCACATTTCAGAATGTGGCATGCAAAATGTGACATGAAGGTTACTCCCTGCAGGTTGATTTATTGAAAGTTTCTATTTTTACCATTCTATATGATCTCTTTTTAGCTTGATCTGCCAATTCTTTACTATAAAGACTCCTTCAGATATTCAACGACCAACTCCCGCTTTTTCTTTTTACCATGCCTCTTAACTCTTACGGTGCCAAGGAGTTTTGCTTGTTCCAAGATTCTACCAAATCCTGAACAATGCTTACTTTTCAAACACCTGCAAATCTTCAACAGTAACTCCTATACAAATATGTTGTACACAAAAGTTGTAGAAAATTTATTGCCCTTTCAAATGAAATCAAGTAATGGTATTAAATTAGTGTCATGCATGAAAATTATTGCAAAACAGTGCTGAGCTTCCTTCTTGGCCTTTATGTTTTTGTTTCTCATTTGTTTGCTATTGTTTTATGCTAAAGTGATAATGGATCCTTTCTAAAAATCTGCTGTTTTCTTTTAAAAATTCCTATTGTAGTATATAGTGGCTGATAGATATTTGAAATACTATATTCATTCTCTAAACTTTGACATTTTCATCACCATATACCTCTTTTTAAGTGGAGTAATGGTCGATTAAAAATGCAGTCTCTTGGGCACATATACGTGCCATCGGCACTGTAAGAGTTAATATAATGAGATTAACACCCCATACAGTTAACTTTGCATAAGTTGAATCTGTTGGGATCACAAAAAAATGGTTTGACTTTGCAAAAATTCCATTTAGGAAATGAGAATAACACTTGTTTTGTATAGTTTTGGTCAAAAAAATGATTCGACTTGGGGAAAGTTCTACTTACACGACTTGGAGTTATGCAGGGTTAACTGTAGTTCATGCTCATATAAAAGAGAGGTTTTCCAAAAATAAGTAACTTTATAAGAGTTTGATTGGTCAACATCTCTCTGCCTGGGCATTTGTTTGTTTGTTTATTTGTGTTTTTCCTCCTCATTCATTTACAAACAAACAAAATGAAAACCTGGAGGTTTGCCGCACCATATGTGAACAAGCCCTTATAGAATGCTTAGCCCTTTGTATGTAATTATGTAAGACTTGGCTCATATATGTATACCTGAATACCTGATGTGCTTATTATCACCGAAGTAGGAACTCTTCTCATTTCTAAATATGCCCACACATCTTCATTGTTCAGGGGGCCGCATGTGGCGGCTCTTCCTACAGTTAGCTTAGTGTCGTGTTCCCCAACTCGTTAGGTGAGAAAACTCATTAAGATCAGAGACCATGGAAATAGTGAACAAATTTTTTTTAAATGAAAAAGACCCCCCCCCCCCCCCCAAAAAAAAAAAAAAAAAAAAAAAAAAAATCCCTATGTTTATGGTTGTCAAATCCTTAACTTAATTTGTCAAGACCACAGCTTGCTGCAATTATTGTACTTTATCCTGTTGTCTAATGTTACAGGGTACAAGGGACCTGAAAAAAAAAAAAATTGTGTCCAGCTAAGATGTGTGAAATAACACCTCAAGAATCATTACCCTGCATTCTCAGGGTTAATGGTTGAAGAGTTTGAAGAAAATAAAGGATAACATGAGACCAAACAATTGAAGCATTTTCAGAATCGCATGGCTGGTTGATTCCGAAAAACCCCTAATTCATGCCTGCACATGCACGTAGGTCGACTAGTCTACCTTACTAGTCACTTTTGTGTTGATTTAGAGTTTATGTGAATTTGTAACAGAAGTAATATTTAAAACTCATATTTTGAATATAGTATAGTGACAGTGAATCCCTATTCTCATAATGGAGCAAATTGTCTTTTGGTGATTAATAAATTGTAACGTTTATGAAAATAAGATATGTTAATTCATTCATTTCATACAAACCTATGGTGTTGGTGTTGTCAGTATGAATCATATTCAAGCTTTCAAAAGACAGAATTTATTACTTTTTCTTTCTTTTCATTACAGGCCTTTTCCTTTGTATTCTGTATTTTCTGATTATATGTAGATTTTTACACAATTTGTTTGATACGATATTTAGTCCATGATGACATTATCTAACATTTTATATATTTTATATTAAGTATAGTCATGTCATTAAATACATATTTATTTCATCAAAAATTGACAGTATCTCTTTAAATTCTATTATTTCACTTACAACACTTCAGCATTTCATCTTATCTTTTTAACAGCAAAGCATGAATTCTTAAGATTTAATTTTTTCATAATTTTATACAAGTTACTCCCTCACAAAAGATGGTTTTGTATATAATTTTTTTTTATTTTTGAAGAAGGGGAATGTGTTCAACAAGTACCAGTAAAAAAAAAAAAGAACTGAAGAGAAGATACATGTAATTATATGGATCATTTTTAATTATCCATAATAACTAAAGCATAACCTTATCTATCCTTAGAAATTTAAATCATTATACACTTGTGTGTTTATTCATTCAAAACTTTATGCTTTTTTCTTCTCTCAATAAAGTATATGACATCATTTCATTCTAATCACCTGAAAGCCATGTGATAGACAGGATTTATGAAATCTATACCTCACCATCCAGTGCCAACATCCTTACAATGTCCTTCCCATGTAAGTTGCCCTGGACATGCTTTGCCAAATTACTGACAAATTCATTTTCAAGCCCTCCTTTACAGCATTGTCAGAGGTGCACTGTATACTTAATGGCGATGTCGATGTCGCAGAAAGCATATACTTCTTACGTTTTAAACTTGTAAGGATGTTCTGATATTTCAGATTTGTACTGCTTATCATGGTAAAATGTTTGATGCAATTGCATGTATCAAAAGCTGCCTATGCTTAGTAGCTTACTTACTGCCTCATTATGTGTTGAAATGGCATTCACAAAGTTTCCTAACTATGTCTGAGGCTGCAATGTTTGTTGTATACAAAGATACTGTGATTATTGTTGTTTAAACTGTACAAAATCAAAGAGTGAAATATATTCTGTTCGTTGATTAAAAAATATTATGATTAAGCAAACATCTCATCGTTTTGTGTAATTTGTGTCCCTTTTGGATTCAAGTTCCATTATATAGAAGCTGTTGACAAATTTTCAATTAACCCGTAGAGGTACAGTGTCTCCTTTAGGAGACTTTGGCAGTATCTGCTGATCCAGAATGCTGGGCATTACACAATATTAATGCGCAGGAAGAGAAAAATTCACTGAAAGTTTTGAGTCCATTCCCAGTGCAGTATGTTGTCCGTTTTCGAGCTACAGCAGTTTAAATATTACTAATCATTAAACTCTTTAAATTGGCAACGCAGAGAATATTATATACCGGTAATCACTATTTCCCTGTTCAAATTGGCAGTTTCAGCTTTAAATTTTGCAGTCATAATTCATTTTGGTTCATGTTATATCTATATTTATTTTTTTCAAATTATGTAAGAGTGGAAAAAAAATATTTGTTGCCAATTTGAGGATTGAAGATGATTAATTTAGACCTCTAAAAAGCTCTGTACTTCTATGGGTTAAACCATGCAAGAAGACTGCCAGTGTTACAAGTGTAAAGCAAATGAGAGCTATGCCATTTTTGTCTCGCCCACCGGAGGTGAAGGCGAGACTAAGGGATCCAAATGGCGTCCGTCCGTCGTCCATCCGTCACAAATGTTAAAGTTTACCTGCAAGACTCTCTTATGACGCATAACTTGGCAACTGCTGGTCCATTGGCAACCAAACTTGGGTGGTAGATGCACTCGGGGTACCATCATGTTGTGGTGCTGTTGGAGGTCACATGGTGAGGTCAAAGGTCATTTGAGGTCACATTGAGTACCTGCAAGACTCTTTTTACATACATTAAAGTTTACCTGCAAGACTCTCTTATGACACATAACTTGGCAACTGTTGGTCCAATGGCAACCAAACTTGGGTGATAGATGCACTAGGGGTAACATCATGTTGTGGTGCTGTTGGAGGTCACATGGTGAGGTCAAAGGTCATTTGAGGTCAAATGTTAGAGTTTACCTGCAAGACTCTCTTATGACAAATAACTTTGCAACCGTTGCTCTCTTTTCAACTAAACTTGGGTCATAGATGCACTTGGGGGACCTTCATGTTATAGTGGCATCGGATGTCACATGGTAAGGTCAAAGGTCATTTTATTTCAAACGTTAAAGTTTACCTGCAAGACTCTCTTATGACACATAACTTGGCACATGTTGCTGCAATAGCAACCAAATTTGGGTGATAGATGCACTAGGGGTACAATCATGCTATTGTGCCATACCTGGGGAAACTTTCGTGTGGGTGGGCGAGACACAATCTTGCTATTGGCTTGTTTGTTGTTGTTTTTTGCCCATACGCGCCATACATGGTGATATGAAGGGTACATTCAAATTTCAAAATGAATAGTCCAGAGTATTTTTAGCTACAAAACTGCCTGTACCTGAGATTGGCATGATGCATGGGTACCTGCCCCTTGAACATTTAATGAGACTCTTCCAAGCCTCCCCCCACCCCGACCCCTTCCCCTTCCCCTTGTTCATTATAGAGAATGCAGCGTTTCTTGGACAACAGTTTTTCACACAAAATAAGATTCATTTTATTCATATACAATCTACTTTCCAGTGTGTGTAATCCAATATGTCTCATCTACTATACCCAGTTGTTGGGTGTCCGGACAGGTTGTGTATCCGGACAGTCGATTTTATACAGCCAACTGAAAAAAGGTTCACAAGCAAATCTCTTAAACGGTTTAGCACAAAATGTTAGACAATATTATAGAGAATAAATATTGATGATGATAAGCACAAATCAATGCATAGCTTTTGTTTAAACCACAGACAAAAAAGGAGGGCTTCATTTTTGTTACGTGTCCGGACACCCAACCCCCCCCCCCCCCCCCCCATCCTACTAGCAATATTTTTGAATATTTTGTTCTTCTTGGAGAGATGTTACACCCCCCCCCCGCCCCTCATCTGCCCCTAGTGACTGATTGTTTAGTTTTGAAGGTATAGATACATGTACTGTACACAAATAAATAATGACATTCATATTTCTTTTTCACTTCGCTAGATACATGAATCACAGAAGAGCACAACATTTTCTGCAACAAGTGTATCCATGCTGCTTCGCACAAGTCGAAAACAATTCGACTTAGTGGAGGTTGAATTTTTTCTAAGTCAACGTATTTACTTCAGTTCCGAGGGATTCGACTTACGCGAAGTTGATTTTATACGCTGTTGATCTATAAAAATCTTGTGTATTTTAATTTCTTAAGGCAGGAGAAAACTATACAGTATATAAACGAACATGGAAACAATTAATCCTATACTTTAAATACTTAAAGAATGTACCCATGTTTAGGTTTCTGTCCATTAGAGCATATCCAATTGGAACAAAAGTGTATATCACATATAGTATGAATAAACAGCCATGTTCCCGCTATCAAAAAGATTACTAGTACATGTATTTCATCATGTTCATCTCCACAAAATGCAATGAAAGTCTTATTTGAAGCTTTCCGGTGAGCTCTCACTGTTGGATGAAAGTCCATTTGCTCCTACTTCATTCTCCTCCTCTAATTGGTCAGTGCTAGGCGATGACGAGGATGATGTAGTAGTACGCGTGATTGTCGTCGAACCAATCAGATCAGTGCCTACGACATCGCGAACATGTTTGCGCATACGTCCTGGGCAGCCGTCCTCATTACAGAAATGATGACGTAATTCTTCCATCCTTTCCGCTGGACCAGTCTGTCGCTTCCACTTTGTTCTGAAAGAGAGAGAAAGAAAAAAGGAGCGAGAGGACGAGAGATAGAGAGTGGGAAGATGGGAGAAAGGTAGAGAAAGCAAAACGATGAAGACTTTTCAAGAACCTTTTTTGAAATGCGGCGAAATTCAAAGTTTCCAGCTAAGTATATTATTTTAATCATATTTTTCTTTCTTTTGTTCTCTTCTGAACGTTTCTTTGTCCATAACACTTTCTTCATTTTCTTACATGGAGTTTGAAACTTTGACCGTCACCAAAAAAAAACTAAGCAGCTGTTTCTTGTAATGTTGGTTGCAGTTTCCATCAGTCAAGTTGAGAGCTATAAACGTCCACCGTTAATCTCTCATCTGACTAATGTTAGCACATTAGAGTGAAGGAGAGAAATGAGAGATGTTCATAAATGCTAATAGCCTCCTTCTCCTCCTCCCCTGGTGCCGAGGATTGTTTCATGGTCACATTTCACTCAGCACGCGTGTCGCTTCACCTTCGAGATTTGTCAAAGGGCGTGGCTGGCGGGGAGAAGGAGGAGGGGGAAGGGGAGGGAAATGATATACGCCTTACCAATTACGACTAGACATCTTACGACTTGGCTTCAACTAAAATGGGGGGAGGGGGATGTTGAAATATCTCTCTGACTGAGATCCAAAATGTATTTCATTAGATTAATGAAATACATTGCAATGCAACCTCTAGGGAAGGGCCTTTTGCATAATGGTACATTTTACCAGGATTCGTCAGCATTCGCCCAATCATCACCATCTTTCCATTCTAAAATAGAGCACGGGATGGCGTTTTGATGTAATATAGTTCTTTAAGTATATGTGGGTAGGCTATGAATACATACAAAGGGCCACCTCGCTCCTCGAGGAGGAGATGACAGTTTTCGAAATAATTATTGCCAGTGAAATATTCAAAGGGCTGCATCCCAACACCCCCTCCGCCTCCCTCCCCACCCCCTCCGCCTTGTACGTCCGCAAAACGAAATCATGAAGCACAACATCTAGTGCAGGAAAAATATCAAAATATCACACAAGACAGTATTCATTCTCCACATTTTCTAGATATTTGCCGAATAATTTAGTTTGATAGTTATAACTCAGTTCGATATTATTCACCACTTGTCAGTGTCAACACATGAGGCCATTTAAACGACAAACCATTTAGTTTGTTTATTTGAAAGGCAATTAACATTGAGACGGGTGTGTGGTATATGGTACCGAAATAAAACTATTTGGATTTACAGCGACATTGAACTGTCTATTGAAATTGACCCTATATCAAGGGTTTGATTCCCAGAGTGACGATTACTATTCGCAAGCTGCTACTGATGAATGTACAAAATGGCTTCGTCGATTTGAGAGGGCTCCGAATTATCGCTGGGGCTTCTTCTATTTTTTTTTTTCAATCATCGTCGTCGATCATCCTCCTCCTCCTCCTTCATCATCACCACCACCATCATCATCATCACGATCATCATCATCATCATCATCATCATCGAATAAACCATAATCATCATCATCATGGCCATCAAGAATCATCACCATCATCATCATCATCATCATCATCATCATCATCATCATCATCACGATCATCATCATCATCATCATCATCATCATCGAATAAACCATAATCATCATCATCATGGCCATCAAGAATCATCACCATCATCATCATCATCATCATCATCGAATAAACCATAATCATCATCATCATCATCATCATCATCACCGTCACATCATCATGCATCAGCACCTAGGAGCGTAGCTAGAATATTTTGAATGGAAGTGTAAGACCTAAATAATATGCCAACAAATTTTTCCGTGGTAACCCCAAATTTGCCGACAGTTATGCTGTATGAATCGCCATTTTTTTTTTTCAATTTTGGAAGAAAGTGAAACGAATGAGCCAAAAATAACTGCTTCTTGTTGTGAAAGAAGTATTTTTTCATCATAATACACTATATGCCTATAAAATATTTGAATTGTAATGTATTTGGTGACCTCGCTGTCAAATGAGACTCTATTTTGACACCTCACTGGTCCTGGTTTACTCTCTGAGATCACCCTGTTTTGTAAATATTACAAGCGAGCGAATCGAGCGAGGAAAAACACACTTTTGATGGGAGAAGTGATAACTCGTCATCAAAATACCCTAATGGGACGATTCGGTCACCTCATGCACTTGCTGACTTTGTTGGCTCTCCAAAACCATCCTGTATTTAAATATTATACCAGCGAGCGCAGTGACCGGGGAATTTTTTTTCTTTCTTTTTCATGGCAGAAAAATGAGAATACTATTTCGTCATCAAAATAGACTATCAGCCATATTCAATCACATATCTGCCGAATATGACTCTATTTGGGCGCCTCGCTTGCCGTCCGAAACCATTCTGTTTCTACGAGCGAGCGAACCGAGCGACCGACAAAAATTTGTTTTCTTTAAATCGTAGATTCGTCACCAATTCAATAGAGGCTTTTCATAATGTTCATCTTCCTGCAGAATTTGAGGATACTCGGCCACCTCGCTGCCTAAATGTCATGATATTCTGGCATCTCTCTGAGAGTGCTTGCTGCTCAGTTTCAAGATTGTACAAGCGGGGGGATCTTTTTCTTTTCTTTTCTTTTTTTTTTCTTCTTCTTCTCTCCTCTTTGTTCTTCACCCGCCTTTCTACTTCTGCTCAGCATTCTTTTACTACACATTCTGTTTGATTATGTAATTTCCTTACCGTCTGTTCTGGTACCAAGTCTTGATCTGAGTTTCATTCAAGCTTAACCTATCAGCCAGCATCCCTCGCTCCGCCACGCTCAAATATTTCTGACACCGAAATTTCCTCTCCAACGCCGCCAGCTGCGCTGGAGTGAAAGTCGTCCGTCGCCTCCTTGGTCTTCGAGGTTTAATCGGGAGAGTCGCTGGTAGATGGGCCTCAGAAACGGACACCGAGGAGCATCCATCGCCGAGGTCCTGGCTGTCGAGGGGTCTGTGATCTCGGTAGACTGTCGCCGGCGGTACATTGATAGAGGAGTTGTGCTTGAGCAGGCGGGGAGTGGGCGTGGTCGGGGCGTGGTGAGGGCGGGATATGGATGGGGTGGAGATGAGGGATGGGTATATGATGTTCAGTGCTAGATTAGCGCCCAGTCCTGAAACACAAACGTTTAAAAAGTTCACAAGAATATCTCAGTCAACATTTTCATGATCATGCAAAAGTTTCTATTAATTCTGGGAAAAGAAAGAAAACAAACATTTGGTAGATGTTCACATCATTCACTCTATGATGTGATTCTTTTTTTTTTAAATCAAGATAATTATTATTATTTTTTGTTGTTGTTGAAAAATCTGGAGACTGGATTAACTAAACACATAATCCCATATTCAAATTCATATTCAAAGTAACCCTTTTTTTAAAGACTGAATTAAATATTGTACTTTACATCAAAATATTTAGAAACACTGATTCTATTTTCCTTTGGTTGTCCACCATGAAACTATTCAGATTTAAACGATTTGCTTGAAATAGAATGTTCATTAGTAAGTATTACACAATCTTAAACAATTCTTCCAAACAGGTTTTCTTAATCGAATATTTTCTAAACTCATACTTAACATATTTTATTGATGACAATACAAAAAAATATTTACATTTTAAAGTATTTTCTTCTATTTCGCATGCCAAAATAAAACTGTAAGGCTAAAAGCACACCCGAAAACAAGAGATTTAGAATAAAGGACTTGATCGTCAAAGGTATATGGAAATTGAATAAGATGCAAAAAAGTTATGATTAGAAAAACAAGTCGACTGATTAATCATTCACCTTACAGAGGCAAGACTAAATAGAATCAATGTTTGCCTTTCCTCTCGCTTCATCGCAAATTCTGTCTAGATAATGTTTACTCAGTCAAATCAGAGCACGAACAAGTAAAAGGTGGCAAGTAATTGAGCGTATCGATGTCAGTGATATTGGCCGAAACGTCTCGGTGCTTCGTGCTTGACATCACCGCTACATCAGTTAGCGGCTCTTAATTCGATAAAACAGGGAGACTTGGTGATAGAATTGTTATTAATAACGACTACAACACGCATTCATCCGAGAAAGGCGAAAAATTAAAAGTAAGCCATCTAAACAGAGTCGAGGTAAAGATTTTAAGAAGAAAACAGATTTTAGTTCTTAGTTTTCAGTGATTTCGAATGGATAACATTTTATCAAAATGGACCAAATCCAATTTCACTAAGATCAAGCGCACTTCTCTCATTCCTTCAATATGTCAAACCAATTTAAACAACTTTAAGACAAGAAAGATTAATGTGTTTGAAACATAGACATATGCGTACCTCCGCCCTATTTTCTAATGGCAGCTCCATCCCTTGCTTTGCAATACATTTTTATTTCACAATTCAACAAATCATTTTGCTGATGTCAAGTAATATTTTGTAGGAAAAACTCGGGATAAGTAAAAAAAAAAAAAATCTCAACATTTGATAATCCTTCTAAAAAAGCTCGATGTATATAAACAATAAAAAAAGAGGAATGAAAAGGAGAGAGAGAGAGTTAAGAGAGAAAGAATATCAAAACAGACTTTTTTCTATCTCTCTCTCCTTCCCCTCTTCAGCTCACTTACCTAGAATTACCTATAATGTTTCTCTCCATGCATGGAGCCTTATCATTTACAAGCTATATAATTATTATGCTTTTCTCCCACATTTCATATTTGTTCTTTTTGTGCCAGTCGTTCTTGTATCTCGAAACTTTCTAACCTATTTACTGTACATGTATTTGATTTGAGTTCTTTACCCTTACATTTTGAAAGTGACACTTATTTTTCTAAAATCTGAATTGTTTTTTATGTAAAAGTGGAACAAATAAACTTCAAAACTTCAAACTACCACCCCCCCCCCCCATAGTATCCCAAGATAAGAAGAAATTAAAGGAAAGGAAAGGAAAGAAGAAGGGAAAGATTATCAGATTAAAGAAGCGAAGTTAAATATCAAACTTGCCAAAAGATGTTTTAAAAATTACAAAGAATATTTTTCACATATTTAAGATAGATTAAGCTCGTGTCTCCTAGCTTGATAAATTGGCGTGTCAAATCACAGGCTGCATGAACTTGAATTGATATCCAATAAAATCGTTCCCTCATACTGAATCAGGCCCAGCTTCAGACACGCACCAAAAACATCCCAAATCATCACTTATCACAAGAGATTTCATGATATTTCAAACTAGAGGTGACACTAATGCGATTAATCGTGATTGAGTTTGCCCTATTGGTCGGAAACTAAATCAGCATGTTGGGACGTACGAATACGGTGATTAAACACAGTATATTATTGAATTACTCCCTCCGACTGTGTTCTGTCTCGAGCGAGAATTGGTGTAAATGATGAAACGAGGTGTCACGAGGCGTAGATGGTTAAAAAATTTGTAAAATATTTATTTTCTGATCAAAAATCACATAAGAAAATGGTTCAAAGGGTACAGGAATTAATTCGGTCTTTATTGGATTATTATTGTCGTCTTTTAAAATTCATAACACAAATAAACGTTTGAAGTGTGTTGCAGCCCTAATCGCTTACATTGGTAGACCTTCGAATGGAAAGTTTTCTCGAAATGATTAAAACCGACTTTAAAACACAGAAATTTATATCTACAAATAGATCATTATGCAGTCAAAGACAGGGCACCTCGTAATATCGCCTGTTTTCAAATTCTTCATAAGATTTTGTGATACCTTGACAAATTCATCTTCTCTACATTTTTTACTTTATTTTTATTTTATTTTTATTTCATTCGTCTTGTTTACCCAGTTTACTTGCAATGCTTACGCGGAACATGACTAACGTGAACTATTCAGGCCATATATACCCTCTTAAAGAATAAATGCAATGGTAATGAATTAATCTACACATTTTCAGTCGTCAGATATGCATCATATCATCATGAACAAGAAGAGAAAGGGATACATTGACTTTTTATTTGAACGCTAACGTTTGAAATGTTAATTTGCTGTAAGCCTTGCTGGGTTTTCGAATATAGGCCTAGATGTTGGATGACAATTATACGATATGGAAAGCTTTTTTTTTTCTTAAATTACATCATTTTACTTTTTTGCACGATAATTCAACTTCAAACAAAGTGGGATGGTAGATAAACAGATTTCTAAACATTTCCTGAAACATACTACTACTTATCATCCTCATGATCCTCCTTCTTCTCCTTCTCCTCATCTTCATAATCATCAGTCCCTCTTATCCCCCCCCCCCCCCCTTTCTCTCCACCTTTCTCCCCCCCCCTCTCTCTCTCTCTCTCTTTACTTTATTCCCGCTTTCTACTTTATCAGGCACATACTCTCCCATCTGATTTCTTTCCTCACTCTCTTTCTATCGCCACTCTCCTCTGTAATCATGGTAATATTGTCAGTAAGAAATCATGACTTAGAATACACGACTGGATTAAAAATTTCTATAAGTTAAAAATTTGGTCACATCTATCCTGTTTTCTACCGAATCATTCGAGATAATAATAATTATATAATATTCTGTCACGACGTACAGCGATCCAATCTATTATCACTTGAATCAAGAGAAAGAGAAAAAGAGAGAGAGGGGGGGGGGTAAGAAAATGATAATATTCTTATCAACGAAAGTCATGAATCGAATTTTGCCCTTATTCAGGGAAAAATCGAAGAATTTCACTTTGAAACCCCCGTAAATTGGCAATATTTTACCTGCGGCAGCATGGTAACCCGTATACGCCTTCATCATGGTATAGCCGTTCATGGTCGCCGCATAACCCAAGGCTCCAGCACTGCGGTGACGAAATGCCGAGAAATTCTCACTTAGAATGTCACAAATGAAAAATGATTTTCGCTTTGTCTCCATGGTAAATGTCCTTGTGAAAAATAACGAGATGAAAAATCAGCTCTTCAAGTCAAATATTCAGAACTTTCGAATGGGCTGACTTTCACGAATGTTATCACACATTGGTATTACATTAACTAGCTGAATATTGCTTCTGGTTCTGGCATTTGGATAAAGAAAATGTTCATCTACCACTCTAGCATGATCCTGTCCTCCGTCGACCAAATCAATTTATCTTATAACGGTCACCTCTTCCGAGTCACCACCATTCTATTTACGTTTGGGAAACTATTTTAGAAAACTCGACGAATACCGAAAAAGAAGTTGTTCTCGTATCTGTCCCAAGGTATATTTGCTACGTATATTAAGTTTGATTCTTTCATTAACATTCAGTAAAAGAAAATCCTTCTGATGAGTTCGAAGCAAAGTTCATGCAAAGAGAACATTTCACTGTCTACCTTTAAAACGAAAGACTATAAGAACTGATGCGATCACCCTTGTGACTTTGAATGGGACCACCTTCAAATATTGTCGGAATTCAAAACGTTAGAGAAACGCCAGAAGTTTTCATATCTCTCTTGTATCTTTCCTATCTTGATTATCGCTGAACAGGGAGCCGCTCAGTCTCTATTTCTGGGGGTGCCCCGAGCATCAACCACCTTAAAAGAACTCGCAAACGACACCCGCGAAGTAAAGTCGAAAACGACGGAGATATTCGCCCGTGATGCTTTAATCGAATTCCCCTGCTCCTTTGTCTTTTTATTAGAATGCTTATCTTAGAGATGGGAATATTCGACTACTTTCCTGTGTACGTAGAAGAACTAGCAGACGACGTTGACGTCTGCGAAGTAATATATAAACGACGAAGACATTCGGGCGGGATGCTTGATCGCTTACACCTCGAAGATTATACACCAACTTCTGTTCTTCTTCTCCCAGCCTCAAGCCCCTTATCGTATAGAAACAGGGAGATGCTCTGTCCAGTCATCCTGCGGGTCTGATGCCATTCACGTGACCTTGACAATATTGGTGATACGGGTGTAGTCACTGCATCATATCCCTCATCAGTCTTCTCACTTTTCTACCTTCCTTTCCATTTCTAGTATTTTCTCTGATTTTCACTGCCAGTGTTCACGATATTCTGATAACATTAGAACTCCTGACCTCCCATGCGGTTAACTGGCTCTGCTCTTGTCGTCACCCATTTTTAACCTTGAAAACGGTCATTTATCGTGCAAATTATAATGTCATGTGAATTTTACACCCTATAATAATGATATTGATAGATTAATTGATTTCTCTGACCAATCCGAAGAAGTTTACTTCTGCTTTACAAGTTGGTTCATCATTACAGTGTGCATGACAACAATCAAATTATAGCCTTCAAACTGTCAATATATTATGTGTCAACCAATCACAAGTCAGGAGTGATAATCATGATAATAGCTGTATTTAGTGAGCGAAATAACTATGCTATTCATTTAGATGAAAAACAGTGCTGATATCAATCAGTAATTAGTGATACCAATCTCATAAATTGTTCGTATTTATGACCGATTACCGAGTAAATGTCCATGCTGATATAATAATGTAGAATGTCATCTTTTATTTTCCTAATATTCATCGTGAAACCACCAGTATTTCGTCGTTTCATCACCTTTTTTTTTGGGGGGGGGGGGGTAATCTTCCCTCTGTTTCAAAATAATGTAATAATACAGCATTGCCGCTTCTAATGCTGCCTTTGCAAATTCATCATCATTATTTTCTTAAGTTCTCAAAACGATTCTCCTTTTCCTCGTCTTCCGGCATTCCTTTTCAGCTCTTCCTTCATAAATGCAGCCGTGGTCGTTTTGTCATTCCCGTCATGTTCAACCCTAAAATCGATTATGGGAGGTAACAATGGCACAGTTAACTGTTCAAAAGTCTTTATTTCATTCTTATGAATGTCTCCTTTTCGTCTGTTATTACCGATTTGTCAAGCTTTACGGGGCGAGGTGTCAAGAAGTTTATCGCCAGGGTCATCCCGACACTTAGCTGCGAAGCTTTCTCCCATCAATACCATGGCCGAGGCTATAGAACGTGAAATATTGCTTCGACTTGGTCGTTTTTCTCCAGCAGATATGCGCCTGCCTCTTACTTATCCTTTATTGTATTAGCTCCTATCTTATGACATATCACATTTCAATTGACGTAATTCATTTTATAGCCCCGTTTGGTTAAAACTTTTTGTTTTACTAATCATTATCATTACAGATGGTATGTTTTCCATTCATTACGACAAAGACATCGTCTATTTCTCTTGTGATATTTTCACTATATGTAAGCACAAATCACCACTAATGTTCAGTTGCCTTAATAAAGTGCAACATTGTGAAACTAATCCCTTTCACTCCACTCTCACTCCATTCTCTATCATGTTAACAATCGTCTTACTATGATTACCGCTTAGCACCCCGAACGATTTAACGGATGTTGGCCTTCCAGCCCCCCCCCCCCCCACCCATTCTCTTCCAGCTCTGTGCATTGTCTCATCACATTCCCTCCAGTTTTATTCTCCTCCTGCTAACAGCCCTCCCCAACACCTCTTCACCTACATCTTCATCTACATCTTCCAATCAATTTCGTTATTGCTGAAGACAGCTCCGTATGCAGTTTATGCACATCAGGCATGTTTATCCCCCCCCCCCCAAATGCTATTTTAAAAACTTGTTTCTGACAAGTTTATGCCTATCCTGTGCCATATACTTTTGCTAAGTTGCTAAAAAGTATTCTTTTATCTTTTAAAGAAGGGGTTGCAAACAAGGGGGCTGCACCCCTGCCCCACCCTTTGACGGATACACGACTGGCATCCAGTCACTAATGAAGTGCAACCAATGGCTCCTGCCACCAATCATACAAAACGTTTAAGGTCGGTCTAGCTCTAATAAGTCATCGACGGTGGCGACCATGTGACTTGCTCGATTCATTTCACGCCATGGATGACGACTTTTACGAGTCCGGGCTCGATCCCCAAGAGACGATTCTCCTGAATCGACTCGTCGTCGTAGTCATGGGTAATTGACGTGTGCCAGCGAATGCTCATCACCAGAGTGATGATTTTGAAATGGGTGTGGTCTGAGTAATATTTTGTCGAAATTAGATTTTAAAGAATGTTCGTCTGATTAGTATACGGTAACCTAGCTAGCAAAATATCTGGGGTCAATGTGGGTTAAATCTGGTCACAACAGGCTGGCATATGGGTACCATGTGGGTAATATTAGTAATATAATATGCATTATTGCGCCCAGTTTCCCCCACTTGAGACCCATGTACCGTTTTCACTTTGTTCCCCTTAATTCTGGGTCTCACAAAAGCAAAGGGTCCCCCATGGACTAAATGTGGACAATCGGTGAAGGAAATCGTGTCCCTATGGAGTTACAAGCCCACGAAGTCACAATTCTCTCCACCAACTGTCCACATAGACATCCATATGGGGCCCCTATGGACAGACCTTAGTGGGCTCTAAGTGGGAAAGCCCATCTGGGTCCCATGTTTTGCAGGGCAAATAGGCCCCGGTTAGCCCATGATTAACAAATATGGGCCTCAGATATTTTGAAATCTAGGACAGTTTCACGGTGATCGCAGTGGATATAATGTATTTCTTTTCAAATGGATTTTCTAAAGAGGGGGCATGGTACTCTTCTACTTGTATTTTCTAATCAATGAGTTTATTATTCATCATGTTCGTTTCTTTCTTTCCTACTCCACTTTCTCTCTGACTCTCTGTTCCTTGTGCCCCACCCCCCCCCCCCCTCTCTCTCTCTCCATCTCTCCTCTCTCTCTCTCTCTCTCACGCGCGCTCTCTCTCTCTTTCTCGCTCTCTCCCTCTCTCTCTATATCTCTTCTATCACCTGCTCACTGGGAAATTGTTGTAATATGATTTGTGCGCAATTCAAAAACTACCATCACTTGTTAATCATTCCATTCAAACACCTTTTCGTCAATGAGATAAATTGACAGCGTTCGTGTGGATCGTGTTCACATCAAGTTTTCATAAAAATTTAAGTGCTATGTGGAGAATGTGCTAATTTGTTGATGGACAATTCCCACTTGCCCCTCTTATAAATTGGAAGTATACTTAAACCCCTTCCTGTAAAACTGTGCAAGGAGTCAGATAATTATTTCAAGACTTCAAGACTTCAAGAATTCTATTCCATTTCCATTCATTTGCAAAATAAACAAATACAAATCAAATCCAACAGATTGTTGAACATAACATAATGGTTATAGCAAAATAGAGTAAAGATTGTAAAATTTGTACAAAAAAGCAAATATGGAAATGAGGGGGACTACTAAAAAGTGAAGCTTGTATAATGTGGTTCCCCCTTACAGTTGAGAACAAATACTTATATGTAGTGCATTATCAAGGCAATTATGAAATTTAAAAGGTTTCTTAAGTATCAAGCATCAAACAACAGACATAATAGGCCTAGCTCATATTACATGCCCAAAAAGCATACCACGAAATGAGACTAAAAACAAATAATGTGTACAAGGGAGTTGTTGTGCAACCTTTAATAGATCATTTTGAAAACATGATAAAAATGTATGCCTGTTTTCTACAGCGGGTTCTAGTCAGGACAAAAAGCTTATACATGTAACAGGTTCGTCCAACATAATAGCAACATGTCATTCTGACTACATACGTGTTTACTAATTTTATGCATATAGTTGTTGAACAAAAGTTCCTTGACAACTAATAAGCTTACCAGAGGCTTGTCCGACATAGCAACGAATACTGTCAAACTGGATCCGATCTTTTCGTGTATAGTGAACTGAATATAGTTGGTAACCAAAGGTTTTGGAGAGAAACGTTCATTCATTTGAATACATTAGAAAACAGGTCTATATTGGAATGCAATGACGCATAATTATAGCGGGCAAAAGTTCGTTAGGGTCCTGCTAGAAAGGCGTTCACGAATTTTAATGCATTTTGGAACTGGTCTTTTTGGACATTCAAAACCCCTCAGAAAATGAAACCACTGAGACATGTTTCATTTTGGAACTATTTTCATGAAATATCTTAAATCGCTCAGAGTTTAAAGCCCTGATTCATCGCAGATAAAGTCATATTCTTCATCAACGAATTACAGCAGTAAAAGTCCGATTTCTTTCCTAAATAACGGGCGTGAATATGATTTATTGATCATAAGAAGTAAAATGCACAGAAAATGGCCGTATTGACCCAAAAATTGGAGTGATTTTGAGAAGGAGAGCGTGAGGAAATCTTGAAAAGGTGTCGGCTCTTTACAGGTTCTAGCACTGGGTATGTTGATTATCCTATAGGGGTTAAAGGTCATCTTTAAATTGTTCGATAAATCATTGGAAGTTGTCTCGTGAAAAGTACGAAGTGAGAGTCAGTGGACATGTTTCAGACACTGACTCCAGGCCAAAATTGTCAAGCTTGTATATGATGTTTTATTTTGTATCATTCTGTGGCCTCTTTTCCATTCGTTTGAATTTTTGAATTGTTTGACCACTCGCTATTATTCCCTTTAGAATTCTCATTTTTATTCAATATATTTCTTGTCATTGACAGAAAGAATGAAAATATCTCTTGCTCACTTCGTCACAGGGGCGGCGCTAGGGGGGCAGGGGGCGACCGCCCCCTATGATTTTTAGAGTGACTATAGAGTAACAAAGTTCAGGAAAAAATATTCATATATAAACAAAACTGTAATTAAAGTTTCACATTCCATAAGTGCCTTGTCGGGGATTGAACCTCCATGCTCGCGTCTCCAGTCAAGTACCTTAAACCAGTTGACTACCATGACGACACCTCCACTTTTTATACACTTTTGTTATTTCATGGACATTTAGGTCATGTCGGATGTCTCAGTGATTTTAGGTACAGAGATCGGTGAAAGTTGGGAAAAGTTGCAGTTTTGGTTATACCAGTGAACAAATTCAGTGCTTCATAAAAATACTTTTTTAATTTGAGATCCACTTCGGCTCGACGTCAATACATTTCTAAGCCCACCTTAGAAAACTTAATGAGAAAAAAAAATATGATAATAAATACAGCAAATGGTGGACTATTCTGAGGCTCAAAATGAAATAAAATGACATAAAGATGAATACGGTGATGCAGTATAAAGAGAACGAACGCTGTGATTGTCTGACCTGCTACTGCGCTACTACTATAACACTACTTGCCTCCTTTCCCCTTCCTCTTACATATTAAGAAATATTTGAGAAAACTTTTAACACGCAACATTATATTCCTTGAAACATTAATTTCAAGGGAATGTTTCATGAATAGTCTTGTCAGTGATTTTCACTGACAAAGTTGCCCTCAGCCAATCAGATGCCAGGATTTCATTAGCTTATTGTCAGTGATAATCACTGAGAAGACTTTTCATGAAATGCTCCCCAAATGTGTCATTGTCACATCAGATACATTAAAAATGATAATAATAATTCTGGCAGGCACGTCGAAAGGGTCTCAGCTTTGGGGGGGGGGGCAAACACTCTTGGGGGCCCACCACAAACCTTTATGGGGGTCCACCTCAAATGCTTACTACCAACATAGTTACAACGTATACATATGTATATATATATATATATATATATATATATATATATATATATATATATATATATATATATATATATATATACACCTCTTCCGCCTCCGAATAACCACATTTATCCCCCCTTTTATACATATTTCTTTATATAGTTATAAAAGGACAAGTTTAGAATTTTTGAATTAAGTAGATACTGTTATCAAAAACTGTTTCCCATCTTCTCTCATCAATACTATTGAAACATGTTTATTTGTTCACCGCTTTTAGCATTTTAGGAGGGCGTGAGAGACTCTGGAGACCGGGCATGGCAATGCGAGTGTTATGAATGGCATACTGGTAGATTTTGAGGATGGCTCCAGCCGAAAATTAATTATTCACTTTCATAACTTTGTCCGCGCGAGCGAAGCGAGTGCGCAATTTTTTTTACAGTTTGGGTGGTGAAAATGTACAGAAATTTCTTATTCCGGCATTGCCCAAACATGAAAAAATACTGGGGCCCTTATGCCAATATATGAGGATACTGAGAAGGGGGGGGGGGGGCAAAATAATCCCCCGAATGAAGCAAGCATCTGTCCAGTTGCTTCTAAATTCTATACGAGGGAGCGCAGTGACCGAGTAAGAAAATTTTGATTTTTGAACGTTGAAAGTTTGCATTTAAGAGCACTAACCATGTCAGTATGCTCATTTTACATGGTCGTATATGATAAAAAAAAAAAAATTTCTTAGAGGGCCCTTGGGGGGGGGGGGCGAAAATTCGATTCCCCCCTCTAGAATTATTGGGGGACAATTGCCCCCCCCCCCCCCTCCCCCCACCCCGCTTCCAGCGCCTATGAATTCTGGTATCAAAACCTGAGTGAACTACTTCAAAAGCGTAATTCCGGGTGATATGGATAGAGATGGTAATATGGACTTCCGCCATCTCTCGGCTTACTTAAACACAATCTGTAATATGGTTGTTAAAAGATACTTCAATGTGCCAATGAAATGATGAATGTCAAGAAAACGAGAAGACAAGTTCAAAGGCTAGATGACAAGTTATTAGAAATCGGCAAGTCGATTTGTTTTGGACAAGAGGACGCGACGAAGGGTTGTTGCAACCCGTCGACTAGCCGAGTCCACTAGTTGGCCTAAATATTATCTCGTCATCTCGTTGGCACTTTGAAGCTTCCGTAGATTGTGGTATCAAACCAAAGTATCAAGGTAACACCAACGATACTCAGAACTCGTACAGGATGACCATACACCAGGGAGCTTCCACCTCCCTTCACAGAGCATTCGTGGCCAATAAATTCGATTTCAATTTTTTGGTGTGACGGACACTTTGGCGAGACTTTGGCATTACATGCTTGTAGAAAGCTAATTCACACTTTCCACCTGCGATCAGACACTGCGTGTTTTTAATGCGTATCAATTCGCAAAAGTTGGAGGTTAGGGAGTTATAGGAGGGTGCAGTGATCAGTTGTTCCGCGTCAGGTTCAAACACCAGCCGAATACTAAACTTAACACTGGATCAAACGCTATTATCTGAACCCTGACGTGACTTTTATTTCGTTTGCTAGCTTGTCAGGGAATTGTTCGGGTAAACAGAAACATCTGACAAAAGGCAAAGAACATTTTTTATTTCAAGTTTTCCTTTTTGGCGAATTTTAGGAAAAAGAAGACTCCCGTCGGAATTTTAATGTGTTCCCCCTCCCCATTCCATTTGTATTCTTTCATTATTTGTATCTTTCTAATGGAAATTGCATTTGTGTCAGTTTTATAATGCAGTCGTGTTTTATTTAGAACTGCGAGATCCATGTTCCTTAACCAGGGATGCATGTGGTATCGTAGGCGGCGATCCCGGGTGGACGGGGGGGGGGGGGGGGGGGGGGTCGTCCCCACCCCCTCGATTTTTAAAGCTTATTATTTTAATTTTTCTATTTTTAGTCAGGTGACCAAATTTAGGTCAACCACTTAAATCTTATAAGACTTTATATATTTTGATGCCAAAATGAGGCTTCTTTCATTATTGTTTGCGGTTATTGTAGCTAGCTCGCTCGCTTCGCTCGCTGGCATAATAATGATCTTCGCCCCTCCGAGTTCTCGAAACCGATTCGGCAGTGGCCTTGGGTGTTTCCGCCCCCCCCCCCCCCCCCCCCCCCCCCCCCATTCGTTACGTGTAATCACCGCCACTGAGTAGTATCACAAGCTCTGCTTCTTTGCTGGGTTCTGTTTTCATTTTCATTCTTGCATCATTCTTTTTTTTTTTTCTTAGAATGGTATTTTTTGCATATTGGTTTCTATTTTATATTTCTTTCTTCTTTTCTTTCTTTCTCTCCCTTTTGTTATGTTAATTTGAATTATGATTGTATAATTCTTTTCACCTTTCTCTCCGTTTCTCAATTTACTCTTTCCTTCCTCATCTTAACTTCCCCTTTCCTCTTCTCTTCTTTGTTTTTCTCCTCTCCCCGTCATACTTAACTTCTGATAGGAACACAATGATTATGTTGACCAATTAAAATTTACATTCATGAATCTCTCTTCTACCGCCTGCATTTATTACTTTTACTGATTTGTATTTACTTGTTTTTTATATCTATATGCTTATTGTTCCTTTTTTTGCGTATATTTTTCTATTTCATCATTTCATTTCATTTAATTTCATTTATTTTTTCCATTTTCAACTCAGATATAGCATACATAATTTTCAACTCAATATAACATATATGGTTGTACAACGTACATAATTGTATATACAAAATAATTACATAATCATTACATAAGAAATTGTCGAAGTGAAATTTTACAAATTAAGTATATAAATAAACGTTGAAAATGTAGGGGAATGCTAAAAAGCCAGGCTTGTATTGTGCAAACCCCTCAAAAGAAAATACATGTGTGAAAATATGAATTGTACTTATAAATCTCTGTTTTTTAAAATGGTTACAAGGGATAAAAACTGATTAATTAAAGAAAGGATTATAAAAGGGATAAATACAAGGACGAACAAAAGGAACAAGCTAAATAAATCGAGTAACACGTAGACACACAGAGGCACACACCTTCATCCACACACACACACACACACACACCCTTACACAGACAGGACAGAAACAAAATACACACACATACAGGACGAAAACAGAGACCGCTGGCTTACAAAAATAAAAAGAAACCACGCACAGTCTTTGGGTGTCCCAGAATACGATTTGCATATGATAAGGGAAAGGAAGGTGAAATAAAAATGAAAATGAAAGAAATTTACCTGAAGTTATTTATGATGATGATTTATGAGAGAAGAGAGAGAGAGAGAGAGAGAGAAGAAAAAAGGAAAATACGAGAGAAAAAAATCTTCAATTTCCCACCAAGAATCAACTAGATTCCCGGTAAGAAACCAAAAGAAAAGCCTTAAGTCTGTTTTTGAAAAGAAACTTCAAGTGCTTTCTTTTGGTAATCCTCAGGCATTAGTAATTGTTTTCTTTTTTATTTCTTTTTCTTCTGTGATTGTTATTTTCGTATATTGTCTGTTTTCAATTCCTGGAAATGAAATGAACACAGGAATGAATAACTGAATAAATCAATAAACGATAACTATATACCTCCGTATCATATATGCCTATACCACTGAGTACTAAACACTGTCACTACATTTTAAGTAAATTTACTAAGTAGTGTACTCAGTCATGTTGGGAAGAGGGAAAAGGACAAACAGAATGGAGAAAAAAAGACAAGACAAGTAAATGGCGAGTACTGTAACTAAAGACTTCATTTGAAATTCCTTAGAAAGGAAGGTGTTATTTCCTGGTAAGAGAATTTGGGAATTTATGACACATAAGGAATGACGTCATTTTAAAAAGGCTAATGACAATTACAAGATTGGTGTGCCTGAAGTTGTTTAAATCGTTCTTTGCTGCTCAAACGTGCCCCATATTTTGGTTGTCGTAAGAGCGTTCAAATGATTACAATGAGTCAATCGTATGACGCTACAGGCAAATGCGCATGCGCTACGAGGGGAGTCGGCCATCATATCAGTTGAAAAGGGAGTCCATAAATTTACGTGAGAGTAAAAGAAAAATAATTCATCATGGGGAATAGGGGAATGGAAGATTTGATCCCGGTTGTTAATCGGTTACAAGATGCATTTGCTGCTATTGGAGTTGGGGGTCTATTGGATTTACCACAAATTGCCGTTGTTGGTGGTCAGAGCGCAGGGAAAAGCAGCGTACTCGAAAATTTTGTCGGACGGTGAGTGTGTGCAAAATGGGCAATGTAAACCTCAATGCATGAATTGAAACTCAGCCATCAACAAATGTATCTTCTTCGTTTACGAGATCTGTATTTTTTTCACAAATGTCACAATATTCTTTTTAATTTCTGATAATTCAAGTATTCATTGAATGTAATTTTGACCATTTGCAGGGACTGATATTATTCATAAAATTGATTGTCTGATCATGATATTGTTCGGTACTGTATCGCATGTCTAGCGGGCTAGGTTCGGGTGTATCGAGTGTGTGTAGTGAACCCTCGGCTCGTGACAAGTCTCCCCACACGTACACAGGGATTGCTGCAGCCGAGTTTCGCGGTACTGCATGTACCGCCGAGACTAGCCCGGTCGAGGTGCGTCTTTCATATAATCTTCAGCAAGTAGACTTACTGGGTACTTCCGGCTTCCGGGATTTTGTTTTGCTGTTGATCCATTAATACACATTAATTATTTCCATTGAAAAAAGGAGAATTTTGTAATTTATTTGTTTTGTCTGAATACAGTAGGATTAAGTCAAGATGTAGATCTACATAGACTCTAGATCTGCATGTAATTATAAATCTTCATCAAAAATAAACTTTCAAAATTCAAGTAGACCTACATAGGCCTAGACCCTAGTGATCTACACGTAGAAACAAAAAAACAAAAAAAAATTAAAGTGTATTGTTTTTATCATGACCATTGATTTCTCATCCTTGTTCATTTTCTTTTCTTATTGATTTTACCAATAGAAAATTTGCATTTTGATAGGGGACTATGAATTTGGAAAACATTACAAAGGCAACCTATGAATGTTGAACTTGTAGCTCAGGGCTGGTATTCTGAAAAGCATGTTATCTTTTTTCTTATCTTCACTGTGTTAATTGTCATAAGAAATTTAAAACGCATACTTATAGTTGGTATAAACTGCGCAAATGACCAGCACACAAGACAAAAGTGCGCGATTTGAGCCAATGGTGTACATGTATGCCATTTCTGATTGCAAAGATAACACGATTTTCAGAATACCCGCCCTGGGTGGTATTCTGAAAATTGTTGTAAGTTGTGCTGTATGTTGTGTGTACTTGTAGCATCACTTACTGGTTAGTTTAATCTTTTCTATCAGTAATTTTAATACTTTATTGATAGTGTTATGTTGATATTATTATACGATTTAGAACTTTACTGTACTTTTTTGTTATTGTTATTCATTACATCACAGCTGAGCCTGAGCCTGATTGGTGTAATCACTGATGGTAATTGATAGAATGCTGAAAATTTGAAGGCACGTTAAAAAAAAAGGGATTATTAATTGGAGAGAGCTACATTTTGATGTGTCATTGTAAAGGGCCACACAGAAGGAGTTTACTCTTGGTGAAACTTGGTTGCCATGGTTGCCTACTAAATTACTAATTACTAAATTGTACATGTCTGACAAATAAAATACATACACGTACACTTTACCAATCAGGCTGAGCTGCAGATGATATCATTATGCATGTCTCCAGGAATCTCCAGTAACATCCGGAGTACCTCAAGGGACGGTTCTAGGGCCTTTGTTGTTTCTTATCTACATAAATGACCTACCGATGATGGCTAAGTCCAAGGTCCGGTTGTTTGCTGACGATTGCATAATCTACAAGGAAATAAGAAAAGAAGAAGATACACAAGCTCTTCAGGAAGACATCGACTCACTATGTCGATGGGAGTCTCAATGGTAGATGTCCTTCAACCCGTCTAAGTGCTACACCATGCATGTTAGCCACAAAGTCAAACCAATCATCACTCCATATACAATGAAGGGGAAAAGGCTAGAACAAGTGACTCACCACTCATATCTTGGCCTTGAAATACGCAAGGATCTCACTTGGTCTCATCACATAAACAAGATTACAACTAAAGCAAACCAAATGCTGGGTATCATCAGAAGAAATCTCCATTCATGCAACCAATCAGTTAAAGCCATGGCCTACAAAACGCTTGTCCGCCCACGATTAGAGTATTGTGCTGCAATCTGGGACCCATACCAAGCTACCAGTAAGAGGAGCATCGAGGCTACTCAGCGTCGGGCTGCTCGATTTGTGGTGAACAATTATGACAGACGATCCAGTATTACAACCATCCTGTCCAACCTACAATGGGAAACCCTTGAAAATCGTCGTACCAAGCTCCGCTTGATTGCCATGTTCAAAGAGGTTCATAATATCACTCCGTCGAATATCAAGCTTCGTGAGTGGCCTGGTCCAACACGACGACAAATTGGACCTAATATATTAGAAACCCCTTCATTTAATAAGAACTGTTACCAGCATTCATTCTACCCAAGAACAACCAGAGAGTGGAACCTATTGCCACCAGATCTGCGCAGCATTTCAAATATAAATACCTTCAAGAATAAGCTGGATGAAATCAATGTAGGAGCTAGTTAAAAAGGCCCATTTTAAAATATAATTGAGGAAACAGACCCGTTCACACCGACTGCGCGGTATAACAGCCACCAGGCAGTGTTTGCGCAGTATCCACCAGAACCAGAACCAGAAGTACATTGTATCAGTGTCTTTGCAATAATATTGTTGACTCGAGGAGAACATCTTTATCAAATATAACATTCGAAAATTTCTGGTACACATACGAGTAAGAGTACTAGAAACTCTATGTTTTTTTGGCAACATCATGAGCAGTTTGTTTCTATCTAACCAGTCCCATCATTTTCTAGTTACATAGTATGTTATTGTTGCCGTGTACAAAACTAAGAATCAAATGTACATTTGGGCTGTATACATGTACCCACAGTAGAGTATGTAAAAATGCTTTCTCTTGACTGTCTCCCCAACCTCTGGAGCAGAGGTCATCAGTAAAAATCTGATCTGCTTCCATCTTTCACTTTCTGCTCTCATCATGTCGTATCCCAATGGATAATGAGAGATCAGTGTTAAACAGTTGAGCTCTGTGATATACTCTCAAGATGGATTGATAATTCATGAGTTAGAGCAGGAGTTCAGTGCATGAAATTGAATAATTCAACATTATCCATGATGCAGCAAAGTTTGCAGGTTCATGCATTTCATAGCACCAGAACTACATGTATTGAATCATATACTGTACATGTTGGCGAATGTATACATGTACGTATACATGCACATGTATTTGCACATAGGACACAGGCTACCTTTTACCAGCTCGTGTCCAGGAATAGTTAAAGGGACAAATTTATAGGACCTACACAAAGCTACATGTATAGTTTACTATGTTATTTCATTCTTTTTATTAAATTTGATGTGTGTTGCTTATCTACAGGAAAACTAGAATATCTCTTTCAAAGCTGGGATTAAACTTACAAATGGCTGCATTTTTAAATAAAATTGTATGTGATACATGTACATGTACATGTACATGGTATGTCTTCATCTTTTTATGATTTGCTTGATAATAATAACCAGGATCTCACAAGCAAAATTGTAGCAGAGCTTGCATACAACTTTCACAAGTCGGAAACTGGTAAGAGATTACATGTATTATAGATTTACAATAACTGTAGACCTGCAGTACATGTCTCAGTTTTTATTCCAGAATTTTCCTTCCCTTTTTATGTCTCCGCCCACCAAAGATGGTGCCAGAGGCATTATTTTCCTTCATTTTGTCTAATTTTTTTTCTGCAAAATCCTCATACTTTACAGAGATTTCCTTCCTCGTGGATCTGGCATCGTGACCAGGCGTCCTCTTGTTCTCCAACTTAACAATGCAAAAACAGGTATATTTCACAGTATTTGTGTTCTTGACGATACTAAATCCTCTGCCTTTTACTGGGGGGGGGGGAGGGGTATGCAAAACAAGACTTTACAGAATAGTATTACATGTACATGTAATGTCCTTCTGGCTTGCATTTGTTCATACAAGTATGGAATCAAATGTACCAGAAACTGTCTTGTTACTCAGCAGAGCAACACACAGGGTGTTAGTACAGTGGAAACTCAGGGCTGCGTTTCACGAAACCGTCATAAGTCTAAGTTCAATGGGATGTCCAAGAAGTTAGACTTAAGAAGGTTTCGTGAAATGCAGCCCAGTATAACAAGGTCCTTGGGACCATCAAAATTGCTTTGTTACATGTATAGCAGGAAGCTCATTATATCAGGGTTAAAAACAATAAAATATACAGAGCTGGGACCGGAATTTATGTCAGGAATATTGTTATATCAGATCCCTTTATACTGAGTTTCCACTGTATCACTTGGCAAACCCAATATTTTGTGTGCATAATCAGCATATGTGTTACTATCATGTTTATTTATAGGGTCATGATTAATTTCACCAGATCAAAGTCCAGTCATACGATATATGTTTCAACATATTATGTGCGGTACTCTGTACATAATGAATTATGAAATGCTATCTTTAGTAATCTATGAATGAATCAGGCAAAATATAGATAATAGCTACATTTCATGGTGCAGCAAAAGACAACAATGCCCCCCCCCAAGTAACATTAATACTATGAATTCAACATATGGACTAGACATGTAGTTGTTTGTTTATTTTTCAATTCTGACAAACTCTGCCACAGCGCTCAGCAGTTCATATTCTTATTTGATTAAAATATCAAATGTTTTCGTTTAAAATTTGACAAAAGTTTGTGCCATTCTAAAAATGTTTTATAACATAGCTCTATTCCTGCAATATGATTATATTATCTTATTGATTAATGTACCCAAATTGAATTAATCTAATCTTTTGAAGTTATGTGCTTTCTTATGATACACAGTGAAATAACACTATTCCACATTGTTTCTATGTGAAATGTCTTGAATATTGATTGCTGTCTCTCATTTCAATATCCACCCACAGAATATGGAGAATTCCTCCACTGCAAAGGAAAGAAATTCACAGACTTTGATGAGATTCGCAAGGAAATTGAAGCTGAGACAGATAGGGTTACCGGCGGTAACAAAGGAATCTCAAATGTTCCTATTAATCTACGAGTTTACTCACCCAATGGTAAGACACCGTTTCTCTTCTCTATTTCCCCTTGAAACAGTACGAATTCAGCATTTAACAACATTTCTAAAATGATGAGTTGTAAGCTGTTTATGTACACTTAAATGCTACATGTACATTAAAAATAGTATGTAAATCAATCTATCCAAGAACTCCAAGTTGAACATTGTATGGGTAACTGTATGGCAATACATGTAGTTGTTACATGTAAATACTAAGTGTTGTAATTCACCCTGTGGTCACAGCAGGACTGCGAATACATGTTATGATACGCAGGCAGTCACACCCAAGTATAACAAGTACATTTTGAGAGACATCGAATTATTCCCCATGATTGAAATGAGACATTCAAGGGAATAAAGGAATTGTTTTATTTCTGTGATCATCATATCGGTATTTATAGGAATATTGCTTTCAAAGCTCATCGGAAGATGCATTGTATCTAACTTACTCCTTTGTAATAGCCTTTGAAAAGTCATATACATAATCTTGACAGTGGTGGCTCGCAGCAGGGCAATAAGGAGCAATGGCTGGACTGACCAACCAGAAGTAAAACATGTTTTTGAATTTTTTAATGTTTCAGCATTATGCTGAACATTGGTTTGGATGAATGAGGTTAAGACCTGTTATAATTTTACAGACTTGAGAGTGGTAAATTTGTGAAACCGTAGCATTCGACTAGCTCAAGTTCAGTCAACTTTGTGCCATCCATTCTTTTATTGCATTTGTCTGACAGGCTTGCATAACGGGCCTGCTACATGTATGTGTACAAGTACATGTAAACAATCCTTTGCAAAATCTGCATTTTCCCATGAGATCTCAATTAACACCAGGCTAGTAAATGCCTGGCACCATTTGACACACTGACAGCAAAAAGAAAAGAATTGTATTTGGGGGTAATGTACATGTACATGTACTAGTGTTATTTTTCTATTATTATTTCTGTATCTACATGTAACTGAGATTGCCTACATGTACATGTACATGTCTGAACAAGACTAACATGTGAAGTTAATACACATACATGTATTTCATATAAATTTGGGATGCACTCTATGTGATACAAAATATACATGTAGCAGTCATCCATCAAAGAGGATTGGGAAAGCCTAAAGGATTGCATTACACCATACATCTGTGGGCATATAAACATGAATGCTGCATGCAAGACAAGGCTAATGGAAACTATGTGTTTAAACTGTAAATATACATGTAACAAATATCAAGTAATATACACTGTAATGTATTTCTTGCAATGCTCCAAACTGTTTTCTGTAGGATCCCGAGTACAAATATATTGAATAATAATTTCTAAAATTTGGGAGTTTATGTCCAGAATACTTTCATTGTCACTATCATAATCAAGCCTTGACTTACGGATTAATTTTTTTATCCATACTGGATAATGTACCAAGTTTAAATACCTGTATGTTTGTTTGTTTTCATGCTATAAACTGTATTGGTTCTGTACAAATTGATGGTATATTGTATATTTATCCAAGTTTTGTACAGGACAACATCATTACCATGTGAACCTCCCCTTAAAGATGCACGCATATAAAGGGAGAGAGAGAGGGGAAAGAGGAGATTAAGGACTGCCTGTGTAGGTGTGAGATGACCTTTTAATCATGAGGCCTTCTAGTTAGATCTGTCAGGTCTATCACTAATTTAGAGGATCAACTGTTTAAATGGAGTCTCCATATTTTCAAGGGTTGAGTTGAGTACTGATTGGCAGTACTTTAAAAAAATAAAAAAAAAGTTGTTTGTCACTCTGAATGGATGCTATATTTTCTAAACATTGAAGTAGGCTAGTGTGAAATATTAGATATGATTTTTATTTAACTTAAAATAGTAGTATAAAGATAATGAAACCACATAGCCATTTGACAGGAACTTTAAATCCTCTAAATGTATTTATTAATGAAGGCAATGAAGATAGTTTTGAAGACAGTGTAAAGACATCACATTCCATAACACATATATGTACATGTAACATTTTATGGCTTACATTTCCATTGAATATCCAGTTTACCTCAACAATTTTATGATATGCATATATTTTGTTTGTTCAAATGATGAAAAGATACATGAAAGACTGGAGGAAGTTTTTGATAGAATGAAAGTGAAAGCTCACTTTCAATATTAAATGAAAGTGAAAGCTCACTTTCAATCAATTGCCACAATTGGACTGTTTAAAGTTTCTCTATCATGGGAGTACTAGAATATGGATCATTGATTCAGTTTGTACTACGCAGGCATGTACATGTAGTGTCATATCAAGGTCTTTTCTGTGTATGCATGTCCTAGTACATGTATATTGTGCACATTTATGTGAGCTGTGGAACAGGAAATACTGAGAAGTTGCAATGCAAATCGGTTTTTTACAACTGCAACATTTTATTACCGGTATTGGACATGTACATGTGCTCATGTAGTTTGGACATGTAGGCTCATGCACAGAATACAAATGTAAATTGAATTGATTGTACATGTATTCAGGTTATGATGAGACAATGCTTTTCAAGTGGATTTGCATAAAAACTTTTTTAAAGTGTATTTTGTTCAATCAGTTCTAACTTAAAGAGTGTGTGAATGTTTATTTGAAATTAATGTACATGTACATGTATCTCCAGTTATCAAGTGATGACCTATTTGAATATGTTCAAATGGTCATCACTGATTGTCCTATTGCTATCCCTGTGTATTAAACGAACATCCCGACTTTTTGACAGAAAAGAAGTGTGCTTATAGTTATACCATGAATTAGCTTCAAGCTCCATGTAAATACACAACTTTTTGTGGTATTTGCACAATAAAGCTTGACCCCTTTAAAATTGTGTAATTTTATCCCATGGTATCACTCTTACTGGTTGTCTTGATATTAGTGTTCACACGCTACATCAAGGATACTTGTACATGTACATGTACAATGTAGGTTTATTGAAAATCTGATACAATCTTGCAGGAAAGCAGTATGCATACGTACATGTACATGTAAGCAATGTCATGCCTACTAATATATGTACAATGTACATAATATGTAGTAATAATAATAGTGGGTTCTTGTGCACAGACACCAAGGTCAAAGACCAGTAATGCGTGAGGTTTTAGGCAGGCAGTGGGTGAGAAAGAGATTTTTGGGAGATGAGCAAGAGCCCCCAATGCGGGAGTCTCACGCCTAATGTGTGAGGCTTGACATGTCTGCTTGTGTTTGTGTAGCAATCATGTCTGTCAGAATTGATGCTCCTGGTGCTCCACTGTTTAATGTATACATGTAGTTAGGCAAGTGACATGTCTTCAGTCTAATAAACAGTTACCACCGTCTTTATTTTTTTTTCTTACTAAAATGGGTTTTAAACATTTTGCAAAAACCTTAAATGACTAAGCCCTATTTGAAATATTTACTACTGGAAAAAAAATGATAAAAACAAAGGAAATAAAAAGAAAATTCAGGCAAGTTCTTCTTCCTTGAGGGCAACCAAATTTTTTTTGTAGAGGCCTGCCTCATTTGAATTTTAAATTACTTTGAATTCCTTTGTGTGATTCCACTGCCTGAACGCCTACAAATGTAGGATATGCTAACCTCTGAAGACTTGTACGAGTGTTATGTAATAGAATTGTGTACATGAAAATTGATTTCAGCCATTATCAGTCAGAATTTCATGTAATATGCCATCCATTTTAATCATTTGATCAGAATTCATTATATAAGAAGAGATCTGTCTGATTCTCCAGTATAACAGTTAAAGGTTTGATTTATGATTTTGAATATTCTTTTAATGCCCCCCCCCCAAATATATTATGTAATTGTCCTTCCATTTGATGTCATGATACAGTACTGAACCTGACCCTGATAGACTTGCCTGGTATGACCAAGGTAGCTGTAGGAGACCAGCCACCTGACATTGAGATCCAGATACGCAACATGGTGATGGAGTTTGTAACCAATGAAAACACCCTCATCTTGGCTGTCTCCCCTGCAAACGCCGATCTGGCCAACTCGGACGCTCTCAAGGTGGCCAAGGAGGTTGACCCAAAAGGTAGAAACTTATGATATCCTGGAAATATTTCATTTACTATCTATCCCTAATTATGATGTACCTTGGATAGGATTTAGAGCAGTAGGTCCCCTTGTTTGCTTACTGTCTGATATACAGTGAAACCTGTATATAAAGACCACCCAAGGGAGACAAGAAAAGCAGTCTTTATGAGCAGGTGGTCTTTATGGACAGGTTCCTTTAATACACATTTCAATGGGAAAAACGATTCAAGGGAAACAAAAATTGTGGTCTTTATAGACAGGTGGTCTTTCTATACAGGTGGTCACTATTTGGTTTGACTGTATTTGGCATATACACTGTACTACACTGTACTTGCTTTTTTTTTCTATCTGTCTAGTTTAAGTAAAATAAATCAACTATCTCAAATGACTAGTGAAGCAATGGTCTGCTTCTAAGCCCCAGTTACTTACAGTTTCATATCTTACATGTACATGTATTTGAAAGGATCTGAGTTAAGGCATAATATTGAAGGAGAAATTTCTTGCAGAAAAGCAGGAGAGGCTTAAGAGTTGGTTTCAATGACTATGTAGATGACTATGTCCTACTCTGTACCACCCTATAGACAACACCTCCACTTTTACACAATAGTTAGGTAGAAGGGGGGGGGGGGGGTGGGCTGCCCACGGGGGAGGAGGGGCTACCGAAGTTGTATATGCATATATCTGATACACCCCTGTACTTAGCCTTAGAAACATTTGAAATCCAGGCTTGGGGTGTTGTACATATAATGTTTCCAAAAATGATACATGTGCATGTAGTAATAAGAAGTATCAGTCTTAGTGACATAGAGTGTGATCAGTTTGTTACAGATCTACATTTGACAGCATGTGCAGTGATATTTAGTTTGCAGCTGTTGCTGTAATGTATTTTTACATGTATGTCTGTCCGTGTATTGATTAGGTGTGCGTACCATTGGTGTTATTACCAAGCTGGATCTGATGGACGATGGAACAGATGCAAGGGACATCCTAGAGAACAAACTACTTCCACTCAGGAGAGGTCAGTCATTGTGTAAAACTACTTGTATACCTGCCAACTGTCCCTATTTAATAGGGACAGTCCCTGATTAAGGGATCAGGAAAGAGCAATTTTCACCCTTGATGACCCTTTGCCCCTATTTTTGGGAAACTCTGTTTATAGTAATGTATAGGAAATTCACGAATGTCTCTATGTTTGACAGTTTCTTAATCATTGGTTCTATGTCTTGACTTGCAGGGTTGGCAAGTGTGTACTTGTAGTAAGAAATTACTGCCTGAAAATGCTTTCCTTGATAAATTCCTTAAGTGAGTGTGTGCATGTTTAACTGGAATTCTGCAGGAGGGTACATGTATCAATCACATATTTGTGACTTGGACTGACCTTTAAGGTCACCATCCAAAAGAACTGACTCATTTTTTTTTAACTAAGGTCCTTGTGAGTCAGTTTGTAGGAAAAAATAGAGAGCTGGCCACTAGGCCAATTCACATCTCTTAAATCATCTCAAAGTATTAGCCTTTCAAAGAGATATCAAATATGCGAGACTATGATAATTTACTGAAGTTCCATGGTTGTGATTAACGTTTATATAATTGAAAAAAAAAAAAAAAGGCCATACAGCCCTGGAAACCAAGAGCCCATGAGAGAAGGAATATTTGTCTCCTCACTGTCATGAACCATTAAAACATTTCTTTGAAGGTCTCTGAGTAGTCTCTGAGACTGATGTGTTGGTCTATTCGGCTATGAGTCTTGTGTCAGTGACAGTCAGTCTTCTCTGCTGTCTCATGGGCTGAGATTAAGAGACAGAGAAAAAGAGAAAGAGAGAGAGAGAGAGAGAGAGTATAAAAAGATTTTCCTGACTGGTACTGTAATAAGCCACTGTAGAATCATATTTTTCAAAATGAAATATAAAAGCAAGTAATTAATAGATGAAAATAGTTACACATTAAAATCAAAGGCATGTAACTGTAAGTCTTATAACACATGGTGATTTCTTTTCTTTTTTTTTTTGTAAAAAGAAAAGAAAAAAGATTTTATGCGCATTTTAAAACACATTTTAAAACGCTCTGTTTTCAGAGTGCCAACCCTGTTAAAAACCAAGAAAGCTATTACTTTTATTGCATACACCCACAGAGCTTAATGGAAATATTTTATGATTTTAACTGTGCTCAACATTTTAACTTGATGTTAAACTTCATTTTCTGCTTTCAAGGGCATGCAAGACTTTCATGAGTAAACAGGTATAATGTTTACTGTGAACTTGTACTTGTAATATGGAAAAGATATCCATAATAATCAATTAGTTGTTTCCTCTGTTCATTAGGTTACGTTGGTGTCGTGAACAGGAGCCAGCGAGATATCGATGGCAAGAAAGACATCAAGGCTGCCCTTGCAGCTGAACGCAAGTTCTTTCTCAGTCACCAATCCTACAGACATTTAGCAGATAAGATGGGAACCCCCCACCTCCAAAAAGTTCTTAATCAGGTATGATGATAATAATACTGGTCAATGTAAATAGTGCATTACATTAAACATTTAATTGCGCTTACCATGAGATACAATTATGATTATATGCACATAGAGAAAACAAGTTTATTGCCATGAAAAATTGCATATTATGAAGTATTAACCCATTAGCTTCTGGCAATGGGTGAGGCATGTATTAAGTCTAAAGGAATATAAGAATTCAGTAGTCACCAGGTTAGGAATACTTAACATGATAGGTATTTGCATAATAGTAATCTTTAATTCTGCCATTTTGAATTGATGAGATGCAATTAAACACCCTGTTTTAAGAATACGTGTGAAGAACCATCACTTTCTCATCTGCTGTTCCTCGTAAAATTTTGAAAAAGTAACGTGTTATAGCCACATGAAATCAGATTTTGGAAACGACTGCCAGTGTCCATAGACAGTAAAATCAGTTATTTGTCACATATTGTATTACATTCTTGCATATTTCCTGCTTGAGTGTGATCTAGTATTTTCTCTTAAGAGATAGAATTACTCCTTGTGACTGTAATCAGTGTTATTCTTGACCTTGTCCGGGTAAATTGAATTACATGTACAGGAAGTAATGAGTCAGATTTTGTATTGAATTGGTTTCATTTCTGACATAGTGCTTGTGATTTCTCTTTCTGTCCAAGACATAAGTTCCATGAAACATGAGTTATTTGTATCTCACTGAAATATCTCAATCTGAAGTTTCATGTGGAAGTTGTCTACATACATGCATACAAATGTGGAGTACTGTATGTGTACTTCTACAAAATGAATACTTTAAAGAGAAGCCTTGAGTTCTTGGAAATTTGAAAAAAGTAATTTTGTAAGCTTTTTAATCATTTTATGTTACTCTGGAAAAATGCCACATTTAGAAAAATTCCTTGAAAAGGATTTCTATTCAAATGCTCACATATTGGAAATAAAAACAGAAACAGCTGGAATGGTTGGCTCAAACACTTTTGTGGTAGTCCATATATACATTTTTCTATGCAGTGCATGTGCTTTTCTGCAAAATTGAATTGATTTTCTTATCATTTGGATTATTTCAAAACTTCAAGGCATACTTTGATATTTACATATTTAATCAACTTTTTCCAATTTCTTTGAAAAAAGTCTCTCTCACTCTGTAATCTTATGACCAGAACTCCAGTTTATCTTTGACTTACAGAAATTATATTTTGCTTGGAAAGTCCTTCATATTGTATATATTTATTTCGTTATGTATCAAAGTTGTCTCATTTATTTCGATGATGGAATACCATTTTGAGAATGCCAGGTTTTACAGTTTGGTTGACTTTGTTGTTTGGGAATCTCAGTGAATATCTCCAAGACAAACAAAGAGAAATTTGACAGAGGATTGAAAGATGATAAGATAGTAAACTTTCAAGAGTAAAGTATTTTGATAGTTAAGTCTTATTTAAGCAGCTTGACTTGTTGATGTCAAATGGAGGGAGTTGATGTTTTAAATTTAATAATAAAGAGGGAAATACATGAAGAGATCAAGGTTCATTGATCAGTTTGTAATATGTATGTGTTTGTTGTTCTTGCATGTGACAGCAACTGACCAATCACATTCGAGATTCACTGCCCCAGCTTCGTAACAGACTCCAGGCCCAGGAGCTGTCATTGGAGAAGGAGGTTGCAGAATACAAGAACTTCAGTGCAGATGATCCCACCAGGAAAACAAAAGCTATGCTGCAGTAAGTTAGACTTGAGCTAAACCAGTGTAGAAAATGTTTCTTTGTACACCTAGCAGGTGGCTTTGAATACACTATGAACATGACGGACAAAGAAGGCGGACAAAATAAACAACTCCTCATTCTACCCTTCACAATGGTTCTGGTAGTCAAAAGAACATCCCTTCACCGCTATTGTCTAAAATATGTGGAACAGGTGTGACATGCATAGTCACCTGGAACTACGTGATTAAACATAATAGCGGTGAAGGGATGTTCTTTTGACTACCAGAACCATTGTGAAAGGTAGAATGAGAGGTTGTTTATTTTGTCCGCTTTCTTTGTCCGCCATGTTCATTGTGATAGCTGCATGGACAACAGATTTACATATACATTTCAAGAGAAACATTTTTAATTGTTCATTTGACTGCATCTGTTGAAAAGGGGTCCTTCCATTTTTTTCACATTTCCCATTTCCATCTTTCTTTCTTTGTCTTTTTTATCTTTTTATTTAAGCCTTTGAATTGCTTCAAACTGTCACAAAATGTAAGAATGAATAGGAATTTTCTCTTTTCCTGTCTATGAATGGAATGTTACAGCATATTAGTGTGATTTTTTTTAAGTGTATCAAAAGCTCAGGGATTACATATTTGTGAAATATCGAGAAAGACCATTTTAAGACTTTGCTGAATAATGTTGTTGTTGTTTTTGTCCATGGATAGAATTGTACAGCACATAAGTGTGAATTGTTGAAGTGTATCAAATGCTCATGGATTATATATATTTAACACCATATAAAGACATGTATGAATGCTGAATAATGTTGTTGTTGTTCATGTGTCCATGGACAGAATGGTGCAGCACTTTGGTGTGAATTTTGAGAAGCGTATCGAGGGTTCAGGAGACGAGATCAACACAGATGAACTATCAGGAGGAGCACGTATCAACAGGATCTTTCATGAGAGATTTCCCTTTGAGGTTGTCAAGATGGAGTATGATGAGAAGGAGCTGAGGAGAGAGATCAGCTATGCTATCAAGAACATCCATGGTGTCAGGTGAGACAAACTTATTATTTTTGCTAGTTGTGTTAAATAATGCAAACTGTGATTTCCCTCTTTTTTCTACATATTTTAACTTAATGTACTTTATGTTATGAAAAAAAAAATTGACTCTTACTCTTTCTATTCTTGTTAAATAAATTTACTGTTACTTTTGCTATTCATGTTAAAATATAGCTACTGTTGATCTTCTTTTTGGTAACTTGATGTACATTATGTTAAAAAAAAAAGAACAGATAGTATTATTGATGCATACTTTTGATTATTGTTATCAAATAACATCTGTGATTTTGTTTTGTTTGAATATGGAACTTTATATATGTGCCTTTTGTAAAAAAAAAAAAAAAAAAAAGTAGAATATTGATTCATATCAGTGAAATTAGTAAATACAGTACAATTCAATACATGATGGAAAATTGTTAAAAGAAAAATATGTAGTAAGGTGAGCATGATGTGCACATGAGTATCCAGTACAACTCAAATCAGTGAGTATGCAAAGGGGCCGTTATTACTTCCAGCTGTTTTTGTAGGATTCAAATCTTTTTCATTATATTCATAACTTAACCAAGTTATCTAATGCTTTTTTTACAGGGTGGGTCTGTTCACACCAGATATGGCATTTGAAGCAATCACCAAGAAACAAATCAACCGTCTGAAAGAACCCTCCATCAAGTGTGTTGACATGGTGGTCAATGAACTCAACAATGTGGTTAGGCACTCAGGGGAAGGAGTGAGTAGTATCTTTTACTAATCTAAAATTTTGGCATACATGTATTTTAGTTACTGGAACTATTTACTTTTGTAAACCTTTCAACTCAAATGATGTTCTTTTGTAGCTGGGTCAGGAAGGAAAGGTTTGCCTCTTTACCCTGTGTGACTGATATTTGTTTGTTTGTTTGATTGTTTTTTCAAATTCCCCCAGGGCTCTATACAGACTGTAAAGTGTATTTTAGAATTTAGTTTTGGGCAGAACATGTGTTAGCAATATCTGTGTGTGCTCATTGCTGTCAGACTTTGCTTGTCTGGATATCTGAATGATATATAAATTGCAAATGTTCATTAGTGAAATAAGACTTGGATTTAGATGATTGTTCACATTCATCTCGATAATCGTTGAAATTTTCTTTTGCTTCTTTAGATGGCGAGGTATCCACGATTACGTGAGGAGACTGAGCGCATTGTCTGCACACATATTCGTGAGCGTGAGGCCAAGACCAAGGACCAGGTCCTCATGCTGATTAACATCCAGTTAGCTTACATGAATACAAATCATGATGACTTCATCGGATTCGCTAAGTCAGTTCCGCTTTCATTATTCTCATTTTTTCTTTGTTTTTTGAAAAGTCAGAAGTATTGGTACTTGACCCATTCATGACAGGAGTTTTATGAAGCCTTATTTGACCAGCTTTTCTTTTTCAAATTGGAAACACAGGTATTTTTCATTGATTGCTACATTCTTCTTACAAAAAGTAGTGTATCTGCAATCAATATAAATTGACTGATAGTTTGTTGAAAAGTTTTAAAAAGCTGCCAGTTTGCTTGGATAAATAGTGATTTTAAATTTTTTATCACATTGCCGATGTAAGGATTTTGTTTTCCTTCAAAAAAAATTTGAAGTGTCAAATGACAAATACTGATGCAACCAAAAATTGGCACAGTATGTGCAGAATTATTTACTCTTTCTACTCGTGTATATGTATGTTTTTTTCCGGGCATTTCATCAAAATTCATTGGGCTAAACCACACAGTGTGGACCCTCTGTCACGAATAGGTTGAAAGTAAAGTGATCTATACCCACTACTTACTATGCAATCTGGCTGAAATCAGTACCCTAGAAACTGCATTATTAAGATACATGTACTACTGTGAATAAGAACATGAAAAGATTGTAAATGATTGAAAAAATAATACCATTTGGATTTAAAGTTTATGAAATAAGTCACATAGATAAATTGTATGAACATTTTAGTCTCATGTATATTTTTTTCTTGGAATTTAATTGTCAAATTGCTGCCTTTTGCCTTTTTCTGAAGCACAATTATATCCTTTTAAGATGAGTTTGAAAGGATACTTCTTATTTTTTATTTGACAGCTCTGTCTAGTAATGATATATTGTGACTGTGGAGTTGCAGATCGGCATATTTTATCCATTTCCTCTGACATTTTTATTGAACACTTCAAATTATGTTACATTTTATTCGCAATAAACTAACGCTATTCCATCTTTGACACCTGTTTGTCTTTCATTCTCATACATTTCCTGGATCCCTTTATTTTTGTTCTCACTACCAATGCTTATGAGTTATCTCTGTCAGTTGGATGATGAATATTTCTTCTCTACATTCATTTCAATTTACATTTTACGATTGATGTAGTCCCAACATATGTGATCAGTGGGGGGTATTTCACTGTTAGGTTTCAATGGCATTCTAATGTCCTTGGACTTCACATTTCCTAGATTAGATATTCTCACTTCCAATTCAATTAAAATTCTAATATTTTTTCATGAATATTTATTCAAGCGTATATTATTTGTTTTTCATCAATTATACATCATTGTTACCAGCCTTTTGGTTTGTAGCAATCATATTTCAACTTTTATGTTTCATTATTTCCCATTTTGTGTCCATCAAATAGTCTAGAATTTCAACTTTTTCATGAAAGAGGCTGAAGGAATTCTTGGAAGTATTTGAGCTTAACTTTGTTTTTGCTACTACTCCGCATGAATGGACACTTTCTTAGCAGAAATTCATGACTGTATAAAACAGTCTGTTGTTATTTGACCTATCTGTAGCTTTTTTTTGCGTGATTTTCAAAAAAGTGTTGAATATTTTTATAGAATGAAGGATAATTCAAATACAGTGCAATCTCAAGCACATAATATTGTTATGAAGCAACTTTGAAGATTTGTCCAAGGACTGAAAAAGGCCTGGATGACCAAGGCTTAAAAAGTCAGAAAGTACACTTAAGATATAGAGTGAAGGAAAATTCAAATTCATTACCATCTCATTCATATGATACTGCTATAAAGTACCTCTGAAGATTTGCCCACAAACGAAGCAAAAACAAAAAAACCTTAAAACAAGATTCAAAGATAAATAGTCAGAAAGTACATGAAAGATGTACTGTCACTCTTTTTTTTTTTTTTTTTGACCAAGTTTTAAAGTATTGGTATTTGTAGTCCGATTTTGGTGGAGCTGAGATGAAGGTTTGTTCAATTTGTGTGTTAATGTACATGATGCATGAATTTCAACTGTCTTCCATTCCATTTCTTGTTGTCATGGCATCAGTGCACAGAATAAAGTTGATGGAAGACAGAAAAAGAAACTGGGCAACCAGGTAAAATTTTGAGAAGTAGTTGATGTTTTGTCAACCATTTTGCTTTTTGCTACCTAACATACATGTGTGTCAAAGTACATAATGTCTTGCTCTTTACCTCAATCAATCTGTAATTGCTTGTTCAAAAAACTTCACGTTACTATTATTCTTTGTTTATTTACCATTTTGTGTTATATTATTTCCATTTCGTTTTCTGTAGTCTCAGCTATTGCTTTGAAATTTTTTCTTTCATTTCCTGTGTACATGGTGTGTATGATTTCATGTCTTATTTTCACGTGTGTTTTGGTTTTGTTCCATTCTTTTGAAAGTTCTCAAGCATCAATCACAAATGGTGTTTCAAAGCAGCTATCACTCAACCACCCACCTCCCAAGGTGGTATGTGTAGTCATGCTTCCACTTGCCTCTTTCTGATTCTACACTACCCTGAGCTTGCACTCCATGTTGCAAATTGTCCAACTACTTATCTTTCTAATGACAGAAGGGCATTAATGAATGCATTGTAGACAGCAAAAAGGCACTTTGTGGTCAAACAGATCTTACTGTGATGCAATACTCCATAGCTACATGTATATTGTGCATTGCCCTCTCAAAATTACAATGCATAAAGCTACTGCATAAGCACATTTGTTTTCACATAAATGGTTTCCGCTTTTGTTTACCTTTGACTGACCAATGAGGCTAACCCTCATAGTGATTCCTTTCACAGTCCCATGACAGAATTTGCTCTTTACATGAATACTTGTGATGGTGCTTTGTGACTGTCAACAATCCATCATTAATGCCCCTAACTGACAAGACCTGCTTGTTCTTTTCTGTAATCTAACTCATTCATTCTTATAAGCATCAACGAATCCCCCTTGTCATAAAATGAAGTGAGATAATATCTCGTCGTGGTTGTTATTCTCCCATGTTTTTTGTGGATGTCTCTATGTGTGTTCATTCTAACATCAAAATGTGGCAACGGAGCATCAAAGGTGTGCATAAGGGTAGTTGTACATTTTTGTGTAGTCCCTCTATAAAGACTTTGTTGTGCTGTCACTAATTTTACCTGATGTCCCCCTGCATGTTTTTCCAGTGCTGCTAAAGCCAAGAGGACTGGTCGTGATCAGCAAAAAAAGGTTCCCAACCAGGTATAGCGTCTACTCCCTTATTCTCTTTGATAAGAAGAAAGATTTCAGTAAAATGATAAATGAAAGAAAGAAAAGAACAAGAAAACTAACCTCAATTGCATCAAAATGTTATGCAACATTGCATCTGTGTCATGACCAAGCTTTAACCAACTATTGCTGATTGTATCCCCTAATCAATTATTTCAGTGGGCCATGGAACAGTAAAACACTTGGGATGGAAAAATTAGGTGTAGTTTCTTTCAGTTTTAAACTTGATCAACACGTGGTGGTTTGATCTTAGCTGTAATAACCCTTAATAATTAAGTGCCTGTTCTATAGTGCTTGTATGCTCTGAGTGACGAAATAGCTTTATTCAATGCCCTGAGTAAGTTTATACAGGAAAATAATGATTTTCTATTTTGACATAACAACAAAAGAACCAATGATAAAAACTGATTAACTTTTGAAAAAATTCCATTGATTGAAAAAAATAAAGAGAGAAAAAGGATAATCCAAAGCTAATCTTTCAAAGAAACCGATAACATGTAAACTGTATCTGCATGCTGGAGTATTGTTGTACATGTACAAATCATACATGTAAATGATGGTAACAGTGATAAGATTTCAAGGTTCTCTTAGGCTAATATGATGCTATGTTATCTAACATTTGAATGCAGGCACACTAACCAAGGGGTATTTGGCAGTGGCGTCGGAACGTTCTGATCAGACAAAGGATTGGAGGGGCAAGCCATTGTTAACACACAATGGCTTGCCCCTCCAATGTTTTGTCTGATCAGAACGTTCCGACGCCACTGGTATTTGGTATGAAAAATGATAAAAAGCAAGAGTTTGCTTACTTAATAATTTCTTTCACCAGAATCATAAAAAGAAATATAATAGAATACTGAAGGAAAATAAAAATAGTAGTTACTAATATTTTAAATTTTCAAACAGAAAAAAAAATGAAAGGAAACCTTTTTTTCAATGAATCTAGCATGATGGCTTGTATTTTTTTCATTTTCCTGTAAATTTCACTGTATTTGACTTTGCATGAAAAGTCAATATTACTTTTTGAAGAACTATGGAGGTTCTTAATTTTCCAAAAGGGTCTGTTTGATTATCTTAAACTAGAAAGATTTTTTTTTTTTCAATATCATCGTTCATTTTTAATTGAGCATTTTTTTCCTGAAATGAATTCATCCCATTAGTTTGATATTATTATTTTCCTTCTTTTATTACCAAACCAAACTGAGTTTGTTATGAAATATAATTTTCAATGTTGGGTGGTTTGATATGTGAAAGTTACATGTATGTATTAATGTATGGTCCAATTTTATAATGGTACCTCTAACACAAACTTTGTTACATAGAATGCATTGTTTATATTGTGGTCTAGTGGATAAGTCACCGGAATGTGAATTAAATCCCTACTAATGTCCTATGATATTAATCTCTAGAAAACAGGGTATTTGTGACGAAGAGTGTCATTTTGGCTGAAACCCAACAATGTATTCTATATGTATGAAAATGCATATATCTACCCTTTTGCATGCTATATAATCTATAAAAAAAGTGTAAACATCGCATACCCAATTAACCCGTTGCATAATGATTGTGTTGTTTTAGCCGTGTGCATTGGCTGAATTGAAAGAGAAAGCAAAATAGGGTATGTATCAGAAATGACTTGATGTAGCAAAATATCTGAATTTCTGATACCAGTAGGAATGATTTTCTGGGAATGCCTTCTCAAGGTAACCAGGTATAATTACATTTATTTTAATAGCAGGGCAGATTTGTTAGAAAAAAAAAAGAAAAAGAAAAGAAAAGGCTCATAAAACATGCAAGTAAATGAAAATGGAAAGAAACTAACTTTCCTATCATTGCAATCTCTTAAAAATGTTATTTGTTACATTCAAATCCCTCAAAACTTACTTTTTTCCACAGTAATCTACTATTTTTTGTTCTCATAATTTTTGTATATCTCCATTTGTACGCGATATATGGTACTTATTGTTTTTAGCGCCCCTAAATATTCTCTATTATTTTCATTTCTAAGGAATGCTATGTCTCTCAGTCATTTCTAAATCATGACCCTGACAAAATTTGCATGAAAGATCTAGAGGAACAAGTTTCTTAATAGATGTCCAGCATTTTGATGAAACATGTGAGGTTACATTTTTGGTTCACTGCAGATAGTATACAAATGATGCATGCGCACAAGTTCATTATAGATTTATCTGCACTCTTGTTGAGGCTGTGTGCATCTATCCGAACGAAGCCGTTGGGCTGAGTACGATAGATGCAAGCAGCCTCAATGAGAGTGGATAGAATGAATGAATGAAGACGTGTATCATTTGTTTTATGCAAGACTCTTCTAGATCCTGTTATTTGATAAAGTAAAGACAAAAATAGATCTATCCTAAAAACTTTTTTCTCTACTTACCCCAAAGATTCGCACTCATGGAAGCCGCCATTTGCTTTCTTGTGTGACGTACATCATGTACAATAAGCGCAGCCAAGTTAAGTGTAATGCGCTTCTAAGTAGCACGTGCACAGAGTATGCGCATCAATGTCCTTGCCATATAAAACAACACAACAAAGATTAAAAGAAAATTAAACAACAAAACAAAACAAAAAACGTGTGATAGGACTGCAAACTATTGCACGCTTTTTAGAAATAAAACGTGTGATAGACTCAAAAGCTGAATCACACCAATCATTTGATTAGGATCTGGGAGTGAGTTGTATAATTGACATTATCATGACTAACAGCTTGCGTGTGTGACAAACAAACTTTCCTTGCATGTTGACTAATATGCATGTCCTTTGAGGAAGAAAACACTGCTAAACTGAAATATTTCTCTCTTGATTAAAACTTTGTTGTAATACCTCACTGAAATTATCTTGAGAATGTTTATTTTGATTTATATCTGATTATGAAATTATATCACTTTAGTAGAAGCTAAAACTCAATTGATTCTTGAACTTTTTAAAAATGAATATAAATTCATACCAGTTTCTATCAAATTGCATCATATCTTTCTTCTAATGTCATAAGAATTTTCAATGTTGTGCAGTCATTAAAAGAACAGAATAAATGCTGCAGCCTTAGAAAAATATACCACTCTTTTTATCCATCCATTAGCAGAGACAGAGTAATACCATTATATAAAAAATTTAGATAGATGATATTGTTCTCATAACTGGTGCTGAAAATGTCAAGCCATTCATTGGAACATATGGATCATAATTAAAGTCTGACATCCCAGCTAACGAGTCATTTTGCAGTAAAATATTGTACTTTATGTATTTCTACTAGTAAAGTACAAATTAGCTTGGGGGCTGTGGTGTCCCGGGGAGGGTCATACAGGACGCAGGACAAATGGTTCAAATATGGGACGTCTGGTCACCCTGACGTCATCGTCATGAGCATTATTCCTATGTGTAAATTATAAATCAGTTTTACATTTGAAATACATTTGTTTTGGGCACATGTAATTAAAGAAGAAAGGAGGTAATTTGTTGCTTTGGAGAATTGGATAACACTGTTAACAGATCAAGTAAATGAATCTCTCTCTCTCTCTCTCTCTCTATCTGAACACAATGTAGATTTTGAGTTCATGTGAACATGACTGCTTAAGAATGTATGCCATTGTGTTTCTTGTCTTCAGGTGATCAGGAAAGGTTGGATGAATCTTCATAACATCAGCATAATGAAAGGAGGAGCAAAAGACTACTGGTTTGTTCTCACTGCAGAGTCGCTAGGATGGTACAAAGATGATGAGGTGAGAACATATACTCTTCGTAAGATGATACACTGTAGGTAGAAAGGTTCTGAAACACCACTAACAGAAAGATTACAGGTTTGTCCGAATTGTTGAGTCACTAGTATAGTACAAAGATGATGAGGTAAGAACATACACTCTTTGTAAAAGGGTGATACACTTTAGTACAAAAGGTTCTGATACGCGACTAACAGAAAGATTACAGGTCTGTCCCTAGTGTGAGTCACTAGCATAGTACTAGTTATTACGTGTATCATTATTATTATTATTATTATTATTATTATTATTATTATTATTACTTATTAGTTATTACTTATACCGCACTTTTCCCATAAGGCCCAAAGTGCTTACAATAAATAGACTTGTGTACATGTAATTATAGAATTAGATAAATAAATAATCTTAAAACTACAAACTGCAAAACAAATGGGTTTTCAATGCTTTATTGAAGGTAGTAAATGGTGAAGACTGTCTAATTGTAAGTGGCAAATCATTCAAGTATTTTGAAGCTGACACAGAAAATGATAGGGTAAGAACATAGCCTCATCCAAGTGCTTGGTAAACTGTAGGAAGGTGTGTATTGATACATGAATGCTAGGGGATGTATTCTGAAAAATGATGTTATCTTTTGTGTAAGCGAAAAAGATATTGTCATGACAAACTTAAATCCAAAGTCTTTAGAATGTACAAACTGTTGACGTGTAACCATAGACTTGCTAGATAGAAAGGTACACATGACTGCAAAGTGGAATGATAACAGGGCTTCACGAAACTGTCAGAAGTCTAAGTTCATGGACATCCCATTGAAACGTGTGAATTCTACAACACATGTTTCAATGGCTGTCCAAGAAGTTAGACTTATGACGGTTTAGTGAAACACCCCCCTGGTCTCTTCCTACTGCCAAGTTACTAGGATAGTGCAAAAATGACAATTTGCAGCCATGAATTTGCCATATATAACTGCTAGAAAGGTACATGTCAACCCATTCATGACAGGAATTATTTAAAGCCTAATTTGATCAGCTTTTATTCTTCAAATTGGCAACACCAACATTTTTCTTATAAAACATCATGTATCTTAAATGAATATAAATTGACAGAAATTATGATGAGAAGTCATAAAGTTGCCAGTTTGCAGGGAAAAACAGTAATTTTAACATTTTCATCGCATTGCCAATTTAAGGATTTTAATGCTTATGTTCCTTTAAAAAAATTTCAGCATCAAACAACAAATATTGATGCAACAAAAATGGGCACAGTGAGTGTAGAATTTTTTGCTCTTTCTGCTCATGTATTTGGTATGATTTTTAGGGCTTTGCATAAAAAGTTATTAGACCAAACCACATAATCCTTCAAGGGCAACCTGAAATCCCATTTGTTCAAACTAAGCAGGTACTAGGTTTGAAGACAGACATTTTTTTTTTTTTTTTTTTTTTTTTTTTCTTATTTTTTATTTATTATTATTATTTTTTTTTTTTTAAAGCGCCTTGAGCATTTAATCAAAATGGAAAAGACGCTATATAAATCCTATGTATTATTATTATTATTATGTATTATTAATGTGGACCCTCTGTCATGAATGGGTTAACCAGAAAGCTACTGGTTTGTTCTTATTGCTAAATCACTAGGATGATATAACCTAGACCTCTCATACAATTGCTACATAGAATACTGTCATTACATGCATGAATACCAGAAAGATCTGTTCTCACTGCCAAGTCAGGATGGTAAACAGTGACCAGGTATTACCAAAAACTTGATTTTGTGTGTCTGTTTTCCTGATTATACTGTTTGATAACTCCTTCTAATGTATGCTTTGTACCTTCACAAGTTAAACTGTAATGTCCTGCTGATCTTGTCTGTTTTGTAGGAGAAAGAGAACAAGTACATGATGAATCTAGATGGTCTGAAGCTGAGGGATGGTGAAGGAGGATTCATGTCCAGGAAACATTCCTTCTCTGTCTTCAACACCGATCAAAGGTAAGACATTCATCTACTTTACCACTCTCCACCCAGGTCAAGTAAATTGATACTGGGTACTGGAAGAGATTTCTTCAATGCATGAGCACCAAGTCATGAAAGCCAGGCTAAAGCCTAGGTACATGTACCCTGATGGTATTCAGAAAGTCCATGAATTTGGCCATATGTTTCTCTCTGTTTGATATGTTTGAGAAATAGATGGAAGAAATAGATTGAGGGAAATATTTTGGCAAGTTCGTGGTATTTGGTCATTTGCTTTCCCGTATGTTACCAAGTTTTATGGTGTTGTGAATGCAAATCGACATTTAAAAAGTATTGTGTTCCTTTCTGTGGTAAAGCTCTATCTAATCAAACCTTGTCAAATATAAACAGTCATCAATGCTACCAAAATCTTCAATGTGATTACCCATTCGTGACAGGAATTATTTAAAGCCTAATTTGATCAGCTTTTATTCTTCAAATTGGCAACACCAACATTTTTACTTTATTGCTATTTTTTTCTTATAAAACGACATGTATCTGAAATGAATATAAATTGACAGAAATTATGATGAGAAGTCAGAAAGTTGCCAATTTGCAGGGAAAAACAGTGATTTTAAACTTTCTATCACATTGCCAATTTAAGGATTTGAATGCTTATTTTCCTTTAAAAAACTTTCAGCATCAAACAACGAATATTGATGCAACCAAAATGGGCACAGTTTGTGTAGAATTTTTTGCTCTTTCTGCTCATGTATTTGGTATGATTTTTAGGGCTTTGCATCAAAAGATATTAGGCCAAACCACAAAATGTGGACCTCTGTCATGAATGGGTTAATAAAGTTGGACAGAATAACTTTGATTTGCTTGTTTATTTGCTCTTTATGACATTCTGGACTAATTTCAGCTTCCAAAATAGCTAAAATCTAAGGAAAGACTCGTATATATCAATTCAACAGAAAATCATAGTATTCATTCAGAGGAATGTGTGTCGGTGCTCAGTGTGGTAAGCAATGTAGGAAATGGACTCTAACCTCTAACATTTCCTGATTAGCAAGGTTATGTGAGATCCCTGATAGTGTGCGGTTGCTTACTCATGGCTATGTATAGCTTTGATATTGTTTCTAAACATCTGCATAAAAAGGGGATGTGGTTATTTTCAAGAAATTTATTATCCCTAGACTAAAAGTTGCACGTACATATTGATGGAATTACATTTTATATTTTTGACTTTTCCTAAGAATGTAAGAGTGAAATATAAGAAATGCAGTAGGTACCAATTTTAGGGGTCAAAGATGCGGATTCATTTTGATTAAGAGACCACCAGAAGTCCTAGATCCTTTGTAGGTCAGTGTGATGCACATATACAAAAACTACAATATCCTAAAAGGTAAAGAATTTTATTTTTCATCTATTTTGTTGTTGTTGTTGTTTTCATTCATACCTGTTGAAGTTGATTTACATCTTATTACATTCTAAGATGTCAGCATGAAACAAATATGTTTGTTGCCAATTTGAGAAGGTACAGCTTATCTATTCAGACCTTTTGTCAATGTTGTTATCATCTGGGTTAATGTGATGATGAGTGATGTAATTACTGATGCTGCTGTCCTGTAATGAATTCATCTGTATTTACCCCTTTCCACCCAAGTATGAAATAGGTATCCAGTAAAAGAGAGTTCTTTGAATACTTATAAGCTCCAAAATTGATGGCCAGCTAGATGTTGGGTAGTTATCAGATCCACCTGAGCACTTTGAGCACCTGGCATGGTTGATATGAGCACTGTGGACGTATGGGGTATCATTCAGGGATGCCAGTTTGTAAGATTTGGCAGAATTTAGGCTCTGTCACCTCTTTGTTGTTGAGGTCTACATGTATTTTGCCAGGTTAATACACCTCTTTGCATAAAAAGTTGTGATTAAACGCAACTTGAAAATAAGATAAAAATTCAACGCAAGTCCTAAATTAAATGCAACTTGAAAATAGGATAAAAATTCAATGCAAGTCCCAAATGCTCAATTCTGATTGGTTGAAAGTCAAGTTGCTTTTCTCTCTCTCTCTCTCGAATTGGGTTTTCACAGACATGTATCAATCAAATATTATTTACGTCTGGGACCGACCTTTAACGTCACCATCCGAAAGACGTGGCAAATATAGATTCATATCTTGCCAAAGGACATTAGTGCCACGGCAGGGATTCGAACCCCGGACCTTGTGGTTCAAAGTCCGGAGACTTATTAAATAAATGTCATTCTGTGGGTTAATTTTTTGAGTTGCATTTAATTTGCAACTTTTGGGGGCAAAGAAGGACATATGTGGACAAAATACCTATCTTTAATAGGATGTAACTCCAAGAGTAGTAGATCACAAACGGGACCTCTGGCATGAAAACCACAAAAATTTACCCATGTACCACAGTGCTCCCAGACAAATTATTATTATCATTATCATTAAGATGATCATCTTTGCTGATCTCCCACTAGGAACATCTACAAGGATTACAAGAGCCTGGAGCTGTCCTGCCAGTCATCAGAAGAGGTTGATAGTTGGAAAGCATCCTTCCTGCGAGCTGGAGTCTATCCTGAGAGAACCAAGGATAATGATGAGAATGAGGAGGAGCAGGTCAGTTCACTTTTCACTTCTACTTTCAACAGCACCGAAGGTGGTGTGCAGGCATTTTGTTTTATGGTTGTCTGTCCGTCTGTCCTGCTTTCTCATTAACTCAATATCATGAAAGCTGTTTGCGGTATGAACTTCAGACTTGGTGCAAGTTTGCAATTCCATAGGAAGGCAATCTGAACAGACTTTCAGGTTTGTAGGTCAAAAGTCAAGGTCATAGAGATCAATTTATGAAATTTCAGTTATTGCCCTCATTTATGCGTAAGCTCAAGAACCATTTATGAACTTCAAACTTGGTTAGAAAATGTGTGACTTCCAAGAAAATTGAGAAAATATGAAATTTCATGTACAGAGTGAATGGAGAGCTGCTCGCATATGATGTCATCAGTGTTGCCAATTTACAGAGCCGAAAGTATTTTACAAGAAAATGTAAATGAGTGTAATTTTCATATTCTTTGACCAATTTTGCTCATTTCTTTTTTTAAATGCTGTTCAAATTTAACTCCTTTTATTGAAACAGTGAAACTTTTGGCGTGGACTTTGCCTTTAAGAATACAGACAGAAAAATACAACATTACATGTTTTAAAAAAAAAGAAAGTATATATTGAAGATATGCCATCTACATGTAAATTCATTTTTCTCCGGACCACAGAAAGGAAGTGACAGCGTTGTATCGATGGATCCTCAGCTTGAGAGACAGGTTGAAACTATCCGCAACCTGGTAGACTCTTACATGAGCATCATCAGCAAACAGATCAGAGACCTAGTACCAAAGACATGTATGGCTCTCATGATAAACGATGTAAGTCGAGGCTGCGTTTCACAAAACCGTCATAAGTCTAAGTTCATGGACATCCCATTGAAACGCGTGTTAATTCTACAAAACACAGGTTTCAATGGGATGTCCAAGAAGTTAGACTTACGAGGGTTTCGTGAAATGCAACCGTCATAAGTCTAAGTTCATGGACATCCCATTGAAACGTGTGTTAATTCTGCAAAACACGGGTTTCAATGGGATGTACAAGAAGTTAGACTTACGAGGGTTTCGTGAAATGCAAGCGTCATAAGTCTAAGTTCATGGACATCCCATTGAAACCCGTGTTTTGCAGAATTAACACACGTTTCAATGGGATGTCCAAGAAGTTAGACTTACGAGGGTTTCGTGAAATGCAACCGTCATAAGTCTAAGTTCATGGACATCCCATTGAAACGCGTGTTAATTCTACAAAACACAGGTTTCAATGGGATGTCCGAGAAGTTAGACTTACGACGGTTTCGTGAAATGCAACCTAGCTGGATGAAGTCTCATCTTGTTGACAGTCAGACTTAGTGCCCTATTGGCCTCAGCAGACAAGATTTAGTTTAATTGTCACTTGTGCGAACAAATCAGGGACTTAGTACCAAAGACGTATATGGCTCTCATGATTAACAATGAAAGTTTATATTATGTGGGATGTAGTTTAGGTTTCATATCATAATGATTGCTTAAAAGTTTGATAAGATTCTTTTTTATTATGTGTGTCTCAATGTAAAACTATTTAGAGAGTAGTCACCTGCTTCAAGGGTATTTGTTCTAGAATCCATAAGAAGTTATGATTCAGTCGTGGTTTATCATAGTAATTAAATCTGTCTTTTAGAATTTAGGTTGTTATACTTTGTGAGCAAAATTGTCCAAGTTTGATGAAATGAAGATATTTGATTTGGAAAAGAAATTCAGTTTTACATAATTTACAGTCTGGGATCACCACGAATTCTCCACCTTCTTCCTTCTTCAGCTTTTAAAAGGCTTTTTCACAGATGCTGGGGTAAACAGCTTTTGAAAGAAAACGATGCTGAGTTCTTTTTGTACTAAATGAATGGCAAGTGTTTAATATAAGAGACACACAACAAATATACATGTATGCATATTAATTTTTTGTGTGTTATAAGGTAGAGAAACATGTGCAGTTAACTTTTTTGAAAAACAGCATTATGGGGGAAGCGGTGAAATGCAGCATACCTGAATGAACGTTAACCCATTCGTGACAGGAATTATTTAAAGCCTAATTTGATCAGCTTTTATTCTTCAAATTGGTTCAAATTGGCAACACCAACATTTTTCTTTTATTGCTATATTTTTCTTATAAAACATGTATCTGAAATAAATATTAATTGACAAAATGTATGATGAGAAGTCATAAAGTTGCCAATTTGCAGGGAAAAACGGTAATTTTAACATTTTCATCGCAATGCCAATTTAAGGATTTTAATGCTTATTTTCCTTTTTGAAAAATTTCAGCACCAAACAACAAATATTGATGCAACAAAAATGGGCATAGTATGTGTAGATTTTTTTGCTCTTTCTGCTCATGTATTTGGTATGATTTTTAGAGCTCTGCATCTAAAGTTATTAGACCAAACCACATAATGTGGACCCTCTGTCACGAATGGGTTAAGGATTTAGTCATACCTCTTCTCTGCTGCCTCTAAGGATTTTCATGTTTTATACTCCTAAAGGCTTATCATTGATGCTGAGATTTTTTTTCTTCTAAATTTTATTTTCTTGACAGACCAAGGATTTCATTCTGTCTGAGATGCTGGCTCATTTATATTCAACAGGAGACCAGGTACAGTGATTATTCATTATATGATTAAAGGCATTGGCTAACTTTGTGAGTAGCTGATTTAAAAAATTCTCAAACTAAGATGAAACATGTGTATGAGTACTTGTATTTGTACTCAAAAACCCTGAAACCAACCATAATTTGGAATGAAAAAGTGTAAGTTAGACGCAAACGGCGATTTTATTATCCTTCGTCTCACGAGACAATCACTAAGAGGACCACTTTGCTTGCCTTTGAAAATGCCGTTATGTGCCTCCCGCCGCGTGATACGCCAATACACACAGTACGGTAAGGTGAGTCATACGCGCATGCGCACTCCTTATGTCTATTCTGTGCAATCGACCCTCGTATATTTTTCAAACATTGGTTCACATTTTCGAAATTTAATATTACTTCCTGTGGATATTATACTTTAAAACTTTCAGACTGGTATTTTTACACTATAACCCTTATGTTTATCCCATTTTCAAGTAACAAAACAAGATTTTTTTAAATCATAACAATGTTAACCAATGCCTTTAAGCACATTCTTGTGACTGTTTTTATGGAATAATATTAATATTGGATATTTATATAGCGCACGTATCCACCAAACAAGGTGCTCAAGGCGCTCCAATATTACCCCAGCTCAGCTAGGCTATCAGTTTCATTGCTCACATCTTTCAAGGAATTCCTTCTTGCTGATACCCATTTACACCTGGGTGGAGAGTGGCAAATGTAGATTAATGTCTTGCTAAAGGACATTAGTCCCGTGGTGAAATTCAAAGCTCGGACCTCGTGGTTCACAGTGCAAGGATTTGATTTGTCCACTGATTCATAATCCAACTGCATGTTGAAGCAAAGTATGTGTTTGCAGTTTTTATAGTTGGGCAATAGTCACCTTACTTCACATTTATAGTAAAAACAATCACTTTGATAGCCCTGAATAGCCAAATCTTTGAACTAAAAAAAGTTGAAACAATAAAGAATTCCACAATCTTAGTCTGTGTTGGTATAATGCATGTTTGATTTTAAAAGACACGTTTGAAGTTTAAAATTGGCGCTTTTTTTCTGGTAATTCCATTACCGAGGTGTTATACCACAATATCATGAATGTAAGAATAAAATTGTTGGAATGAAAGAGCTCACATGAAAAATGGGCTTATTTACAGAGTATTGAATGGTGAGAAGGGAGGCAGAGTATAAAAGAGGCACAGAAAGTCTAAATTTGTTGGTCATGGAATTACACCCTTACCGTGGAATTGCCCAGTTACTGATTTGTTTCTTTGTTTCCATGGTTGCTAGGCGTCATTAATGGAGGAGAGTGCGGATGAAGCGCAGCGTCGTGATGAGATGCTGAGGATGTACCAAGCTACCAAGGAAGCTCTACGTATCATTGGAGATATCAACATGTCAACCAAATCAACGCCATTACCACCACCAGTCCAGAATGATGACCTCATCAAACCATTCAATGGGTAGGTAGCCATCCAGCAAAATCTATGAAGGAGGATGGATGTTAATAGCATACCTGCCAACTGTTCCTGTGGAAATTTGTCTGTAATATTGTATAGGAAATTTAGGAATGTTCCTGTTTTTGAAAATTTCTCAATAATTTGTTCTTATTTCTTGGCTCTCAGGGTTGGCAGGTATGTAATAGTGATAATGATAATAATGACAATATTAGCAGTAATGATAATTATGATGATATCAAGGAAGTGGAGGATGAGTGGTTGGTGTGAAGAGGAGGCAGAAAAATGAAGGATACCTGATGACAGCTTGTTTGAAAAAAGGTGATATTTGGATTGCTATTTGGAATAGTCTCCCCTTTTGCATTCGTTCCGGCCCTTCAGTGAAATCTTTTAAGAGAAATCTCAAAACTCATCTATTTTCTATGTGACTCGTTTTTTAATTTTTATGCATTTGCAGAGCCGAATTTACTTTGTTTTATTTTTTCTTACTGTTAAGCGCTTTGAGCATGGTTTATGGAAAGGCGCTATATAAATACCAATATAATAAAAAAAAATGATAATAATAATATTTTTAATGTCCCTCTGCATTATTTAGTCATATGTATTTATGTTTCCCCCTGGTACTAAATGGATTAAAAAGCAATCCCTCAAACTGATGTGTTTCAAACTTGGACCTCATCTATGGGCAAATTATATCTGTCTTTCATGTTGTGAATTAGCCCCCTGCATGCATATGCAGTTAGTACTAACCTCATGACCCTTCACATTAGCTAACATGATGACAAAAAATTTATAACAAATGGCTACCTATTTGGAGAAGGTTATCTCACTATTATGGTGGCCTTGAAGTACATTCAACCACAGGTCATGTGCGCCATGAATTATGCAGCCATGTTGTGAAATTCACGATTTTGGTCGCGAAATTTGCGACTTGTGGTCACAAATTTGACAATTTTGGTCACGAATTTCTCAACTTGGCTGCGAAATTCACTGCGCAAATGACCTTTTTTGTTGAGCTGTCGTCGAGCGTACTTCGCTCAAGTCGCAAAGTTTCCGACCAAAATCGTCAAATTCGCAACCTTTGGTCGCGAATTTTGCGACTTGTGGTCACAAATTTGACAATTTTGGCCGCAAATTTCTCAACTTGGCTGCAAAATTCACGGCGCAAATGACCTTTTTCGTTGAGCTGTCGTCGAGCTTACTTCGCTCAAGTCGCAAAGTTTGCGACCAAAATCGTCAAATTTGCAACCTCAAGTCGCAAAGTTTGCAACTAAAGTCGTCAATTTGCGGCAAATTTGCAAAGTTCATGTCCAGTGGTTGCAAATTTCGCAACCAAAATCACGAATTTCACGACTTGGCCGCAAAATTCAAGGCGAACATGACCTGTCGTCGAGCGTATTTCAGGGCCAGCATACATTCTTTTGAGCCATGCAAAGCATACATATAGCACTTAAAGGTGGGGTATTTGATTTGTGCATGCATTTTTTATTTTTGTTGATATGTTAATATTTTCCCCCATTTGAGAATACACAAAGTGTTACTTGTATCGTAATGTAGCTTTACATATGCATATACCTAAGCAAAACTTGGCCTTGAATTTAAAAAAAGAGACCACCTTCCTTGCCAGGGTTTTGAGGGTATGAGTGTGGTTGCATGAACAATAATCATGAAAGAAAATGAGAAATATATTAACACATATGAATATTAATGTGCTGCTTATGACTATTTTGCCCCTGGCATACACATATATGCACTACTCTATGATTTTGTTCTGTTTTGTCTTGTCCTCTCTATGCCTGCTCCGATTGGTATTTTGTTTTGTTTTATCCCAGTCCCAGTGTTCCAATCCCATCAAAAAGGTAATTTAGCCATGTTTTTATTTCAGTGTGTGTCATCTAATATCTATCCCACCTTCTCACATTATCCCCTACATCACATGCTCTGAAGAATTAACCCATTCGTGACAGAGGTCCACATTTTGTGGTTTGGCCTGATATCTTTTGATGCAATGCCCTAAAAATCATACCAAATACATGAGCAGAAAGAGCAATTCTACACAAACTGTGCCCATTTTGGTTGCGTCAATATTCTTCGTTTGATGCTGAAAATTTTTTAAAGGAAAATAAGAATTAAAATCCTTAAATTGGCAATGTGATAGAAGGTTTAAAATCACCATTTTCCCCTGCAAATTGGCAACTTTTTTACTTCTTATAGTTTCTGTCAATTTATATTCATTTCAGATACATGACATTTTATAAGAAAAATGTAGCAATGAAATAAAAATGTTGGTGTTGCCAACTTGAAGAATAAAACCTGATCAAATTAGGCTTTAACTAATTCCTGTCATGAATGGGTTAAGCACCGATTGTGATTTCAAGTATGGTGTTAGTGTTAACACATGTGTACTTTTTTAAAACTCTTAACCTAATGCATTGTGTCCTGATAACCAGAAAGGTATCAACTGATATCATCTGGTTTAGATTTACTGTTTATCTAGCCTTCAGCACTGGAAATTGCAGTGTCATGAAGGTTTTAGATAAGCACTTGCTAAATATATGGTGTGAATACTACCCGATAAGCAAAGTCCTTGGTACAAATAAAGAAATTAGGACTCGTGATATTGATAATCAGTGTTTAATATTCTTGACACCATCTACATTACATAAGATTGTAACATCATGACACCAGTTTTCACAAGTTGATTTTTTACTCTTTATACTCTGATTTATGTCTTCATATTAACATGAATATTTCCTAATGAATTATCTTGAAATAATGCAGTGAACTAGAGCTGAAAATATGGGGATTTTTTTTTTTTTTTTGATGCTAACATCAACTTGGAATCACCTAATAACACTTCTTTAGCTGCAGTGCATTACCTTGCTTTCATTACGATGTACAAATCCTCTTGATCTGTTTGCTGTGTTCTTATTTCATAAATTGTAGTTGTGCATGTAGACTCTTTATATCACAAACACCACAGTAAGGAACATGCAATAGCTGTATGTATATATATATATATATATTTGTGATCAGGTAATATATACTACAGCTTTGGCAACTCTCATGGAAATAAATACGTGTGAGACAATTGAGAGAATAATAGCGTAGTATGAATCAAAGTTCCCCAGAGCTGTCCTACCATTTTGGAAATTTTGCAAAGGTTGAAAAAATGTCTCCGCCGGGAATTGAACCCGGGCCTTTGGCTATGAACGCCAATGCCTTAACCACTAGACCACGGAGACGGGCCAGTGGTTTCGGCAACTCCAAATTCGTTTAACTGACAGATTGACAAATCTTCAACCCTCACTAATTACTTCCTTTGTTGGTGGCACCAACAAAGGAATTTTTGATTCATGCTACACTATTATTCTCTCAATTGTCTCACACGTATATATATATATATATATATATATATATATATATATATATGTATAGTAATGAGACTGGAAGTGACGCTGGGAGTGAAACTGATATATACCGTTAAATCTCTATCTCTCTGAAATATTTCATTTTTAATAACTGATCAAGCTTACTATCTCATCTTTCATAATTTGACATGTTTCTTCCTTTTCCATTTTAGGAACCAATCATTCAGTAATTATAAATATGCCATTTTCCTTTTTTAGTGTGTTCAAATGTTCTTTGCACTTTCTAGTCCAGGAAGTGTATATGTATCTGCTGTTTCATAATGAGGGAATTACCCCTCTGCTTTATAGCTGTGAGTTTTTGTATGCATTGTAAAGCCACTGAACTTCATTGTCTTTCAGACTGTTGCATTTGTCATATTCAAACTTTTTGTACATTTAAAGCTGCACCACAGATGCACAACAAGGTGTAGCAGCTTGTTATGTTAAAGCTCTGCAAAATTAAATTCATTAATATTGTTATTGTTTTTGAAAGCTTCCAACATCAAATTTTCTTGTTCTCTCTAATAGCTCATTGCACCACTTTTCACAATGTCTCTTTGTTTCTTATTTTAGATTCCACTGGTGTGTCAATAGAATAATATTCGTGCAAGCACCTCTTCTTCTTGTTTTCCACTGCATAAATAGTTTGATTGTTAACAACTGTATAAATTGTATAGAAAGTCCTGTTTTCAGTTGGTTTCTCCAATAGTTTTAATTCTACTATCATGTATCCAGACATCCCAACCATTCTGAATTTGGAGGAAAGAATCTGAATTTTGACCATTCCAAGCTCTTGCTTCGATATGAGTTTCCAATTTTTCTCGATGAATTTACTACACACTCCTGTGGGAAATGCTGTTTCTTTCCTAATTTCAACAAAATCATCCCTATTTTTCAGTCAGAAAGGTTGGGAGGTCTGCATATTAAACAGTTTAGTTTGTGGTTTGCATGGGTACAGCTGAAGTCAGAGTCTGTATATGGGTGCAATAAACAGTTTCTGCAAGAAGATTTGGGGGAGTTAGCTTTTTGCAGAATGAAGATACTTCTGCTGCTGTGATGCATACGGTATTTCTAATTTGTTACAAATACTTTTCTTAAAGCTCATGTACACTTGTACTATGCTCTTGTACCCATGGTGTGTTAAATAGTTCCAGAGAAAATTGTCAGTAATACATTCATCAGCCCTTTGTGTCCATACATACCATGCTCAATATCATAGGATGCAAGGATAACTGCCCACTAAAAGTATGTCTGTATATTGTTTCAAACCAGATCTTGTGTGTAATGATATTACCATTCAGTTTGTTCGCTTTCATTTTCTTCAGGTTTACAGAGTTTGATATGAAAAATTGATATGTCCCTCTTTGTAAATTTAAGGTATTTACGATTGAAGTAGTTAAAAGGTAAAGAAAATTATTTTAAAATATATGATATTCTATTTCCTAATTCCAAACTCATTCCTTCAATGAATGAGGAATCAAATGGGAGGCATTTTTGGTTGCATACAATGGTGGTGTTACTTTGATTTTTTTTTCCCTTTTAACCCATTTGTAACAGGAATTATTCAAAGCCTAATTTGATCAGCTTTTATTCTTCAAATTGGCAACACTCACATTTTTATTTTAATGCTACATTTTTCTTATAAAACGTCATGTATCTGAAATGAGTATAAATTGACAGAAATTATGATGAGAAGTCAAAAAGTTGCCAATTTGCAGGGAAAAACAGTGATTTTAAACTTTCTATCACATTGCCAATTTAAGGATTTTAATGCTTATTTTCCTTTAAAAAATTTTCAGCATCAAACAACGAATATTGACGCAACCAAAATGGGCACAGTTTGTGTAGAATTTTTTGCTCTTTCTGCTCATGTATTTGGTATGATTTTTAGGGCTTTGCATCAAAAGATATTAGGCCAAACCACAAAATGTGGACCTATGTCACAAATGGGTTAAATAGCCTTTATCAGTTTTTGCACTAAAACTCTCCATATACCTTAGTACCATATACACAAAAATTCAAACCAGTGTCAAGTCTCATCATACCTTATCATTAAGCATAATGTAAATTGTGATGGAATGTCATTAGGTTTCTCCAAAGAAGCCCCAAAACGGACCCCTAGTAATGTCAAGTCAACAGGAAAAAAGATGTCTTAGCTTAGCACAGCTGGTATTTCTTAGATGTCAAAGAGTTGTTGATAATCAAAAGTGGTATTTCTGAAATACAAACACAGTTTAATAATAATTTGATTTGTCAAGTATTTTTCCGTAGGATACAAAGTTTTGTATGGTTAATGTTTTGTCTGCCTTGGTCATCTAAAAACAACAAATAGTGGACCACCACAGTCGACTTTTATCGCAAACACAGTGATTACATAATAAGGAATTCTTGAATTTTGATCCATAGCCAATAAAGAGTATATTCACTTTCTCCATCTGTCCCATCCTGTACAGATCGACCCCAGCTTCATCATCTGGAGGTATGCCACCACGAAGGCCTAACCCTGGTAGACCAGTTGGGAACCATGCTGCACCAGGTCCACCTTCAGGTCCATCCAGACCAGGACAGCCTAATATACCTGGGAGACCAGACATGCCAAATAGACCAGCTCCATCTATTCCAAGGTATGATTGAACGCTCATTCCAAATACAAGGCCTTCCCACAAAATGTTATCAGAAGATTGAGGAATATTGTTGTTACTGAGATGGCAGACAAATTGCATTGGTCTGTTGAAAAGGAAAGAAAAGAGAACAAAAAAGTTCTGTTCTAAAATCACATTGCATTGAATAGATTGACGGATTACTGTAAATGCTGAAATATTCGAGGTACATTTAATAATTTTCAAGGATTTCGTGCTGTTTTTGGCAAGCGCAAATTCTAGAACCTGCGAAAATATTAGCACTATTTCATACAGTGAAATATCAAATCAAATCTTGCACTTTTGCGAGTGAGTAATTATGCAGCACGAATTAAAAAACCCGCAAATATGTTCTTGGGTTGCTCTCTGCGAAAATTTAATCATGCGAAAATAACAGCGTTTACAGTAGTGTTGAGAATTTCACTTTCATTCTGAGTTTTAGAAGGACTTTAATCCTCTGATTACTTTTTTATGAAATGGTCTAATACTTGTAGTCCAAAACATCCCCCATAGATGAGCTCCAACTATTCAAAGGCAAGATTTATTATCTGTTCTCTATAACAAAGCCTTGCCATAAAAAGTAATCAAAAGATTAAGAATCTCTTGAAGTATAATCTAGAATTCTTGTCAGGCACATGTCCTTTTCTTCAATGGCAAACAACTTATGTATACTTCAGACAACCCTGAAAGTATAGACCATGGTTTAGGTTCAGAACTCCTTTGTGAATTCAGGCCAAAGATTATCTTTTGAGTACACACTGATTTGGGAACAAGACACATTTTCCATAGATCCAAGCATGATATATCTTTGCACCATTGTTAGTCAGGTTAATGTCGGTCATTCACAATTCATGAAAGAGGTAATGAAGTTAAATGATTCCAAAGGGTATGGACAGTGAGAAAAAAAAATGTGGAGGTTATCTCTTTGTAAAATGCATCTCTCATTAATGTAACCTTTGAAGGGAATTATAGTACTTTGGTGTTGCACAGCCAAGGATGTCTGGAAGATAAAAGTATATACTGTTTCGTAAAGAGAATGTCTATTATATGTGAATGATTGAACATTGATGAAAGAAAGGGTCCTCTTTCATTCTTTCATTACAGACGCCCTGAGGCTCCCACAAGACCAAGCCCTCCAATACCTGATAGACCAGCAGTACCTTCTAGGCCATATTAGACAGGTCATGTCCAAGGTCATCTAGGGTCAAAGGTCATATTTTTCCAGACAAACATATAAGGACAGTCAAAGAATATTATACACCAAGGTCACGCTACTGAGGATAGCAAAGGTTACGTATGTATTTAGAATTGATTCCACTCATTCCAAGTGGATTGGCTTATGAAAGACACATCACGGCACATTGGTTGAACTCTGCCATTAAGAAAAAACACTGCAGAATTTTAAATATATTGCATTACTGAGGAAACACATATTTTCAATGCCTGATATTAAGAGGAAGAGCTACATGAAGTCATACAAAATATCGGCCAATTTATTACATCAGTTGGCAGCCTTACAGCTTTTAAACATTGCGGATTACAGCAACACCTAAAGCTTTGAGACTCTGAAACTCAACAATGAGCTACACCTACTTTATGAAGGGTCACTTTGATCTTGTGTATCAACCTACACTGAAAGCTGAGGGTTTAAAGAGCAAAAGACACATCTCAAGTCAAAATTAGTGCAGTTTTGTGTAGTCATGATGCACTTGAGGGTTTTTCAGTCAAGTAGTAAGTATTCCCTGTTATCCTTGTCCTAATGGAGGGGCATATAACATGGCTAATACTGAAGCCATCATACATCGTACAGGTATTTTTCTGATACTGCTTTTCTGATACCTCTGAGAACTGGGGAGCGTTTCATGAAAGGACTTGTCGGATGTTTTATCCGACAAAGTCTGTTTTATCCGACAGTTGCCATAGTAATGATGCTTCTCAGCCAATCAAAATCAAGGAAAGATGTCAGATCTGACAGCTTGTCAGATGACAAATGTTGATGAAATGCCCCCCAGTTTTCAAGATCAAGATCTCTTCAGAACTAAAAGGGCATTAACTCTGTGGTATAGCCATTTTGTTCTTGGCACAGACTATACAGTTGTGGGGGGGGGGTCATTGTTCTTGGGGTACAACATACCTTTTGTACATTGTACAGATATTTTATATTGTGCAGGAGTATCAACCTCATTCTAATGAAACAAATACATGAACTAACTTTGCCGGAGAGAACAGATGGAAGAAGTAGAATGGGAGTATCGACATGAAGGGAGGGGTTTATAGGGGTGGTTATTGTGCACCATCTCCAAACAGAGTCATATGCACTTATATGTAATATCTATTGTTCACTCCAGGTTATTGTATATTATCTGTGAAAAAAAAATTATGTATTTACCAAATGATCCACAATATTATCGCTGTATATATTATTCCCTTTCGTATTTGCAAAGTTCAGTTGATTATGATACAAAGTCTTTATGGCATAATGTGTACTGTGATTTTTTTATGAATTGTTTAAGTGCATGTATGCTGTCGGAGGATAGGATAGTGGTGCATGTACAATATTCATTTTTTTTGTGGGATTGTATGACATCACTGTTGCCAAAGTTTGATATTATATTCTTTCCCTCTTTATAACAGTAGATGTCTGGGTTTTTTGTTTTTGTTATTTTTTTTTTCTTTTTTGTTGTTGTTGAGTAATTAGAGGTAAGGTAATAAGAGATCTTTTCCCAAATTATATAGAAACAAACATGTTAAAGAAGAAAAACTGCCTGTATTTGACAAATACAGTGCTAGGAACAGTTTGATTATGAGCATCAACAAGGAGGTTTGCTATTAGCATTTTCTATAGTATATGATCAACCTGCATCTTCTCCATATAGCACTTTATTCAGCATGAAATATTTGAAAGTGAAGTTTGTGGATCGAAAGAAGTATGAATGCAGACTCATTTTTTTTGTTTTTTTTTGTTTGTTGTTGGTAGAAATGTAAGTGTGGGAGAAAGGAAAGAGGCATGGTTGGGTTTAGAGCAAGAAAGATGTCTGATGTTGGCAGGATTTACTAACCTATTGCATCCTGCCTGTTGTCATTGGAAAGTGAAGGTGAAGATATTGATAAGACATGAATATATACATGTATGTTTGAATGTAAAAGCCATATCATTGTGCACATTTTGTATGACCCCTTTTAAAAACTTGTGATACTAAGATCATTGGCTGTAGTGGACCTGTGGAATTAGAGAGTGTAGAGTTGTATGACCAGTTAATTTGTGAACCTTTGTAAGCAAATACATGTAGGTAGCAAATTTGATCATTTAATGTGTGATACAGTTTATTGAACGGAAGGCACTTGTGTTACAAATGAATACATTGTCTTTCAGAGCATTATCAGTAATGTCTTTTATATTATAAGTAGAGCCCTGCCCCACTGTGATCTGTTATAATCACTGATAATTAAGTCTTTTACTCATCATTGAGGAAATTTCCCCAGTATAATTTTTCATATGTTGATTAGTTATATCAGCTAGATATCCCATCACAACTTCATTTTCTTTTTATGACGTATCTGATCATTTTGAAAATTTAGTGTATTTTTCTGTTCGTGTGCTTATAATTAGCTTGAATAGCTTGTTGGAGATGAAAACGTTCAAAGTGTTCAAGTGGCCCCTGTTGAAATTATTTCATTTTTACATTTATTTTTGCTGTTCTAGCAATCTAGCAATGTACACTAATACTTAAATGTTCACTTCAGGAAACCTGTGCAGAATGTATTTTCTGACACTTTCAAAATCTTTGAAATTTGCTTCACTACATGTATACCACTGTGAAATCTAATTCTTGATTTGTGCCAAGAATCCGTCTTATCTGTTAATATATCACAAGGTCATCAGTATTCAGTATGCAGGGAGTTTTTATGAAAAATGTACATGTTCTGGAAGATGATATGACATTATGATTATATATACTGATGTACACATATTTCTTTTAATTGCTTAGGCATCTTTTTGTGTTTTCTGTAAGATGTTTTTATTCTGACATTAGGGTCATTTCAAGATTATTTTATGTGTTTAATACCTGAAAAAGAATAGAATACAATAGGGGCACATTTTGATTTTGATTTTGTTTGTTTGTTTTGTTGTTTTTGTTTTTGCTTCTAATTTTCCAGGGGAATTAGCAGCATGAGCCTCATTGAGGTTGGAGTCTTAGAGAAATACTTTTCGATATACATGTATATTTATCATGTATGTCATTGGGAACCATTATAACAGGAATTGTGTTATAAAAGTTAAGGAATATTTGATAAACATCATTAGTTCTTCCTTTAACGTGTCTTGTCACTGTGGTAATTCCTTTTCCTTATCATTTTCTTGTAATGTCCCATTTCAGTCTTTTTTTTATATTTGTGAGATATTGTCAACTTGTGCTGGAATTGTGAATGATAAAGGCCATAATAATATGGAACCTGTAAATTTGGTGATTGTTTTGATCATACTTCACAGTTTTTATGTAAGAGTCATGATGCAGATTAGAGCTTTTCTTTTATTTTCATCCCTTATTTAATCTTCAAGCAACTTTTATTGCACATTATATTTCAAACTTCTTGTCATTCCAAGCAAAAGATTTGAGCTATTTTTGTGTGTACACTGTACAGGCATTATGGAAGTAAATATCTAATTGTACAGGCATTACATTGGTAGGATCTGGGATATTACAGGGCTAGAATTTTGTTCAGTAATAAATATCATTGAGAAGTTTGTCGGCATTGTGTCGAGTCAAATGGCTAGACTACATGGTATTTAATCATTGCATTTCCTCACATTGCTGTAGAAATATCCCATGAGAGAGGAGAGGAAACGCAGCTTTTCAATTATAAATCAGATTGCATAATGTTATGGAAAGTCAATTTTTACAACCTTTTGGTAATTTTATATATAGATATATATATACGCAAAAAGCAAACTGTGACAGAAGTGGTGAAGTGTTTGTTTAATCCATGACAGTACAAAGTTTTCTTAAGAGCTGAATTAATCTGCTTTCCCTCCTCAAATTGGCAACAATTTTTTCCACTCCTATATGGTTTTTTTAAAAATGCATATAAGCATGAATCAATGTGAATGAAAATTGCAAAATTGAATGGAAAATTGCCAATTTAGAGGGTTTAATGATTAGTTACAAGTAAATAGCTCTTATTCCAGAAAGGAACTAATGACTAAATTGGAAATAGACTCAAGTTTCTGGTGATTTTCTCTTTCTGCTCATGTATAATGTGTAATTCCTAGCAATCTGGATCAAAAGAAATTTGAAAAGTTCACTAACAGGAGACATTGTGTACTGCTATTGGTTGATAAAAGCAGGGGGTGTTTCACAAAGATTGCACTTAGATAGTCAAACTTCCCTGCGACTTCGCCAGTCCAACTTAATGTAAGTCTGATTCACGTTTGCTGGCTAAGTCTATTTCACAAATTTGCTCTTTGGGTAAGAAGTAATGCATGATTTGGTCACTTAAGCATGATTTTAAAGGGGGTACCCAATGCTGAAACAAATGTTCCTTCCTTTAAGAGAGCATGATTTTATTAGCAGAAATCATCTGCCTAAAGTTTTTTAAAAGTCTTCCCAGTTTCAATTAGGTACCCACAATGACGTCATTGGGGTTACCTTGTCGCGTAATTCTAGCAAAATGCGCGCAAGGTGTATGCATATTGTACAGTCTAGCGCGCCACAACTGCAATGCGCGAAACTGGATAACCACATCTACGTCATACTTCATACTCAAATTAGGTCAACCCTTGACTTAATCACAAATAATTTGCCAAAATGCATTGATTTCAATTGAAAATCATCAAATTTTTAATGTTATTGTTCTTAGAATTCTATTCTCGATCATATATAAAAAAAAAATTAACCATTTTGTAATCACTTTAAGTCTTTGTGAAATACTCCCAGGTATTTATGTCACCTATACAAGTCATGACAATTCCATCATTCATGAATGAGATGCTTGAAATCAGAAGAGTCATCTCAAAAGAGAAACATGATACTTTGTCATGTCATGAATGATGCTGTGTATAATTTCATGGGAAGTGATTCTCTTGTAATATATCTTCTGTTTTTCACTTCCTCATTATGTCCTTCTGATGACCAATATTTATTTATTTTTTTCTTTTTGATGCTATGTTACTGGTCTTCTATTGCAATACATTTATCAACTGCTGTGACTTATGAAAAATTGTGTAATATTTCCTTTCTTTTCATTGAAACTGAAAGATTTCTATGGTAATAGTCATCTAAAGTGCATGAAATAAAAAAACAGAAAAGTACTTAAACCACTAGAGGAATGTATGATTGTCAAAGTTGAACATCACTGAATTTAATACAAAATATATTTTCAGAACATTTATGGATGCATGGCTTTGTAAATGAAAGTGAGAAATCCTAACTACATTTATGTCATAATCTGTAATGAATACTACCCTCTCCTTTGTGCCTCTCCTTATCTTCCTCTTTTTTCTTTCTCTATAACTTTTCACTTTGTCTTTTGCTCTCTCTCTCTCTCTCTCTCTCTCTCTCTCTCTCTCTCTCTCTCTCTCTCTCTCTCTCTCTCTCCCTCTCTCTCTTTGTGTCTCTCATGATGATAGGTTTCAGAGATTTATTGCATGGCTGATTTTATTTTATTGATTCTGATATTGTTATCCAAAGACAGGAAAATTACATAAACAAAGTTGAAATGTGACGTGATAACTTACACTGTCAACCACTATTGAAGCTAAAGCAATTTTTGCTGTAAAGGAATGGAAATTTGAAATATCCATAATTGTTGAAACTGCTTATAGTTTTAAATATTTTTTATATTTGTTCAATCATAGAAAAGGATGGAAAAGTGTAAATTAAAAATCAAATTTTATGTTATAGGTTTGACTTTCCTGATGTATTGTTCTTTGATGTGTGAACCTCTCATACTTCAATGCATATTTAGATCTTGATATAAAAAGTGTCTGGTTTTCCTCTTTATAAAAGACCATAACATAAGGGAAAATAACATTACCATTCTGTATTCTTATGAAGTGTAACATTGAAAAAAAAGTTTAGCATAGGAATGGCAAAGAATGAAATATCTTATTCCGAATAAAGCCTCAGACTGAGTAGTCTTCTAAATACATACTCTGATGTCGATATGCATAAAACATTGGATGGGAAGAAGTTCATTGCTGACTAAAAATTTTTTTAAAGATAATTGTAGATGTTTATATGAGTTGTATAATGAAATAGTGGCACCCTGTAGTAAGATTCTTGCGGATTGACATTTTTTGTATAGTTATTATTATATATATTATAAATGAGCTCAGCAATAACGGTCTAAATACCCTATGATAATTATTTATGTTCAAATATGTCTATTAGATGTAACAAATGTCATGAGAACAGTGTGGAGAAATAAAGATCTATGTACCGTGCAGTAAGAATATCAAATTCATGTGTCTGTTTTGTTTCCTGGCTTATAAGTTTAAATCTATCTGATATATGAAAATTTGGCATCATTTTGAGGGGGATTATTGAAGTAAAGAATATTAATGCTCAAGAAACGTGTTTGATTAGTGATTCAAAACACCGTGGAGTCGCTGGTTAGGTATTTTTTTCCAGGATTTGAAGTTCCAATTCATTTTTTGATTGGTTTAAGGTTAGGTGTATAGATTTGGGATCGGCATTAGAAAATTGAATAATGTATGAATTCAGTTCAGTAATTGTCGCAGAAGCACATTTCATTTATTTTCTAATATCGAGCAAATTGCATTCCAGTCTTGTGCATTTAATTGTTTTTTATGTTTTATGTTCACATGAAAACTGCTATGTAATTATTTGATATTTTTTACCGTTCAAAAAATATCCATGATTTTTCTGATTCTTAATCAACTTACTCGGCAATACACTATGATTTATCATGATAGTACGAGAAATGTTGGTATCTAAGTTACTGTGCTCATTTCCCTTTTGCAATAACTACTATAACTGTGGCTATAATCAACGTTACTATATATCTCTTTGGAGGCTTGAGAAATTATACGTCCAAAAGTACTAAAATGTGTTGTTTTTTAAATATACATATAATGACAATAATAGAGAATATTTATTAAGTGCATATTAACTTGAAAAGTTCTCTATGCGCTTTACAATTATAACAAACATAAATACATACAAGCATCAAAGTGATTAACATTTATGACAAATGACCTATTATCCTCGTCTCTGTCTTTTATTCTCTCTCTCTTTCTTTATTTCTCTCTCTCTTTCTCTCTCTCTCTCTCTCTCTCTTTCTTTCTCTCTCTCTCTATCTCTCTCCTCGGCTATCATAACTTAATCGTCCACTGTATTCTAGTGCTTCCATCCACGGATTTCACTTCAGAATGGAAGATTCGATGCTCCTTGGTCCTAGGTGGCAAAGAGATGTTTGCTGACATCTATAAGAGAAAGCGAGAGAGAGAGAAAGAGTGGGGGGCGAAAGGGAGATAGGAAGAGATGAGAGAGGATGGAAAGAGGAGAAAAACGAGAAAGAAGGAGATGAAGAGAGAGAGAGAGAGAGAAAGAAGGAATGAAAATTTGTCACTTGACGTCAGAAGTACTGAATGAAATTGAGCTCAAAATTATAAGTCGCAAATAGCAGCAATTTCATCAGTTTCAGTCTGGACAAAAAAAACAGCAGACATGCGCATAATCCCTAAGGGATGCTATTTAGAAATGAAATTTCCAGGTAAATTCAATTTGTTAAAATTATTAGGGGAACAACACAAACTACTTACAACTAGTACAAAGTAGGGCCTATATGGCAAACTTACGGAAAATCATTACCATGTTCGATAATAAAGAAGTTTGTTCTCCGTTATCCGTAGAAAACAAAATACAAACTAACACCTGATTCCCCCCCCCCCCCCATCTCATTGCTGAACTAAAATCAAACGGATAACACCTATCATAAACACTTTCATACAATCGATAATGGGATCAAACCACTTACATCGAAAGCTAGATTTTCGTAACTAAGGTAACCATCATCTGGTCGGATTTCACGTCGAACTTTTGGCGGGGATCGTCTGATAATGAGTTCTATATCGTCCTTCCCGCTCGCCAGTGTCCTTTCTATGTGTGATCGTGTTAACTGTCGAATGCTTGTACCGTTAAGAGACAGAATTTCGTCTCCAGTCTAAGTGATATGGAAAGAATGAATATTCATTATTCTAATGCATTTTGTAAGTGGATCATTTATAACTTTCCATCACTTTTCGATCCAACCACTTCGTAGTTTTGTTTAGTGCGTTTTCAAATATTGTCTTCACTCTTTGTAAGAAATCTTTTAATCCGGGCTTTTAATGCATTCTTTGTCCTTCCATGTTGTTATAAAAGTGGTTAATAAATGCAATTCCATTAAAATGATCATCATCATATCGCCTTTAATAGGATTTGATATATCTTTTTTTATGTCATTTCCGTAAATTCGTCCAGATGCAAATGCTTCTTTACAGTGAGAGGATAAACGACTTAAACGCTCAGTTATAACGATGGTGTAATAAATAATCGGACAAAAAGAAATATATTATTATCAGCTAATAATTTAGGATTTAAGTAATTAAGATCGCATCAAAACACTAGGATGATGAAGGATACTATCCAAGCAAAGATAGATCTTGACATTACCGTGATTGACTTTGATCATAATAATAGTCACTGAGATATGGAAAGACTCAATAGCGCCACACATCCAAACAAACACAGTCTCTCACACTGAAAACAGTTTACATACGTGTACGTGTAGAAGTTCATATGGAGGTTCATGTATGATGCTTCTTACCATAAGTCCAGTAGTAGTATTCTTGTTGTTGATATCTTTCACACACTTAACAACAAAAGAGTATTGGTTGTTATTTTCTGAACTGCCGACGAGGTCGTTCTGTGATTGTACTTCGAACCCATATCCTTCCGCAGTTCGCTTCACGACGATGAACTCAAAATAATTATCTAAATCCTGGAGAGAAAAAAGAATAAGAAATAAATTCATTATTCTAAATTAATCATATTATTTGATTAAATCAGTCAAATCTAAACAGAAGAATTATACCTTGGATTTGATTCAGCAAATCACTACTTCTACTGGCATTATACACCTACACCCTATCTATATCATAAATGTCCTTTCCCTACAAAAAATGATAAGCGTAATGATCAAACAAACAAAAAAGGTGAGCCCTCCCAGCTAAATGACACAAAATGGTCTGAAAAGAAGAGAACACGATACCCTATGACTGTTACAAGCCGTTTCTCGATGCTTCAATCATGTCAATTTCGAAGGTTCATAATTCCGAAAAATAATGTAGGGTTTGATTGCATTTTCGGAAATATGAACCTTTATTACATTTTCGGAACAACATTTGTAAAATCATTTTCGTTTTCGGCATTATGAACCCTTTTTCATTTTGGGATTTAGGACATGAACCTTATTTCATTTTTGAAATTACGAACCTTTGGAAATTGGAATTTCAGGCTTTTTCATTTGCATGACAAATATGCGGAGTAAGACATCAAAATTTGATATGATCTGAATTATGAACCCTATGCCATATTCGGAAATATGAACGCCCTGGTAGGTCCTATGTCGTGTATGTGAAATTGTGTTTTTATTATGAAACTTCAGAATAATCATGGATCCTACTAAAACTTTAATCCATGGAATAATCAAGCTACAAAAAAAAGCCCCACCAAACCTTCGGAAAAACTAGTTGCCCCCCTTCACATCCTATTCTTAATCAGTAGCTTTCTTCCAGTGCCCCCCCCCCCCATCCCCCAAATGACCCCATGAAACAGCTGCCCACTCAATGGTTTCATACCTGACGCTACGCTTCCAAGTAAACTGCTATATCGATTTTTAAAAGAATATTTATTTCAGCTATCACTGCACCCCCCGCCCCACCCCGCCCTCCCCCCAAAAGGGAGTTATAGTTACTGCAGTCTTGACAAAAACATGACTGGTTTTGTGACTTGTCATAACTGATTTTAATGATGTATCAACGAGCAAAGTCCAAATTATTCTTTAAATAACTGAACAAACATTTTTAAAAAATCAATTCGAATTACCTGACTCACGGAGCTGAATCTGCGAACGGCGAGATATAAAAAGAGAGGGAGGGGACAGAATTAATGAGAAATTTTGAACTACATGTATCATTTTAAGCATTTTACAAAACCATAAAACAGAGTCCGGTAAATAAATAGCTACATTACATTTCATCTCCTCAAAATAAATAGTATCCCTTTTCATAATTAATCATATATTTAAAACCACCAGTAACTTGTCATTGATTTTATCTAAGAAATAGACACAAATCACTGCGAGATACAGTTCATCTTCAGATCAGAGAAACAATCGAGGTACATGTATATGCAATGACTTTTTTCGATTGATTGTAACTCGATATTTTTGTTACACAGACTCGAGAATATATGACATGTATGAGACACATCCACACACACTCACACACCGTTTCTTCTTATTTCTTTTTCTTCTTCATCATCATCATCTTCTTCTTCTTCTTCTTCTCCTTTTTCTTCTTCTTCTTCTTTTTCTTCTTCTTCTTCTTCTTCTTCTTCTTCTTCTTCTTCTTCTTCTTCTTCTTCTTTTCTCAATCATTGTTAATCGCGTTATTTGTCAATGTTTCTAAGTAATGTTCCTATTAAACAGATAATGCTCCCAGAAAAATCATGGTGGCCCTGAAGTAAGCTCGACGACATGAATTTCGCGATTTTGGTCGCGAAATTCGCGACCACTAGACGCAAACTTTGCAACTTGGTTTGCGACTTGTTTTCGCGAATCTGACGATTTTGGTCGCGAACTTTGCGACTTGTTTTCTTTCATTTAACGATTTTGGTGGCGAATTTCGTGACTTGGCCGTGAAATTCACGTCAACATGACCTGTCGTCTAGTGTACTTCGGGGCCACCATAAGTTCAGCATGTTCAGCCAGATGAGATACATGAATATGTCTCATGAGGAGCCTTTTTAATCGCCTTGGCAACACTGACAGAGATTTAAGATATGAGTTTGACTAACCTGTCATATGAATTCTCCATGACCAGTACTGTTAGCCTTTAGGGTCGAACCAGTCTAATCGAAGTGCTTATACACTGAACCTTTCTTCTGTTTTTCCCCCAACTCTGCGAGCATGCATAAAGAACGTGACCCTCGTCTAACAACCTGACTTTAGTCGTATGTCATAAAAGATCGGAGGACTGATGAAATAATAAAGAGGGAGTAACAAACAGCATTGAGAAAGTTTGATGATTGTACTGCATAATGTCCTTCTGCCGCTGACCTTTACTTATTCATCTGTAAAGATTAGGCAAAAACGCAATGTGAGTCGGGGGAGGAGAAAGTATCACTAGAAGTAGAAGGTATATCACTATCACTAGGAGAAGAAATACGTGTAGATCATTGTACCACCCGTAGTAATATTCTTTCTCTCGGCTCCCTCCCCCCCCCCCCCCCCCTCCTTCCCCGGACCACATTGAAGTAACACGTATCTAATCCTGATAATAATTAAGTACACTTACGAAGATTGAAACTAGGCAGAAGAAACTTTGATAGACAGAGAGAGAAGAGTCGTCATGCAAGGGCACACCTTCAAAATGATTAGAAACATGCATTGCACGAATTGAAGAGTATGTAGATCAATGAGTAAGGATAATACATTATGAAAGATACTCAAAAGATATATATACGAGGATCAGCATACAGTCTGAAGAATTTAGGAAGTGTTGAGAGAGAATCACGTCTTAGAATGGCATTGCACGCTGTTGTTGTAAAACAGATATTGCTTTTCGGCACTATCGGCTTATGGGATTAGGTTTTATTAGGTTTAAGTTACCATGGGTTCATGCACAGAATCAGTTCTATAAAATGTCCTTACCAACTTTAGGAAACAAAAAGGTTATCTTTTATATTAAAAGAATACGGGGAGAAATGCGGCTGCTTTAATGTGCAAATGGTGTCGCAGATCGCATGTATTATGGACACTAGTAATTTTCATCAAAATTGGTTGTATAAAACATGCTCCGACAGTACACCAACTGAATAATGAAGTGTGGACCGGACATAAACACCAAACCCCAACCCTCACCCTATAAGCCTAACATAAAACCTTGTTTCAAATTTGAACCTAGCCGTGTATCTTTTTAAGAAAATAAAGCCAGAATAAATAGTAGTCAATATCGTAAAATTAAGTAAAATGTTTTAATATGGTAATGGTGTATTCTGATTAACATGTCAATAGAAACAATTGAATGAGATATCGTCAACAGTTAAAGTTTTGTCGACTTAGTACAGTCCGACTACTACTACTACTACTACTACTACTACTACTACTACTACTACTACTACTACTACTACTACTATACTACTACTTCTACTACTACTACTACTACTACTACTACTACTACTACTACTACTACTACTACTACTACTACTTCTACTACTACTACTACTACTACTACTACTACTTCTTCTTCTTCTTCTTCTTCTTCTTCTTCTTCTTCTTCTTCTTCTTCTTCTTCTTCTTCTTCTTCTTCTTCTTCTTCTTCTTCTTCTTCTTCTTCTTCTTCTTCTTCTTCTTCTTCTTCTTCTTCTTCTTCTTCTTCTTCTACTACTACTACTACTACTACTACTACTACTACTATTCAAAATGGGAAATTCTCTTACAGCGCTAATGTCTGGCACTTGCCAATCCTGGCGATCCATATTTTGAAAATGCCATAACAGCACTCGAGCATTCTTAGGAATTAGTTCCTGCCAGGTGCCCATTTTCCTCACCCGGGGTCAAGTGTGACAAATGTAGCTTAATGTCCTGCCAAAGGACATTTAGTGCTACTCAGGGATTCAAGTACCGTATCCAAGTGGTTCACACAGTCGGGAGACTTATCCACTAG
>CM057165.1:25120376-25271818 GCA_029962745.1 Echinometra lucunter | reverse complement strand
GTTCTTTTTTCCTGATCTGAATGCGGCTGAGAGTCTGCTCAACTTCATGCAAGAGCAGGGTAGCCTTGTTTCTGAGACCATAGCACCCAATCCTTTCTACTGCGCGATGCTATGCCGCATGTGGGAAGACGAAAATCGACGAGAAGTAATAGAGAAGTTACAGAACATCTTCCAACTTTTTAATGAACTGGTGTACCAACTGAAAGAGCGCCACTTGTCAAAAACGATCGGTGACGGCGAAAAGCTTGACTACAAGAAGTTCGACCCATGTTTCGAAGTGCTCGCGAAAATGGCTTATGAGGGACTCGTGGATAAGAAATTGATCTTTGCTAAAGAAAGCCTGGAGAGCAATCATCTGGCGTTGGCATACGGAGTGGGAATACTTAGTACCAAGGGAAAGAGATTAGCACCTCGTGCTATGAGGAGGAAGACGGGCAATCGGTTCATCGAAGAAGTGATATTCCCCCACAAGCTCCTTCAAGAGTTTATGGCAAGCATCTACCTGTCCTCATGTTATGAGAATGACTCGGATCATGGCAAGTTCATAGGGATGATAAAGGAGAATATGCTGGAGGACTACGTGGAGTTCAGGTACGTCTTCTACTTCACAGCAGCAAGAGACCCAAACATCGGGAGGGATACGATGGAGCTACTGAGGAGGAGCAGGGTCCATGAAGATTTCATCGTTGACATTGCCTTCGAGTGTCAGGACAAGAGCATGAGTGAAACCTTCACAAAGAGTCTCCTGTCTAGAGACCCAGCAGTACAACTTACTGACTACATGGAAGCTCATACTGTCACGGCTTATCTCTACGCTATGGACACGTTCGATGATCTGGTGAGTAGATTTTCAACGTTTAAAGTCATTTGCCCGAATTGACGAAAGAAGTTTATGTTTATACCATGGTTTTAATGTAAACCTCTGATATGGGCCATCACATGGCCATTGTGACTATAGTCTTTCTCAGAATTCTTGAATCCAATGCATTCACTCCCCTTTATTAAAATAGATAACCAAAGACCAGAGTTTTTTTGTTTTTGTTGTTGTTTTTTTTTTACTAAAGAAATGAATCTTGATATATTATATTTTGGACTAGGACTTTTCAAAGAGTGAGTTGTATGAATATTGATATTGATGTGCTATACTTAAAAAGTTGGACGGCGGCCATATGGTGTATTCCTTGCAATAACCTGTAACACATTTTTATTTCCAAAAATTCAAGTCGAAGTTGGTAAAATCTTTTGTTGGTAAAATATGAATATCATTCATGATGTGATCATCAATCATGAAAGCATTGACTAATGGAAACATTATTCTTCCATACTAATTTAAAGAACAAGTTGGCCTACAAGAAAACATCGTTGGGTAAGACCCTATCCCAGCAGGCAGCTGAAACTACCTTCACGTCACAGAATGTTCATGAACTCAGTCTCAGTGAAGCCAACTTCCATGAAGAATTCTACGTGGTCATGGCCAACAAAGCAGAATCTTCAAAGGTAAAACGAACATGTGTATAATAGGGAGCAATCATGGTGGGTGTGGGCTTTCGTCCCGGGTTTTGATTGAGATCTGCGCGTGCTTGTGGGTGCATTTCGTAAGCATGTGTTTCTAGGAAAGGAAGAAGCAACCATCAGTGACCAAAGGGGTGACACATCAAAGTAAATGGTTGTATTTCACATTTTTGTTAAGGTTGTGAATTTTGAAACTTTGCCATGGCGCCGATGTGTCTCTTCTTAGAGTTATACTAGGCTTCTTACTTGTCAGACATTGCTTCAAAACAATTTACACTGCAAAATCATGGTAGGGGGATGTCAGTAGAAGCTTTGAAGGGTATATGACCTATCACCCCTCATAGATGTTGTGGAGCCTGTTGCCCAGAACAAACAGCTAAAATTTATCTAGGTATAACGGGTTTATATGCTGCTTACCTGCACTCCTTACAACCAAACGCCACTATTTTCAGTGTATGCACTAATGTTTGACAGACTCATAATGTTCATGAATTAGATCTTCATTCTCATTTTTTTTTTACTGAGGCTTTAGTTCACACCCTTATGTTTCTTCCTTTCCTGTTTCAGATTCAAAAGGTCACACATCGGAACAGCAACCTAAGCAAAGATGATTCCTTGAGATATGCCACTGGACTTTGCAACATGCCTCAATTGCTTGAACTGGAACTGGATGGTGTTTATGTGTATCCTTCGTTCTATGGACCCTTTGCAGATCCTTCCAGCAAGTGCAAGGTACATAATGTTGTTTCAGGGCTCCATTTGATAAACCAGGTTATCATAACAAGTTGCAATAATTGTTATAAGCTACTGAAAATCCGTGCATATTATTGGTTGAAAGCAAAGTTGTCATTAATGTGGCAGTTTTTTATGATAACAAGTTTTATGAAACGGAGCCCTGGTTGTTTCAGAAAGTATACTGAAATCTATTTTTTTTTTTCACATATTCACCGTTCAAATCGATTATACAATAATTTCATTTAGCCTGATCAAAGGAAAATAATGTTCTCAAATAAAAAATTATAAGCTGGCCAACTTTCCGTAGGTTGCCATGTTGCTCACTGGCGTAGCTAGGGGGGGGGCACAAGGGGGGCCATGGGCCCCTCTCCCATATGCCACTTCTCATATAAGTTACCCCTTATCCTGAATTTTAGTGTGCAGAAAATGCCATTTTCATGCACGAATTTTCATGAATCTTTCTACTGTGGGAGGGGGTATCTCACCTCCCATACCCTCCCCCCCCCCCCCCCCCCGCTCGGTTGCTTCGCTCCCTCGCCTTGCCCCCCCCCCCCCCCCCTTTGCAGCTTCTCATAAGTTACCCCTAATACTGAATTTTAGTGTGCAGAAAATGCCATTTTCATGCACGAATTAAAAAAAATCTCCCTACCGTGGGAGGGGGGATACCTCCCACGCTCTCCCCCGCTCGGTCACTTCGCTCCCTCGCCTTGGCCCCCCCCCCCCCTGTTGAAAATTCCTGGCTACGCCAGTGATGATGCTGTTAAAAGACATCCACCTATCTATCTATCTATCTATCTATCTATATAAGTATTTTCTTCCTGTGCGGAGGTTGATTGCAACATTTCTCCATTTAACTCTGCCTTCTGCCATTCTGGAGCACTCTTGCAGTTTTAGTCCCCCAGTTCTTGACGTTCTCTTCCCACTTGATTCTGGGTTTCAGTCTCTGTCTAATTCCTTCTACTCTTCCCTCCAACACATCTTAAGAGACATCTATGGCTTTGACATTAATCCAAGTATTATTCGATTATTACCTAGATCGAGAAGTTAAGCTTGAGTCGTCAAGCTTTCAACAAGGCTACGTTTCAGGCAATGCTATCAGCGCCCTCTATCAGATCTCTAAGTCTGGAGAGACTCATGGTGCTATCACGTGATGAGGAGAAACAACCTGATACCATGGTAATGAACTTACAATGGGTAGTTCACTTTGAAGTTTACTGCCCCCTTAGGTCTCCTTATCTTATCTGATAAATATTGATTTCTCCTTATCTTATCTGATAAATATTGATTTCTTTTTATGTACATAGGTGTGTAGTGTCCATTATCTTTTCCAAATATACACCTTATTCTAGCAAACATATCTGCTGAAATTATCTATCGTTAATTTAAAAACAGATTATAATTTATTTAGATAAGGGGTTTTGCGAGATTTTTGTTGTCAAAATTAAAGATCATTGAAGATGTGTCTTCATTTTTAGAATAGGACGTTTAATTTTTTTTTTTTAGAAAGTCAAAGTGAATGATCAAAGGTAAAAAAGATTATGTGCAGTAATTGTGACACTTCATAATCCTTTGAAACTCCTTCGAAATTATCCGTCTTCTCAAAATGGCCTTGGAGCCATTCTTACCGCAGTGTGAAATTATTTTTCCTAATTTTCTCACAATCAGAAAATTACATGTTTGTATACTACTACTTTTATGACTACTTTATAAATTATAATGCTTGATTCTTAGCACTGTTGACAAAGACTAAACATTGTGACTTCAAGAAAAACAATTATCTCGGCTGTTATTTCCGGTTGGTGACCAGGTACCCCATATGGACAGTCATGTGACCGAGCTCTGTATTGACGACAAAACGTTGCTTGCATCACGAGATCTTGGGCTACAGACATCATGTTCCGGCGTCACTTCTGTGACTCTTCGATGTTCCAGGTATAGATATCTGTATGAAATAAAGAGTTCATCAGCCTAGTCCTGAATATCCCCGTAGTGTGGGGGCCCTGAAGTACGCTCAACAACAGGTCATGTGTGACGTGAATTTCGCGGCTATTGGATGCGAAATTTGCGTCCCAGTCCACTGATCTCTATGAAAAGAGTCTTTTCATACAGATCAGTCGCGAAATTCGTGACCCGTAACGTGAAATTTATGACCCGGGACGCGAAATTCGCTACTCGGGATGCGAACTTTGTGTCCCAGTCGCAAAATTCATGACCCGGGACGCGAACTTTGCCTCCCAGTCGCGAAATTCGTGTCCATTTGCCGCGAAATTCACGGCGCACATGACCTGGGGAGCGTTTCATGAAAGTTGTCAGATATGACAAGTTGTCAGACTCTGACAAGTTCAGTAAAAATAATCTTTGGTTTTGATTGGCTGAGAAGCACTGCGCACTGACTGTTACTATGGTAACTGTCAGAGTCTGAAGGTGCTTTCACACATGATGCGACAGTGTGGTACCACGCTGTGTCACCACACCTTCTTTTTGTGTACAAGCCTATGGGGTATAGGGCGACAAAAAAAATGTCGCCGAGGCAGGACACACTTTTTTGTTTGCTGCCTAGATTTAAAAAAATGCACACCAATCAAATTTCTAAAAAGTTAGCAAAAATTGTTGCCATGAGATTGCTTGCGCAAGTTTTGACAATATGCTCTTTTATTGAGAGTTGACGCATTAATGCACGTTCATTAGCATATGTGGTGACACAAAGTTCCATCATGTGTGAAGACAAAACAGTGTGGCGCCACAGCGTGGTACCACACTGTCGCATCATGTGTGAAAGCACCTTTACAACTTGTCAGAGCTGAAAACTTTCATGAAACGGTCCCCTGTTGTCGAACGTACTTCAGGGGGGCATTTCATCAACATTTGTCGTCTGACAAGCTGTCAGATCTGACATCTTTCCTTGATTTTGATTGGCTGAGAAGCATCGTTACTATGGCAACTGTCGGATAAAACACACTTTGTCGGATTAAACATCCGACAAGTCCTTTCATGAAACTCTCCCCAGGGCCACCATACCGTAGACATCCTAAGAGAACACAGTCCATTGACTCTTAGCTCTTAGACTTTAAGTGATAGCGCCTTGTATCCTCTGGAAAAGGCGCTAGATAAATCCAGTTATTAGTATCAGTATTATTATTATTATCATTGTGACACACAAGATTCTGCCAAAAAGTGGTCGAAATCGTGGTAATGCAGGTTTCTTCCATAGGCTTTCTGTTACGTGAAAACTCATACATGTATATCATTTTTAGGGCCAGTTTGATATTGCCTGTTTCGTGGGCCCTTGCCCTCTGTTTATAGGTTGAGGAACACAAATTTCTGTACACATATCTGTCTTTAATCTAGCATTCCCATTTTATAAACAGAATATGTATAAGCGAAAATGACGACAATGCGACAACTTGAACCATAACAGTGACAGCTGAAGTCGAATATCCATAGATCAATCTCATTTTTAATTCGGCATATATTCCTCCAGCGACGATCTCACCAAGAACGTCGTCCAAAATCTTCGGTTCCCTCTCCTCAACGATCTCAATTTGATTGGCTCTACCAGCGTAGACACTTGCTTGGAAGAATCGACATCGATCTGCTCTTCATTGATGGAATCATGGCCTGAACTAGTCAGTCTTGCTTTCTCAAAAATCATCATGGACGATGCCCAGGTTAAGGATATCCTACGGACTGCTAGACGGCATCGTTCTCTTAAGAGACTCAAGTGAGTACTATATTCCCGCTGTTTAGGGGCATATGTAGGCCTGTTTGTACTTGGGTTTTTACAGACGTGTACCAATATACCAATACCAGATATGATTATTCACGTCTGAGACCGACCTTTAACGTCACCATCCGAATGACGTGACTCAGACTCGAACCTGGGTCCGATCAGAATCAGTTTATAACTTCCACTATTAGCTGGATCTTTGAGCTGGATTACAGGCGCACGCCACAAATAGTCATATTAGACTATTTTGAATGAATTATAGTGTCTCGGCCAAAATTCGTTGGCAGAAAATTTAAGCGAAAGGTTCCTTCAGTTTGCCGACAAGGATGCAAACTAGTCGGCAAATTTTCAAATTCGCTGTCATGTAGTCAAAAAGTGAGATAAGCATAAAACACAAAGTACTAAAAAAAAAAAACTAGTGTTACAAAACAAACATATCTTCCTTTTATATATATATATATATATAGAGCTCTAAACCTTCGATTTTGTGTTTGTTGGTAAACACACACGCACACGTTGGTAACATATGCCTATAGCACGTTAATTTATTTGATGTACGGTAAAATAGCAATGTAGATAAAATACCTTGCTCAAAGGCATAAGTACAGTGTCGAAGATTGAACCTCCGATCCTCGCGTCTCCATTCAAGCGCCTAAATCCACTGGACCACGGCACCTCCACCTTCGAAATTTACCAACAGAATTTGTTGAATTAAGAGTTGGGTGTCACTTGCTTTAACAAGTATTCATTCGAATGTTATGGGACTCATGCAGGATGTGTATTTTAGGAGTAAAGACGTATTTATTTATTTTCCTATTTCTGTGTCTTTCATTATTTTGGTAGGTTCTCGAAGTGCTTTACTGAAGATGAATACATTGAACATTTGTGCGCCCAGATCAGGCAAGAGGGTAAAATTGATATCGAAATTGATGTCGCAGGAGACGAGGAATTTGTAAGTATTGGTTTACATAGAATGACGGATGGCACTTGTAAAGCAAAGACAGCAACCTTTATTTGTAGTGTTCACTTTTGCCCAGAGTGAGAAATGCATATGCCTTTCCACAAAACATTATGTTAAGCATTCTGTGAGGCCGGAGGGGGGGGGGGGGAGGGAGGGTCACTGAAATATTCTTATGAACCCTTTTTCACGTTCCATGTCTACCAATATAGTTTCTCCCTGCTCCGTTTTGCTTGTCTATATTATCATCATTGTTATCATTGTTATTACCATTATTTCATTCGGCAAAAACAACCAGAAAAGCAGAGTACAAAACAAAAGTAAAAATAAGGAGAGTCACATTGATGCCGGGAAAAGGAAAAGATAAACTGAATAACAAGGGCTTCTTTTGCAATCAATCTGACTTTACATAAATAGAAGGACATGAAATAATGAGATACAACAAATAATGAATTACAGTTACGATTCAACAGACTTTTAATCAGTGATAAATTGATTATATATATATATATATATATATATATATATATATATATATATATTAAGGAGGGGAAAAATAAGTACATTAAGGGCTTTGAGCACATGCATAGCACCAAAAGTGGTGGAGAATTCACACTAAGAAATTAGGGTGCAATTCTGCACCCTAAGGGGTGCAGACCGCTGGTACAATAGCAGCACCCTATACATGCTATAGGGTGCAGATCTGCACCATACAGGGTGCTGCTTTTGTACCAGCGATCTGCACCCCTATAAGGGTGCAGAATTGCACTCTAATTTCTTAGAGTGTGTGTACTCAAATCTGACGCATGAAGATGCAGAGGGCGTTGTGTTTTCAACAATAAGCTATCTGTGGGTGGCTAAATACTACTATTACAGAACTGTCTTGGATTTGAAAGCAGAAATAATTTTACAATGTTCGACAAAGGTCATGAAGATGCATATAGAGTAGAAATAAAAACATGAATTAGCTTTGTGTCTGAAACAGTTATTAAGAATACCAAGAGGGTACAATTATGAAATCCTTCAAAAAAAAAAAACATTTATAGATGTTGCGATCCAGGAATACCATTTGTAACCCCGGTAACAACCAAGTCTTACTGACTTAACTTACAGTACATTGAGAACTTGTTCTTTCAATTTTGAGAGCCAGGTATTGAAAGACCGTAACACAACATCAGTCTTAAGATGGGAGTGCATCCCATAGAGCAATGGCATGCAGCCTCTTTGTGCGAACCTTTGGACGTGTTTCTCTTTGGGGGTTTTCTTGCATATGTTGTGGGAATTTGTAGCATACTTACAAGTAGATCATACTTGATTAGAGTCTTGTATTTTGTCAACTTTGACAGCTCATCTCTGATGAAGAATACGAGGCTTCCTGGCAGGAACCTATAGAAGATCCTTCTTACTGGCAGGAGTCTTCTTGGCAGGAGTCTGTTGATCTTCCTGAAAACTTCAAAGGCAACGACATTGACAACGATGACGATGACGACGTCGACGTCTATGATGAATAGTACTAGGCATCCTAGCGGGAGCCTCTAGATCCTCCTGACTGGCAGGAGTCTTGTGATCTTCCTGAAGACTTCAAAGGCAAGGACATTGGCAGCGATGACGACGACAGCAATGATGACAACGTCAAAAGTAGTCGCTAAAGGATATTGGCAGCAGTGTCTTTTCGTGACAGAAATCGAGATGAATAACAATCTTACATCTTACATCTAGTATAGTACCGCCAACAGAAAGTTCGCTGCTCAATGTTCCTCAGTCGTATAGCACAGCTTTCGATACGCCACTGATCAGGGAAACACAACGCCACCCCCTTATTTAGGAAAAAACATGACAAAGGGAAAGTTGGTGTCTCTCCCTTTCCAGAACCCTGAGAGGCCTGTGTTTTTTTGTACTGAAAGTGTTTTATTGATTCATTTCTTTCTCTATTTCTTTCTTTCTTTTTTTTTTCTTTGTTTATATACTCATTCATTCATTCATTCATTCGTTCATTCATTTATTCCTTTATTCATTTCTTTATTTATTCCTTGCTTATTGCCCTCATGTAAGAGATTTTTCTGACTTATGCTCATTTTGTGAAAATGGGAATTCTGAAGTTGAAATATACCATTCTCAGGTTGCATGTCTGATCAAATGATCTTCCATTTTCTTCTCTTTTTAATATACCTTAAACTATATATTTATATTTATCTTGAATGTTGCTTGTTGGCTATAAGATATTACCCATCGTCTCACGCTGCTAAACAGAATGTATGTATCATCACTTTCTTCTTTATTAGATATACAAAATATTTTCACAATAAGTTCACTGAGTTCTTGTGGGGTGTTCAGTATACCCTTTCCTCAGTTCCATTCCTATTTATAAACATAATTATGATAGCAATCACAGTGTAACTTCTCACGTAGTCCTCTTAGTATTATTTTTCGTGTTTTTCATGTGTTCCTTTTAACCCATAGAGGTACAGTGTCACTTTTAGGAGACGCTTTTGCAGTATCTGTTGGTCCAGAATGTTGGGCAGTACATATCATACATGAGCAGAAAGAGAAAAATGCACTGACAAATTTGAGCCCATTCCCATCGCTGTATGGTGTGGCGTTCTCGAATTAGAGCAGTTTAAGTGTAACTAATCATTAAAATCTTTAAATTGGCAACGCAGTGAATAATGTATAATCACTATTTCTGTGTTCAAATTGGCAATTTCTGATTCATTTTTACAATTATATTTCATTTTGGTTTATATTATATCCATATTATTTTTTTTTTCAAGCTATGTAAACGTGGAAAAAATAATTTGTATTGCCAATTTTAGGATTGAAGATGATTAATTTAGACCTCAAGAAAGCTCCTTACAGCTATGGGTTAATTCATCCATTGTAGTTTTCTCTACTCAGATTGTGTATTGTGATCATGGTATATTGCCCCGTTCTGCATAATGTGAAATTGCATTCATTGCGGAGTGCATTCATTATGTGGACTATTTACTTTACCATGTTTACTATGATATGTAATGCATAATATTTGCTTATTAAGATTTTTAATAGGATTTTAAAATAAAATAAACGTGACCCTTTAAGAAAATACGAAGTTATGCTCCTTTAGGAGCGGAGATGGTGCACACTCGTGTACGGGATAGAAATCCAATGTAGGGGTTATGATTTTAACATTGTAAAGCGCATTTAAGTATTCACATAATGCGCTTAAGTATTCACATAATGCGCTATATAAATGCAGTTTGTAATCACCATTATCATCATCATCATTATTGTCAACATCACCACCATCACTTTTATCATTATTCCTTATTTTATCATTATCATCGTTATTAGCATTGTTATCATCATCATCATCATCATCATCATCATCTTCATCTTCATCTTCATCTTCACCATGATGAGTAGTAGTTGGTGTAGTAGTATCATCATCATCATCATAATCATGCATTTTTATCATGTAATGTGTGCTTCACATGGGAATTTAAACAAGAAATGAAAACGGATATCTGGTTTGAAGCCTGAGTACCGCTGAAATCTCCTTTCCCTTTCCATATACATATAGAACATGCAGGCAAGCATTCTCACGCAACTTCCCACCATGCTATTTGTAATCCGTGATTCACGGCTTTTTTTCAGGATATCAGTTATGGTAATTATCAGGGAACTTGACAGGCTGTGCATCGAAGAGTTTGTTGGAGTTGTCATCGATTGATAAATAGTCAACCCACAAATGACTAAACACTCACATCGTTGGTTTCTTTTATGTGCATGGTCTATGCTTTTCCTTCATTCTTGTAATGTACTTTGGCAAGTTAGATAACGCGCGGTTTTCACGGGGCACGCGAACGATTTGCGAAGGATGCGAATGTCCAAAAAATGGCAAAGTACAACATTCGCATTTTATGCTCCAAAAGTTCGCCGAACATGCGCGGGGGTTCGGAAGCGTCGCCAATTGTTCTTTTTTAGTTCGGCAGAATTTCAAAAAAGTTTGAAATTTTTGCGAACGTTTCCCGCATCCCTCTAACAATAATCGACAACGCTTCCGAATCCTGGCCCAAGTTTGGCGAATTTTCGAAGCATACAATTTTTTTGTGTGGGAGGGTGTGTGTGTGTGTGCGTGTGTATGGGGTATGGTTTAGGGTACATGTATGCATGAGTTTGGACGTGGGAATGTGTATCTGTGTGCTATCTTTTTTTTTTAAATCAATTTTTGATAATGTATATGTCACAATTTTAATGATAATCAACGGAGATGACTTTTATATAAGGCTCAGCCTTTCTCTCCTGTCTCCCTATACTTTTATTATTGTACCTTTACATGTTTATTTGCTATTGTTACTTCATATTCTGTCATTGATTGTCATTTCTTTATGTAGTATTTGATATTTGTATTTGTTTATTTTGTATGTTTTTTTAATGAAAGTATTGAATAAAGATCTTGAACTTGAACTTGAACTTGAACTTTTCGACATTCGCATCCTTCGCAAAACGTTCGCGTGCCCGTGAAAACCGCACTTAGTTTTTTTCGATTGCGGAGGTTTGAAAAAATAAAATAGCCCCATGCATAAAAGAATGGCTTAAGCCAGTTAAAGAAGAACAATAACAAAATATATTTTCCAAAAAGGAGATTATATGACACTGTTGATTACAGAGCCAGTTTATTTACTCGTGCATGATAAGCATACTTGTACTATCTGACTTGAAATATTTTTCATTATCTTCTTTCACGCATTGTAAGATACATTTCTGCAAGTTAACACATTCCATTCTACATATGAATGTTATATACTTTGAAGATAGAGTCAGCTACAGTGAAAGGGCGGTGAATTTTAACCCACGTCCTTATTCGATTATCTACTGTATATATTCACAATAAAATGTACATGGCTGTTACGTGTCACATGGACCTAAAGTCTAAAAATTTGGAACTTTTCGTTAACGAATTCATTCTTCAAATATGTAAAAGGTTGCAATTGATTCGCATTGAGATGACTGTGAACAAGTGACAGTTTATGAGACGGGACCCAGATGTTACCTTACGGCTATATGCGTGTGATTTCTTTGATACAGTATTCTGGGGAGCGTTTCATGAAGAGTTTTGTCGGTGAAAATCACCGACAAATGTTATAAGCTACTGAAAATCCTCGCATCTGATTGGCTGAAAGCAAATTAGTCGGTGAAAATCACTGACAAATCCCTTCATGAAACACTCCCCTGGTCTGATGTGTTTCATTGTCCGTTATTGTAGTTTGCAAATGACTGGCACTACCTTTAAGATGTATCGTAATCGCTTTTAGCACTTGGGGTGACGCCATTTATGAAGTTTCCTTTGGCTGTCAAGGTCAATCAAGGAAGATAGGAATGAAAGAGAAGACATGTGTTTCGACATGGAAAGCCCCGGCAGATCAGAACCAAGAAGGAGAGGGTGGGGGGGGGGGGGGGTGGGAGGGGCTACAACTTCCTCGTCACGAAAATTTTCAAAATACTTGTATATGCGGGAGAATAGTCAAAATGATCGGGGACGGTTTTCTACTCTAAAGAGTAGAAAACCGTCCCCGATCATTTTTACGCAGTCAGGCAATGCTGATGCATTGTAAAGTTCCTGCGCAAAAATGGCAAACAATATATTATAACGATTCAGTCGATCCGTATCATTTGCAATCGTTGCATCATCAAGTCAACATGAATACTTCCAATATGCCCAAGCGTTACAGTTGTTCATTATGCGATAGAACGTATAGTCGCAAGTTCGACATGAAGAGGCACAAACAAAATGTGCACCCTGAATACAAAAATGAAGATTCCAATGCTGGCGATGAAGCTAGCGAAGATGATTATCAATCTGAACCGCCGTTCAGTCGCAGAATCTAGCGACGACGATGATGATGCAGCTGAAACGAGTGATTCAGAAAACGAAGGAGAGGATGATTCGTCAAATTCTGAGACACCTCCTGCTACGGAAGAACCGGAAGACAACCTGGCATATCAAGAATGGTTCGAACAAGCCATGACAGCCACCGAGGAGTCGAGGAATGAAAAATACATACCAAAAATATATCTCACAGGGTACGAACGAAGAAGACGCTAAGGAAAAGGCTCATGTGAAAGTTCTATGGGCTGTCAAACGAATCTTTTTCGATCTATACTCTCAATTCTTACAGCAGAACTTGTACCTTGAAGAAGATGACACCAACCACGAAATTTTGACTGATCTCACAGAGAAATTAGAAAATGGCATGAACTTCCGGAAAGCCGTACGAAGAGTCTTCGCCAGACATGGTGCAAAGTTTGAAGGTTTATTCCAGTATCAGGATGATAATGAAGATGATAGTGAAGAAGAGACTTAGGGGGCTGAAGGAAACAACTAAGGCGTGACATCTGTTATAGTCAAGTTTATTACTTGACAATCTGGACTCTCTTTCATCGTATTATGACATGAATTGACTTGCTTATGAGCGTAAACTTGCAAGGAGCTAAGAAAGATCTGTATTAGGCCTATACTATACTGTGTTATGATTTAAGTTTGATATACCTGTACGATATGTATTTGTACCATTACAATAATTTTGCATAGTTGATAAACATGCACTTGCGGTAAAATTAATAAATGATACAATGTATACCTATTTTCTACTCGGTTGTGTTTTATTTTGATTGTTGCGTGTCTTATATACCGTAAATACCAAAGGCCTGCCAACATACGTGTTGGATCAAACTCACAATACTATGAACATACTTTAATAATAGGAATGTTGAGTACTTTGATAATAACAAAAGGCGTCAGTCCATTTTAGGGATGGGGGGGGGGTGGGAGACGACCAAGCGGAAGATGAACCCGTGATAGTATTACATTAAGTATTATGCTATAAATGCTCTTCAAGAACTCGTTTGTAGCTCCATGCTCAATGTTCTCCCTCCCTACCAACACCCTGATGTCTATGTCTTTTCTTCACTACACGTTCCTATACACCACACCCAGCGACCAATCACAGCACAATCCTTTTATTGGTCGACCAATCACGAGTAAAACCCTCTTCTCTCAGTCAATCTTCAACAAGACACATGATTAACAATCAGCCAATCGCTGCTCCTGGATGCATGCCCACTCTGAACATTCCTCCAATCATAGACTGGTAATAATTCTTCCGTTACGGGGTACCTTTATCCTGACAAAAAACTTGGCCATGCCATTTCCCTCATATTGACCATTGGTTTCCTACAGAACAAGGATTAGAGTCTCATCGTATTGTGTAAATATGAAGCCCTGAAAAATACACTTCAAAACCATCATCGTTTGATCATGTGCTTCACAAAAAGTGAAATATACAAGTGACCGGAAATGCCAGACCTCAGACAAAAGCATACCCACGGGTTGGCTTCGCAAATGGCGGAATTTAGTGATAGATAACTTGATAATAACATCTTATATTTAAAAGTTCCTGGCTTTTTATTTATCATTCTGAACATCTTATACAACACAGACATCACAATTCAACAATTCACTAAATCAAGCCTCCACAAAGTTACCAGATCCCTTGAATGCAGCTTTCCATTTCACATAATCGGTTTCATGTTTTGGAAATTGGTAAAGCATATAGCGCCTAAAATACTTTTGAATTGCTATTTTAACTTCCTTTACTCCTTTACTGCACTGAATGCACTTTGGACCTGCGTCCGTACGGGAAGGCAGATTTATCTGTGACGAATATAAGTGAATATATTGAAAGGACACTGTCCCGGCAGAAAGTCATGATTTCATGGATGGTGCCAGTTGCTATTTTGTGTAATAGGCGATGAACTCTGCTTCACCTCATTTGTCACGAACATACTGTATAAGTCACAAATCTGGTAAAGCAGTCCGAGTCAAACATTATCAAGATTTTTATCGACAGAAGCCGTGTTACGCCTGCAAGTACACTGGGTGATCGGCAAGGATTTATGAGGTAAGCAATCGATTCTTATCAATGCTTCTAGATTTCAGTAAAGGACAGCTTTATGAGCGTGTGTGGGTGGGCGTGTGTGGGTGGGCGTGTGTGGGTGTAAATGGTGTGAATCTATCGCTTCATAACTGTTTTGTTTCTGTGTGACTTAAGCTATACGATGGGTGGAAGTACGATTGAAGTTACAGAGATAGTTGGTGTGACATCACCGCGAATCAGAGCCACTTTAACTTTTCTCCTCTTTTTTGAAAACTATAACTTCCCGTCTAAGTTACGTCGCAAATAAGAACAAACTACTTTATTACAATCTAATTTGTACAAGACGGTCCTTTCAATAAGGAATATTGCTCTTACAAGGGTCCTGTTATTAGTCATGTTTCCTTTAATATACCTCTGTTTTGACCTTCTATCATTATGAAGATGTGCTTCTGTTTAGAATCTTAAAATATAATGCGTTTTAGTTCAGTTTTGTTTCTATTGCCAGCTGTTTAAAAACAAACAAACAAGTAACCAAACACGTCGAACGAAGTTGGGTTTAATATAGCGTAGGCCTGAACCTCATTCCTACTTTCTCGACCTGCTTCCAAACAAACTACATTGATCATGTTTAATGAATATGTTGTGGTCATGGACTGTGGAAGAAACTGTTTCAAAGCAATTGAGGGAATTAATCAGTTGTACATAAAGACAGGTGTGTATAGTGTGAGATTTGGGGACTGTCGAACTGATAAGAAATTCACTAAATTTCCCCACAAGGTACTTGCACTGCACACAAGAACGAGTAAATCTGACATAAATGTTTGGTCGAACTCTTTAATTTTTTTAAAACTTATTTCCAGTATGAAAGCATTTGAAAATCATTTTTGACCTTTACCAGTATCAAACTTCTCTTTGAATAATTCTGTATATATCTTCCATTCTCCCGTTTTTGTTTTTGTTTTTGTTTTTTAAAACAAAAATTGAACCAGAATTAGGCCTACTATAACCTAATTTCCGTTAAAAAAAATTCCCCTGATTCTTTCATTCGTTCTAACATCCTGTAAAGTTCTTTTCCTTTTTCAAATTATTTTTTTTTTGGAACAGGTCGTTTCTGGTCATAGAAGATAACTTTGAAATACTGATATTGTGGTTGCACCTCTAGAGGACTGTGCCCCGTAATGTCCTTTTGTCAACGCCCCTCCCCCACCACCACTTTAATAATGTATCTATTTTTTTGTTTGCTGGAAAAGAGCGCCAATATGTGACTAGGAATTTTTTTTAGGAATATGACATGCATTTTACAAAATCATGCTGGGGATTTGAGCCATTTTTAAAATCAACCATTACCTGAGTATCTCTAATGTTTTCTTAAATTGAAAAATAGTTTCATCAATGGGATGGAAAACAACCTTCAACACAGTTTCACATTCACTTAAGTATATGCTGGAATTTTGCGAGAGTAATCAGACATATTACTTTGTACATGACTGTTTACACCCAAAATTTTCTGCATTCGAAATGAATTGCAAGCTACAATTTCATTGGGTTCTTTCTAGCTCATGGGCAACTTAACACAACAGAAAGAAAGGACACTGTTTTGAGTAAGAGATAGAAAGTAATTATCACGTGAGAAAAACGCTGGGAATCCCCATTTTTTAGTATCACAATTGTCAAGCAATTAGCACGTAGACCAATACCAGATATTAAACAGTGTTCAATGAGAAAACTGAAAAGGAAACGATTAAAATAAGGTTTTTCCATTCTCTGTGGTTAGAATTTGATTGGGAGTTCATAATTTGGATCCTTTCTTCTTTCGTCGATTTAATTTATTCTTGGAAACAAACTTGTCTCTTTGTACTTATGACCTATTTTCGTTTGGAATTATTTCCACAATAATTCTCCTTTGTATATTACCTTACAATTAATCTTCCCTTCACTTATTCTCAAGCACCTGCAGATCTTTCATTATCAGTTCTCTTACAATTATTTTTATTCCACTGAATATATATCATCCGGATAATGGTACAAAGAGATTTTCCTTTTCTTTCTTGAAGTCTGCCACTCGACGCAAATTCCCGGTAATATAATTTTCAAGACTTTCTTTTTGACAGATACCATTTCGTCATGACTGTGAAAAGAGTTGCCGTCGTTGGAGCAGGAATCAGCGGTCTGGTGTCCACTAAGACATGTTTGGAAGAGGGTTTCGAACCTGTGTGCTTTGAACAGACAGATCAATGTGGTACGTGGTTGCATTTCCCAAATTCCTTCATTTTAACTTTATTTGATGTGGGTTTTTTTACGTGTAAAACTAATTCCGATGTTGAATTTGAATTTTAAAGAGATTTTTTTTTGTTCTCAAGTTCTAAAGAACATATAGGGTATAAGTGTGTTTCAGACTGTTACTATCTGGACACCGTTTCATGAAAGTTGTCAGCACTGACAAGTTGTCATTCTCTGACAACTTCAGTAAAATCTTTGGTTTTGATTGGCTGAGAAGCACTGGTTACTGATTGTTACTGTCAGAGAATGACAACTTATCAGTGCTGACAACTTTCATGAAACCGTGCCCTCGTGGATAATTCCAGAGTGAATCATTCTTACTAAGGTCCTCTGCCATGTGCATTATTTCTATATATTATGACTATCTGAGCTGCAGCGAACCACTTCGATTGGCCTATTTGGGATATTCTTCTTGCAGGGACTGCTAGTGTGGCTACCTGTCAACTGTTATCTGTAGATAGGCAAAGTGGCTATTGTTTGCCAATTGCACTGACTGTACATACCCATAAGTCCCATAGTTTCAATATGTCTATGTAAAAAGGAAAGGCTTCACTCTTAGAAAAAAACAGTGCTGATTAGAACCTTTCCTTGTCCCACATTTGGAACCTTTAACCCATTCGTGACAGAGGGTCCACATTATGTGGTTTAGCCTAATAACTTTTGATGCAGAACCCTAAAAATCATACCAAATACATGAGCAGAAAGAGTAACAAATTCTACACGTACTGTGCCCGTTTTTGTTGCATCAATATTTTTTGTTTGATGCTGAAATTTTTTAAAAGGAAAATAAGCATTAAAATCCTTAAATTGGCAATGCGATGAAAATGTTGAAATTACCGTTTTTCCCTGCAAATTGGCAACTTTATGACTTCTCATCATACATTCTCTGGTTGTGTGTCAATTTATATTTATTTCAGATACATGATGTTTTATAAGAAAAAAGTAGCAATAAAAGAAAAATGTTGGTGTCGCCAATTTGAAGAATAAAAGCTGATCAAATTAGGCTTTAAATAATTCCTGTCACGAATGGGTTAAAGGTTCTTAAGCTTCAAAGAACTACTAATAGTCTATAAAGGGTTCTAAAGAATTATGTAGAACCGTTATTGGCTGTTCATGGGAACCTTTTGGGTTTTTGAAAATATAAAAAATTCTTTATAGAACCTCTTTTCTGGAGGTTCTAAATACGGGACAAAAAAGGGTTCTAATAGGGAAATTTTTCAAGTGTGTTAAAGGCATTGGCTAACATTGTTATGATTTTTAAAAAATCTTGTTTTGTTACTTGAAAATGGGATAAACATAAGGGTTATAGTGTAAAAATACCAGTCTGAAAGCTTCAAAGTATAATATCCACAGGAAGTATTTTTAAATATTAAAAATGTGAGCCAATGTTTGAAAAATATACGAGGGTCGGTTGCCCAGAATAGACATAAGGAGTGCGCATGCGCATATGACTCACCTTACCGTACTGTGTGTATTGGCGTATCACGCTGCGGGAGGCACATAACGGCATTTTCAAATTCAAGCAAAGTGGTCCTCTTAGTGATTGTCTCGTGAGACGAAGAATATTAAATCGCCGTTTGCGTCTAACTTACACTTTTTCATTCCAAATTATGGTTGGTTTCAGGGTTTTTTAGTACAAATACAAGTACTCATACACATGTTTCATCTTAGTTTGAGAATTTTTAAAATCAGCTACTCACAAGTTAGCCAATGCCTTTAAGTCACGCTTTGTGTAAGTTTAGACTGTCCCATACTCCAAGTGCCTAGAAAAAAAGTAAAGCTGGTGACAATGCTTTGAGGGCTTTTGCACAGCAATTGTTGAATCATGATCTCCCACGATTTGTCTGCCTGTCTCCTTCATTGGATGTTTTCTAGGAAGAATCTCAAAACCTTGCTATTCAGTGTGATCATCAACTTCAGTTACTTTTGAGCATTATTGTTTGAACTATGTAAAGCGCTGCGAAACCCCTCATATTTGTGTAAGAGCGTTTTGTCAATGAACTCATTGTATTGTATTGTATTGTATTGTATTGTATTGTATTGTATTGTATTGTATTGTATTGTATTGTATTATATTGTATTGTATTGTATTGTATTCCTGTGGATTCCTTTACAGGAGGTATTTGGGTGACCGAGGGCAAACGAGCCCCAGGGACCGAGTCGAGAGGCGCCATCTACGACTGTCTCATCACAAACTCTAGCAAAGAGATGATGTGTTTCAGTGACTACCCATTCGATCCGTCGGTATCACCGTACATCCAAGGCAAACAAGTGGTTAACTACTACCAGGGATATGCCAAACATTTTGGTCTTGAGAAATGCATTCGATACAATACGAGGGTTGTTCGTGTCGAACCTACGGAAGATTTCGAGAGCACAGGTCAGTGATGTTGCTAGGGCACGAATTACAAGTGCATCCCCTCCCCCGTTCATTTTTTTTTAAAATAGTGATAAATAAAAAGATTGGAAGGGAGAGGCGCAGGAAGGCACACACCCCTACCCATTAGCAAATAAAAAAATAAAAAAAACTATTGAAAAGAAGGGAGAGGCGCAGAAAGGCACATGCCCCTATCCATTAGCAAAAAAAAAAAAAAGAAAAGAAAGATAGATTATATTACAGAAAGAAAGAAAGAAAGAAAGGAGAGGAGAAAACAAAGTTATGAATGAGCTGAGAAGATCCCCTCCTCCCTCCCTTCATGTTCACGAAATAGAAGGAGATCACTTTTTATCGATGTGGTATTTTCATGAAATAGCTATATGGAAATTTAGATATGAATATTTCCACTGATTCAAGTTCAGATATTTGTTTGTTTGGTTTTTTTTTTTAATTCCTTTCAATTACGGATTAGGGCAACTGCCAGTTAATTGACACGAGAAAATTGATTACGAAAGCCAGAATACTTTACCAGTTGCAAAATTTAAATCAACCTTTCCTTCAAGGTCAATGGCATGTCATGAGTCAGGTCGAGAACGGCGAGGTCATCGAAGAGGTGTTTGATGCCGTCATGGTATGCTCTGGACTTCACAACAAGAGCTATATTCCTACCTTCCCCGGCATGGAGGGATTCAAGGGCGACATCGTTCATAGTTGTGACTTCAAGAACGGAGAGCGGTTCGCCGGCAAGACCGTCGTCGTTGTCGGTACGACAGTGCACCACGCGTTTCATAACATTCCATTACACATTCCATTATTTGATGTTCTGCTGGTAATTTCGAGATTTGGCAAACAAAAATTGAAAAATACTTTTTTCTTGTCAAATGTTTCTAGTACTAACCATGCGTTTAAATGAAATATGTAAGCATGGTAAAGAAGACAATATAATCTCGTTTCCAAGAATTATCGTTCGTATTGATATTTATATTACTATCTTATTTAACATCGTTTATATATCACATTCTGTTTATAAACATATCTGTAAGGTAACCAAAACTTTGAACCGCCGAAAAATCTGAAGTGTATATAGACAGTTCTAATCTGAACTTGACTTCGAAGAACAAATCATGACTGTATAAATTCTACATTCTTTTAAAATTTTGTCTTTCTATATGATAAAGGTGGCTCCCATTCGGCGGGTGACGTAGCTGTGGACACTAGCAGATATGCAAAATGTGTAAGCCATCCCTCAATTACTTCCCAAATGATGATGATGATGATGATGATGATGATGATAATTATTATTATTATTATTATTATTATTATTATTATTATTATTATTATTATTATTATTATTATTATTATCATTATCATTATTGTTATTAGGCCTACAAGATGGATTAGGGAAAGCAAACGAATTCGGCAAGCGAGGTGATCAAATGTACATGTATAAGTTTCTCATAGTTAATTCCATCGTGTATTTGGATGAAGAATTATCACTTCTACCGTGAAAAAGAGTTTATATTTTTTTTCCTCGCTCGCTGCGCTCGCTCGTATGATATAAAGAGAGGTGACGAAATAGATAGTTTAGATATCTTTAAGCTCATCATTAGTTTGATGAAGAATTATCACTCCTACGAAAGAGCCTGTATATTTTTCCTCGCTCGCTGCACTCACTCGTATTATATTTAGATACAGTATGTTTTCGGAAAACAAACACATTCGGCAAGAGACGGTGAACAAAATAAGGAAAATATGATAGAGGCACACAATAGAACACGCCTCGTGGGCTTTATACGGTTTAATTTATCGACGTTGGTCGTCGGTAATCGGTGGCATTGTTTGTCGGCAATCTGGCCTCTGCACCCCCCCCCCATTGAAAATAAAGTCTAGCTCCGCCCCTGCCAGTAGAAATCCTTTATTTTGAGAAATTCTATTTAACAGGGTCAGACTCCCTCTTTAGAATGATAAATGCGCCCAATGTCAACAACAACCCCCCCCCCCCCGATTTTCCCGATTTTTGTGACGATTCTCTGGTGCCGCCGCTAAAACGCAAAAACATGTGCGCCGCTCGGTAGCAAGCAAGCCCCCCCCCCCCCCCCTTTGGTCAAAACCTGGATCCGCCTATGCAAGTGTCTGGCTAGAAGGCAGAAGGTCCCATTTGTTTAAAGTCTTTGGTATAACTAGGCCGGGGATCGAATCCACGACCTCCCGTTCACGATGCGAACGCTCTATCAATTGAGCCAACATGCCCGGTTAAACGTGAACAAAACATACATAGTGCATGCATGTGAAGAGGGAATCAACATAACATGTGTGTGAAGAAAGTAGGATAATCTTAAAAGTATTCGAATTGATAAATGAAAATTTATCAATTTGAAAAGAATGGTGAAAAAAAGGTAAATTTACTATTTTCTGTTCCCTTTTCCATCATTCTATCCCCTCTTCATTATCCTTATCTGTAAAAAAAAAAAAAAAAAAAGTAAAAAAAAAATCCTTTAAAAAAAAAAATTTCTCGTGGGGTTTTGGTGATCTCTCAGAGCTCCAAAAGAGTGAAGGACCTCGAGGGTTTCTTACCCCTAAATGGGTCTATTTCAATTGAAGCGACGAGTTTTTACCCCGGGTGGACAACCTCCGAGCATATACGAAAAATTTTGAAGGCAATGATTTTTTTTTTCTTTCTTCTACAGACCTATCTATCGATGAAGACAGGTACAACAGTGCTACCAAGGCAAGGCCCTGGTGGCGCACCCATTGATACCTACGTCAACCGTCGCATCAGGGGCTTTATACCGTTTCCTCTCTGGAAGAGATGGATGAAGTCGTTCATTGCTAACCGTCTAGACATGGAGAATCTTGGTCTTCAGTCTGAAAGACCGCTCTTTGCTTCTACCAGTCTAATGGTCAATGATGAGATAGGGGTAAGAAAATACAATCACCCTAAAGAATCAACTTAACTGAACTACACAGGGGTTGCAGTTTGACGTCGTTGGATACCACTGCTGCCCGAGCTTTCGGCTGAAATAGCCTTTTTTCGAGGGCTGCTTATATAGTAACTGTTGTTGTGGGCTGGGAGGACAACCCATTCTGGGAAGACAGCCTAGTCAAGACGTTCTGGTACTTAGCTTCTCGACAATATTCGGTCTCATTGCTGCCTAAATATTAGGTAGCGGTTGCCCATGCATAGATACGTATTTCTGAATTCTCGTGGTAGTAACTCTTTGGCATATAAGGAAAATTGGAGCAGCAACTAAATAAGACATTGTATATCCGATATCCTACCATGAAAGAGAAGCATTACAAATTTTACTTTCCTATTTTCTTGTCAAGGTACGGATTTGGTGTGGAGCTCTTAAAGCTAAAACCAACATCGCTCGCTTCACCGAGACTGGTGTTGTCTTCGTTGACGGGACGGTGGTTGAAAACGTCGACGTGGTGATCTTCGCAACTGGCTATGAGTTCAAATTCCCCTTCATTGACAAGTCTATTCTACAAGGTTTGTGTCAGCCTAGATCCGCTTTCTTTCATTGACATTTACTAGTATTAGTTTCAAACACTTAATTTGGAGAAATTATTTCCCTTATTGCCACAGCTGTACATCAAGTATAGTATCCCATGACATGCTGGATCAGTGTTTGTTAGTTTCTTTTTAAAACTTGCTACAAAGTATCTTCAGGGTCATTAAGAGAGGGCATGTGTGTTGGAGTTTGAAATTCTTCCCACTGATATACGGAGTTATGCCTGCAGATTTTAAATCAGTAGCGTTTAACAGCATTTTATAAAAAATAACGACTATTATTCATTTCGTGCTCATTGCAAAGAAAGGAAAACCGGCAGGCCTATTCGAAATTTTACCCTTGTCGGCACCGGACCATAACACTGGGGATCCCATTCCTTGATACATGTGTGTGTGTGTGTGTGTGTGTGTGTGTGTGTGTGTGTGTGTGTGTGTGTGTGTGTGTGTGTGTGTGTGTGTGTGTGCGTGTGTGTGTGTGTGTGTGTGTGTTTCCTTTCAATTAAAAGCTGAAACATAATAAACTTAGTACTGTTAGCACAACTTCTAACAAGATTTAAATAGACAGTCATTTTTAGATACATGTATTCTTAAACATATCGTGATATCAATTTTGCTCAATGCTTGTTTTCACTCTCAAAAAATATTCAGAGTCTTACGCGGAGTTGGAGCTGTACTGGCATGTTTTCCCGCCTCGCCTAGCACGCCATACGATGGCAGTGGTGGGTACGACCAACTCGGTAGGAGCTCAAGGGCCTATCTATGAGCTCCAAGCCCGTCTAGCGGGCCGGGTCTTTAAGGGTAGCGTGGAACTACCAGACGAGAAGAAGATGCTGGAGGATGTTGCAAGGAGGAGAAACATCTTCAAGAAGATATATGGCCACCCTAAGATACATGTAAGTACACCTGCAGGGTCGAAGAACAAAATGGCTTTGCTAAGGGCACTCGTTTCCCCTGTCTATGCATTTCCCCTCTATCGAATGCTGAAGAAATTGAAAGAGAAAAAATGAGAGAAAGAAACAAGAGGTGTAGGCCTAAGGGAAAGGGAAACGGAAGAGAAAATGATTATGACCCCTCCTTCAGCACCCCCTTAACTCAGTCCCATTGGCCTCTCACAGTTTATCGACCAATAAGCATGATAAGACCGGTGCCTCCTGAATGGCTGGACCATGGGATGGACCAACACTACCCCTTTTAAAACATCTCTGAACCAAAGAGGGGACGTAGCTAGAAAGAGGTTTGAGAACGTTGTAAACACTGATAAAAAAGGGTTCATTTTGACGGGAAAGAACTCTTAGAAATCTTTGGTGTGGAAGAAAATGTGAGATTACTACCCCCACCCTTCTCCCAGCAAGCATCTTCATTACTTATTGTCCACGGCGGACCGTTGCATATTAATGAGTCAGAAAAAAAGAGGATCTTGGGTATTTGATTGCAGTTCATCGTGACTTAACATACAAATTCTTACGCAACATCCTTATTATATCTTCTTCACTTTATCTCATCGAATGCAACCTCTAGTTTCCACCCATCCCATACTGCGACATGGTCGCTGCCAAGATCGGATGCCTGCCACGGTTCTGGGACCTCCTCAAATCGGACCCCTCATTGGCCTACAAATTCATCTTCGGACCCAGCTACCCTCCCTTCTATCGATTAGTCGGGCCGTATGCGTGGCCAGGAGCACGGGAAGCAATCATGAAGGCACAATACAACACACAAACACCAACCAAGACACGCCAAGTACAAGCCTCGTCACAAAAAGACCAATCAAGCATTTTCCCCAAATTCTTGTTGTTGGTTGTTCCTTTGGTCATTTTCTTGATTATGTTTACTTGATCACATGAACAGACAGTTTTAGGAAATTTGTAAATAATAATGCTGTAATGACCTCTGTGATATCTACTTATGCTGATAACAGACCTAGGAAGTTTTTATGCAAAAGTGTCCTTCTTGAATGATTTGAATTGAAATATTCTATGTATATTGTCAGTGTTAACGTCCCATTACTCTCCATGATATTGACTGAACCACCTGAAAAGACAGCTCTGTGATAGTTATTAATGCCTTCTGTGGTATTCAATTGATTCTCCGTGATATCTACTTGATTATGCTGATACACAAACATAGACCTAGGAAGTTTCATGCAAAAATGCCCTGCGTGCATGATGACATAATACTTTGATGATATGAACTGAAACATATATATTGTCAATGTTAACGTCGCATTACTATCCATGATATTGATTGAACCACACATGAAAAGACAGCTCTATAATTTTTATGGATATTGATGTATTAATGTCTTCTGTGCTATTTACTTCATTATAATAATGATACATGATAATGATAATAAATAAAATTTACATAGTGCTTAATGTTCATGTTGTTTCTAAGCGATTACCTTTCTATACAAATTAATCAAACAATAATAAACAAACATGAAAATGAAAACACACAGTGCTTAATAATAAAGCCGTATCAGATAAGATAAAATTATGAAATTGGAATAAGAGAAAACATATACCACTTAATCATGCTAATTGTATTAACTTACATGAATCAAAACATGCTCAGAACGTTGTATGTTTATAACATAAATTCCATTTAGAAAATTTAAATGCAGAATAGGAGTTTTACCCCCAGCAAAACGGTGCCGAGTAAAACAATGCACTTTTGGCATTATATAACACAATTAAAAGAACCTATAAACCTTGTCAAATAGGAACTATTAAAAACAAAGTATGATTTATTCGAAGAGACTACGAAGCAGCAGTGTATGGTTTGCCATTTTTTATAAACATATAACCGAAAATGACGATAATACAGTGTACCAAATTTCGTTTTACAGAAATGTTTCGATTTAACGCTATACGGTATTTGATTCGGGAAATCAATCGTTTGATGTTAAACTCGACGAATAAATTAGGACATTACGACAGTGCATTATAGTCTACAAGTGAGACATTGTTTGTTACGGATTTTATTTAATGATTTTATTTTTTTTTTTGGATGCAAGGGTCAAGTTCATTTTCACGTGAATATTATTGTTCAGTGTTATTTGTGTTTTCATAATTGCTGCATTTTATACTAGTATACGATCAATTATTTTTACTGACGTCGTTACTTTTTCAGTAAATGCACTTTGCTTAGGTCTTGTGGCATGCCATTTTGAATGTGTTTTCGTCAATAAATCCGATGAACTAAAATTACAAGTACAGTAGAGGAATATTCAAATGATGGCATCATTTTCACTTTCGTATTCTCCGACGCTTCATGCAGGATGTTACATGACTATAAAGCATATAATAAATATTTCATAAGGGTTTTGTGTGCAGCTCGTGCCGTATCGTCTAACATTATTTTAACTGGTAGCCCGCGCTACTTAATTATTTTCAATGCTTCCTGTCTGTTATTCAAGTAACGATTCAAGATGCTGGTACATGGTTATATTTTGGTCTGTACCCCTTCACACCGACGGGACCTACACCAGGGAACCGTTTCATAAAACTTGTTATCAACAACAAGTTGCAATAACTGTTATCATGGTTATAAGCTACTAAAATCCTTACATCTGACTGGCTGAAAGTAAATTTTGTCATAGAAATGTGGCAGTTGTTAATGATAACAAGTTTTATGAAACGGGGCCAAGACCGACTACAGATTGAACAGAAAAAGTGCAGAAACATTCGAACTTTCATGCCACCTTGTCATCATATAATGTTTGCTTGTTTTGTTTTTCTTTCTGTTTTCTTGTTTCTTCTAATGTTTGTTTTTTGTCATAACTTTCACTATCATACTTCTTTTTACCGGTCTTCTGAGGGACCGGTTACAGTGATTACGTTTGCTTTGCTATTTTCCGGCAGCCAACTGTTGTACCCAGAAGACTGCTACAAAAAATATGCATTTATGATTAACGTGATAAAAGCTTAAAACTACTTTCGAAAAATCAACTCAGGTGCAATTTCCAAAGCCTATTGTAGGCCTACATGCCCATCGGAGGGGACTTAAAGCCGTCGATCCCCTGGTTGCTTACTAACAAGCATACAGGTGTTTTTTATTTTTATTTTTTTTAATTTATTTTCCAAAGGTGATAGACAGGGCTATCGAAGTTGCCTTAAGTTGCCGATTTTTCGAAAGTACATGTAGTTTTCATCGTGCTTATATACTTGTTAAATTATTCTTTTGATATCGTCGTATTTCTCTTGCGGAAATGCCGAATGAAATTTAAAAAAAAAAACTAAAAAAAAAAACGAACCCCCCCCCCAAAAAAAACAATAATGACCTATCCCAACTGCCAAGAATCACTCTGTTTGGAGTCGGAGTGGAGTCCATTTAGCCGTGTGACTGAAGTATAAGTCGATACCTGTCACTAATGTACAGATGGTGGGGTATCCAACAGTTGGTGGAGAAGGGATACGCCCCATCCGTTTACAAACTCAAACAATTCTTTAAAAATAACACTGAGAAATGAGACCTTACGATTGCATGATAATGTCTTTTCTTCCGTGTCCACACTACTATGAGGTGTAGTAGTAGTCGAGTGGTTTAAGGAACTTGACTAGACTCGCGAGAATCGGGGTTCGATCCCCTGCACGGCACTTATGCCCTTGAGCAAGGCATTTTATCTACATTGCTCTTTTGTCGTATATCAAATAAACTACGTGATATTGAAACCAATATGGATATGTGTGTATATTTAAAAAAAAAAAATTAAAGACATGGTATTGGGAAGCGTGCTCCATTAAGACCACTGGCGCTTGCATTCAACAATAATTCTAGATATGCCATTGACGCATGCTTGCCGTTACAAAACCATTCTCACTGTTTACATAACCAAAATAGTGGAGGTTTCCATGTGAATAAAATATACCAGTATATATATATATATATATGTATTCTTTTTTAAGGATTGCTCACATTATACAATCATGTTTTTTAAAGGGTTTAAAATTAATGATGGTAACAGTTTCGTTACATCATCCTCACCTTATCATTTTCGTTAATGGAAAATCCAGTTGAAAAATAAGTTTTCCACATAGATTATTATGTTGCATGTAATATTTTATCTAATATAGAGTGTTTTATGAAAATTAACTTGACTATAATGGTTTGCTCCTTAAAAGTAAACAAATGAAAATTAATCATCGATCATGATCATGAAAGTGTAACTGTCTGATGTTAATGTTCATATTTAATTCGTGGATATCTGAATCAATGAAATTAGTTTTGGATTCGCCAAGAATAAAAATTCTAAAAGCAGCATTGCAAGATGATAAAATAAATTAGGAGATGCTTGATATGCGATATGAAATGATTATCAGATTATCATTCACAACAATATCGGAGGCTTTCAGTACTTATTTAGCAAGGCAACCTACACAGAGCATCTCAAATGATAGCGGTTTGAACATTTTTTTGAACACTCGAAGGTCATGGGATCGAGACCCATCACAGCGCAAAGTAATATTTTAAGTAACATTAAACTGCATTGTCCACTCTCGACCTAGGTGTATAGTTTTAAAGCGGGATTGATTTCTTGCAACACACTTTGTTTTTCTGGTGGATAAAGTTAAGCACTGTCTTTAACTTTAATCGTTTAGGCTAAAGAAAAAATACAAAATTGTCTACAAAGGGTCAAGATTTTTGACGTACCTTGTAAAATATAAGACCTGACATTTTTATTATCATTTTCTGTCTAACATCTACATTAGCCCAGTAGTTATACTTTTATAATGGGTATTATCTTGTATAAGCTTGTAATCATGAAAGTAACAGATGTAAGATTAAGGCTAATGTAGGCCACTGAAGTAGTTTAAGAATAATGGACAGACATAAAAGTTTACGACTAATGAGTCTGCTAAAATTTAAGGCTCTTCCATTCTAAAAAAAAGGGATATTCTTAGAGAAAGAAATGGACATGGAAGTATTGCGCTTTTTCGATGAACAATGTATTTGTGTGGCACTCATAGTTTAAAGCAAATTCATGTGAACTGTAACTGACATGATATAATTCCGTATCTCTCCCAGCAAATTTTCTATTTACATTAGGATTACGTAAAAAAAAAGGTGAAACGTGCAAAACATAATTTGATTTCCATCTTTGGAATAGTCCAGTTCTCAACAACAGAGCGAATTAGAAAATGCTGGTACCTCGTGTTGTGAAGCATTAATTTTTTGCAGCAGAGGAAATGGAGGTAACCCTCATGATCATAACGAGAGAAACGGCTCAGTGACATTTTGTGACTGGTCCCATACACGGCATATCCTTTTGACTCACTGAGCCAGATAAAGGAATCTGCATTTCATAGCTGATCGGCATTGCTGGGATAAAAGTAAACTACTCAAACAGGCACGAGTCAAATTCAAAAAGGTAAGTCCAAATTTCATTAGAGTGTGATTGCTATTTTTAAATTATATGTCCGTGTTACTAAATATAGATTATATCTTTTGAATATCTTGTAAAATGAGGCAAAATCATTAGTATCAGAAATAACTCTCACTTTGAACTTGTTGAAGTTAAGTCTGAAATGATTTCAAGATTTTTCGGACAAAATGTGCCCTGCAAGATTATGTATATTGGGCATATGTATAATATAACCAAGTATATTACATGCATGATGTTGCCAGTGGATAATTCATGAAGTAGGGCATTCAAAAGTTCGCATTGTATCATACATTGATTATGTACCCGTACCATGTTATTCTGGATCCTATAAAACATGTCGGGCTTTATTGTTCCCAACATGTGGAGAATAGATCACATATAATACATGTTACTATGCCTTAATTTATCAAATAGAATATGCCTAGGTATGCTAAATCACACCAGTGGCGCATCAGAAAATACTGAGGGTGAAGAAGGCGTACGCCCCCCAAAAATGTCATTAAAAGTTAGAGTGAAATTGCCTATTAAGAATGCATAAGATAGAGCCAATATACGACCGTCTGTTTTGAAGGCTCAAGGAGAAAAATGAGTAAAATGGGTTGCCCAGATAAGCCGCAGTCAGTAAGGATCCCCCTTGTCATCGGTGGCTACGCCACTGCACATATTACTACACCAGGGAATTTTAATCCTTAATTTGTTTATATCAATTGGTGTCAATTTTTTAAAGCTCAAATCAAGCAATCTACGTGAAGGGGTAACAGAAACAAGTCATGTCAGAAACTTATTAAGCTGAGAAAATTGTTTTTTTTTTTCCTTCTAGATTATTTTGTGTTTCTACAGAAAACAAATTACCAATTATGAATACAGTACAATTAATTAGACCTAATGTAAACATTAGCTTTTAGTGGATAGACATAATGAATAAACACCTTTCTGTCCAGTAGAATGGCATTAGGTTTGCTTTTTGTGATACACGCAGCTTGTTTTAACGAATTGCCTTGGCAAAGAAACGTAAGAGTTTGCAAAATAAGCTTTGTTCACGTTTTGTGAAATTATATTACACGAGGTAATACTTTATATTTCTTCCTGTTATGTTATTGCTGATTATGTAAACCTAAACTGCGAGATATCGTTTGATAATTTAATTAGTTAATGATAAAATGTGACTTGTTCTAAAAGCAAGAATGAAACGCAAAATATGATTTTTTATTATTTTCCCTTTTATTCTCACGTGTATCATATTTGGTGTACGTGCTGTCCTCCCATACGTGGACTATCCGAATACCCGCATATTTATCCCACATCAAGAAATTTAGCCTACTGAGAGGATATGGTGTTTGGTTAGCAGGTTACAAATCTCGAGCAGTAATCAAAATATAATTCATCTAGGGTGAAAACATTCCATCTTAATTTCTCCCATTTCAGAGGTTGAGGCGGGGGATGACAAAAGGACTGATACTTATTTTATGACAGACATACGGGTACACTGTCATTGTCAATTCAATTAAAGAGAGAAATTGAGATCTATAAAAGTATTTTGCAGTCGTTTTTTTTTCTTAGGACACTACTTCGACCGAAACATTAATTTTGACAAAATTTCAGGAAAGAGATTTTTGTATAACAGAGAATAATCATTTGAAAGTAATTAAAAGCAAAATAACACGCTGTTACAATAATATCTTTTGTGGTGTTCTGTTTTGAATATTTTAAACCATATACGTTCATTCGCCTGTAGCCGCCCGTTGTCAAAACATCATCCTTTAGACCTTTACACCTTAGGAGTATGAGAAATCGTCCCCCGCATATTTTACTGACGGATCGCCCCTCATAATTTTGTAATCTGTAGGGGTCCACTCAGGAAGCGGTTTGTTTCGTTTTTTTTGTATGTGTTTTTCTGCTCATCAGTGAATTTCCGAGTAAACAGAGACGCTCGAAAAAGCTAAGGGCCTTTTTATTTTGCAGGGCAAACTCATAATTCTTGGGGTGATCGATATTCGTAATCTATCCTCTCTCTCTGTAACTTCAAGACCTCACTAAAAATCTGGTTATTTAGACAAGCTTTTTCATAAATGTAACCTTTATCTCTTTGCTCTTATTTTGTGTCTATGTTTTCTATCTCCTTTTCACTGCGCCATGAGCATCTACTCATGATCGATACCGGCGCATATTGTTCATATTATTATTTTTATGTCGTCTTTCTGTCCTTCGCAGGCTTTTTCATTATGGAGCCGGTGAAGAGGGTGGCAGTGATTGGTGCAGGAGTGAGTGGTTTGGTGTCTGTCAAGGCTTGTCTCGAAGAGGGACTCGAACCCGTGTGCTATGAACGGAACGATGAAATAGGTGAGTTTTCAGCAATCCGACATAATGCCCTGGCGACCATTATTGCTCCAGGATTTATTTCGTCAGAGACACAGGGTTATTGGAAAGTTTTTGATCAGGTTTTAGGTTTGGCTTAATCAGGGTTTGGTTTAGTGTTTGGTCCAGCATTAATTAATTCAGTATTCGCGTATATAGTATACGAAATTGACGCAGAATATTATTGTCATCGGAAAATGACTTTTGTTGTATACAGCTGAGTGTGACTGCTGCTCTCCTGGAAAGCAGTAAATATTCACCTAATACTTTCAATGAGCTAATTCAAGCATTGCAAAAATGTCAACTCCTTTTTTCACTTGACGAGGTCGACCAAAGGTTGACATTTCCGATGAGAGTATTGATTTACACTTCATTCGGGCTTCCGGATTAGGGTTCGGCAAGAGCGCAGTAGATGTCATACAAAAACATTATCACGGTCACTGACATTTAGATACCCATTGCTGGACCCCCAGAAATAATGACGAATGAATATGATTAAGTAAAGAAGTGAAATGAATGAATGAATGAATAGAATTGAATTAAGAGATACAGAAATAAAAGATTAACTTGATGAATGAATAAGTGAAAACACAAAACGGAATGGTCTAGAAGTTTTCACAAGACATGCAGCGTTATGAAGATGCTGTGAACCTCCATCCCCTGTAGATGTTAATCCCTTCTAAACCTCTTTCTTGAAACATTATGGCAGTATTCGCTCTCTCTCACGCACACATACACAACACAAACGCACACACACACACTCACCCTACCCCCTATGCATACCTCCTCTGTGTTGCCCTCTCTCGATCTTATATCCCCCTTCTCTTTGTTTCCTCTCTCTCTCTCTCTCTCTCTCTCTACTAGGTGGGATATGGGTATACCGTGACAAGAAGCCCAACGGTCAGACCGATGCCGCCATCTATGAAGGTCTCGTGACCAATTCTAGCAAAGAGATGATGTGTTTCAGTGACTTCCCATTCCCTCGTGATTGGGCGCCCTATGTCGAGGGAAGACATCTCAACGAATATTACCATGCCTACGCTAAAGAATTCGATCTCAACAGACATATACATCTCAATACAGAGGTAAGAATCCTCCCCCGATCATAATAATACAAAATGACGTATTAGAAATATAACTGTTTAAGTATGAAAACTTTCTAAACTTTTTTGTATAACCGCAGGAAATGTAAAACCTACTAGAAAATTTATGTAATTTTTTTAAAACACTAATCCTTGTGTATGATGCCAGTTCTGTTTCTCTCCATTTCATCGGTGGAAACTATATATTATTACTACGCTAACTGGACGTTTGTGGGATTAACATTTTATATACTATCTTACTTTTATCGTTTGCAAATTATTCTTGACAAACTGCGTCCCGATGAGATGAAAAACGAATGAAGGAATTAAATGAATAAATTCAACGAAGGAACATTCAAAGAATGAATATTGTATCAACATTTACCTAATGAGTCATTAAAAAACCCACAATACTTTTCAGTTTTGTAATATTTACATCATATTTTGTATGTTGCACAGTGTGGTGTACAGTGTTTGAGATTATTCTCATGCTATGTGTGGACCATCCTTTCATGGTTGCAAACATGCATGTCACAAACAAAGAAACATTTACCTCCTGCCTCTTGTATTCAAAAATGAAAAGATGATCCACAGAAGTAGTATAAAAATAAAAGAGAGAACTCTTCAAAAATGTCACATACATGAAAAATTACAATTAAATTTGTAAACAGTGGATAATTGAAGTGTTGCGTTTTATACGTCTCACTCATATTTTCATTAAGGACTCTTCTTTGAGAATTAGTTAATCTGAAAGAGGAATCAGGAAACGGGTGCTCAACACAAATGAAAACTGAATTTTCGTTAACCCGCTTTGTTTCAAAGGTTCTGTGTGTCGAGAAGACGAAAGACCACGAGACGACGGGTCGGTGGTTGGTGTTGGTCCGAAATCCGGACGGAACGGAGAGCGAGTCGGTATTTGATGCCGTCATGGTGTGTACGAGTATCTTCAATAAACCGTTCATTCCATCCTATAAAGGAATGGATGTCTTTAAAGGAGAAATCTGCCACAGCCAAGAGTTTCGTCAGGGAGAAAAATTCAAAGACAAGACTGTGCTAGCTGTCGGTATGTTTCTTTACATCCTGTTATTTGAAATTTACAGTATTTGCAATTCATTTTCTCCCTCCTTCCTAATTTCCATATCCTTTCTTTTACTGATTCTACGACACGTGCTCCGGCGGGTCTACCCTGCTCGAAACATTATGATATCTAACCACCACCCTAAGTCTGAACTGTACTTCACGAGGAAAATTGGAAATACAGTTCTTACCCCGAAATAACGCAGGAAAACGAGTCGTCGAGGCAAACGTCGGGTCGACTGTTTGCCGCTGCTATATCCTACCAGCGTCTTCTTCCTCTTTTACTCCTGCTTCCTATATTTCCGTATGTGAGTCTCCAGACTCACCTCTTCAATCTGCTTTCAATTAGATATTTCCACATTTTTCAATGTCATTGTGTATCTTTCGTTATTGTATATTTATGTTACTCATTCTCTTCTCTGTACTATTTTATTGTTGTGTGTTGCAGGATAATTCCACACTGTGTACAGTACACGCATTAATGTCTATATGAAATGTGGAGGTTGAAATGTTATATAAACATGGTATCAAATAACACTCCATGCTTTTTAGTCATGAAACCTAGCGGCAGAAAAAAAGACCCACCCCTAATCAGAGTAGTTTCCGCCCCTCGTTCATCTGTTCCTGGGTTTCTCGCCATTACAGTGATGATTTTACTTTGGAACGCGCTTTGAACAATAATTAATCAACGAATTACCATGAAGTTTTGGTTCCTTCTTGCATGTATAGGTGGTTCTCATTCAGCAGGAGATATGGCAGTCAACTCTAGCCGCTTTGCAAAACAGGTAAGGAACAGAATTATAAGATAAGGGGGGTGTAACATAAAATATACAATCAATCTTACGATTGATATCAATCGTAAGTCTATGGCAAACCATGTACTAAAGAGATACAATTGATTGTAAGATTGATTGTATCTCTTTATGTTACACCCCCAAGATAAGATAAGATTTTATTAAACTCTATCGACCCCCGATCGGGAGTATGAGTCTCAACAAGAACATATTTACAATAATGAATTTGCGTATAAAAATGAACATATTTACAATAATGAATATGTGTATAAAAATGAACATATTTACATTAATGAATATGTGTATAAAAATGAACATATTTACAATGATGAATACAAAATACAAATGTTTGCATTGTGAAAGTACGTTGCAAAAGGCTGATACAACAACAACAACAACAACAAAACTCACTATAAACTAATATATCGTTGTGCTTAGCACAATTACATTGTAAAACGCACTGGTTGTTTAACCACCCTGCCACTTCTAGTAGTTACATTCACTCTGGTAACTGTATTAAGAAGTAACTATAATGAAGTAATAGTTAACTATTATGAATAGTTAACTATCAGTTATAGTTATTAGTAATAGTTATTAGTAATAGTTAACTATTATGAAGTAATAGTTTTCACAATCCCTGAGGAAGAAGCATTGGTCCTGAGATAACTGTCGTCGGAATAAACTGTGAAGTGATTCTGAACACATAGTACTATGATCTAGACATAAAACATGTAGGCCTACCTATTAAGCAGTTAAAGCTTCCTCTAAGGGTCGTACGTGTCATTATAAATATCATCGTTTGGATCAGTGTCTTCTTCCACAAAAATACACGTTGCTCATCACCGAACGATTGGGAAAAGCATTGCCATGACTTGTTTCCTTTGACAATGTGTAAAATCTTAAATGAGTTACCCTTTACTGGACAGAGTTTGAGACACCTTTACTCATTGCCATACTGCTATGATAGGTATACCTCAGCACACGTACGGGTACGTGGTTGGTGAATCGGATGCAAGCCGATGGGATGCCACGTGACATGACTATCCATCGTCGTTATATGACCCACGTACCGGTGAGCTGGAAGCTGAAGCGATTCGAGCAGGACAGTATCAAGAGGGTAGATCCTTCACTCATCGGCATCAGGAGTTCCAAGCGGTATGGTACTACGACGGTCATGATCAACGATGAGTTGGGAAATATGATACTCAATGGAAAGGTCAAGGTAAGAATAGTTTATCATGATAATGATAATAACAACAACAACATATTTGCACATCAAAAGGCAATGACAAATACATAATCGATTTGAAAAAAAAAACACATCGAAGAAAGCAACCAGCGTCAACTAATCAAATAATGATGACAACGTAAGTTGTTTCATACCGCACTCGTAAGGTTTATTTTCCATGGCATAACGCCAATAGGTGAAGACTATCCTACCGCTGCCGCCATATTATGTTGTCTTGATTTTTCCCCTTCTATTCTTCCTTTTCTTCTTCTTCCTCCACCTTCTCCTCCTTCTTCTTCTCCTCCTCTGTCTTTCTTTGTTTCTTTCATTCTTTAGACGAAGCCTGGAATAGATCACTTCACCGAAACAGGAGTAGTATTCACGGATGGTTCAACGATTGAAGATCTAGACGCTGTCGTCTTTGCAACTGGTTTCCTAATAAGCAACCCGTATATCAGTACCGATATATTACCAAGTAAGTGTTGTAATTCATTATCTTGATGTATCTATAGTAGTTTTTCAACCCAACTTCCACAGAGTCAAAGTAATATAATTTTGTTAGCAGTTTGTGGAAGTTTTCCCCTGTGATTGCACTTTAACGTCACTTCAAACAGTCCAGCAGCAATAGTCGAACCGGGTAGTGATAAATGTCGAAGAAATAGAGAAAATGTTCTAGAAATGGTACACTGTAGTACAAAATGGAACTTTTCCCTAACAGAAAAAGTTCCAAGTGAAGATTTCAACTTCAGACTACTTCAGCTCCAGTTTTGTTTTGTCTTGTTTTGTTTTGTGTTATTTGTATTACATTTCTTAGTTGTTTTGTGTTTGTTTAGTTTTAGTTTGGTTTGGTTTGGTTAAGGGGACTAGGGGGACTAGGGGTGGGGGTATTTGATTTTGTTTTTAAAGCAGAGATGACCTTCATTCTTTAGGTCTTAATATAAACCTAAGAGTTATAAAATCGTCCGTTTTTCAGTGGATATTAATTGTTTTATTGCATATGAATTTAATTGGCATCGGGTATTCCCAGCGGGGCACATCCCTGAACGGTCCATAAAGTGTTGACACTCAATGAACATTGTTTCAGTGTTTTCAAGCGTATCCAATAATACTCCTGCCACCATCTGTATATTCAGATCGTCTGGAAGACATGGAGATGTTCCATTTTGTGTGGCCGGCCAAAGAAAAGCACCCCACACTAGCTGCCATTGGCTTCATCATGATTATTGGACCACACGCTCCGGCCCTTGAACTACAGGCTCGATGGGCAGTTCAAGTCTTCAAGAAGAACGTTGGGCTTCCGCCGAGGGAGATTATGATGAAAGAAATCACTGGGCGCAAGATGGGCACCTTGAAGAGGTTCGGCAAACACAAAATACAGGTGAGAACACTCTCAATATGCTTAGATCCTTGATAGTTAAAAATTTCCCTTTGTTTCTTGAATAGTAGGCTATTGTTCCAGTTAAATGTCAATGCTTAGATCTGTTCCCCTTTCGAGTCTAGTTATCCAGCAAAGAATGGTCTACATACAACTAATGCATGTACCGGCGTAAATCCGTTTTGAGGAGTAGGGGGGGGGGTCGACTTTTTGCCGAAATTTCTTCCGTGAACTCACACTTAAATATACACACACACATACTCTTACTCAGCCGAGCAGACCCCCACACACATACAATTCATTTATTTTGCGAGCGAACGAAAAATAAACACTTTTTTTGGTTTTTAAGAGCATTTCAATTGAAAATTCCACTATATGACCATCGTTTATGACCTTTTAATGAAAAATTTCACCAACTGATTAATTACCTTATCCTTTTTTTCTTAAAATGAAGGGGGGATATTTGTACACGCCATCCCTCCCTCTCGAAAAAGTGTGTGTGTGTGGGGGGGGGGGATATATCCCCCATCCCCCGGGATTTATGCCAATTTTATTCAGTAGTAGATTTAAAGTTCCCCTCAACCTATCGCAAGCTTCAAAATTTGTACGAAGACAGCATACCAGGATACCATATAATGGCAAGGAAAACAATCCAAAAACGTATAATTTTCATCAGAAGCGCAATAGAAGGTTTTGTTAGCGCGTTTTGGTTTCTAAATGAGGGGGGGGGGGAGCAGAACACAAGGGGAACATTTCTACTAGTCTATTTTACAGTATGCCAAATTCAGTTTAACAAAGGGTACAACGGACAGTTGTGACCCTGTGGTCCCGCTATTGTTCTATTACAAAACCACATCCATCAGTCCTAGAACTTGTCCAATCTTATTTTTCCACGCTGCAGGCACTTCCCCTTCCCTATCAAGACATCATAGCCGAGTTCATCGGAGTCCGACCCAACTTCAAGTCTCTGATCTTCACCGATCCTGCCCTTGCCTTCCAGCTGTTCTTCGGACCAGCCTACCCAGCAGGCTACCGCCTCTTTGGTCCTCACACCTGGCCCAAAGCCCGGGAACAAATTATGCGTGGAGTGGACAATGTCATCTTCCCGACCAAGACGCGCATCGTCGAAACGGCGAGTAACACGAAAGGCATATTCCGCTTGACTGTGAACGGGTTTCTCAAAACAGCATTCATGGCACTTATTGCCATATTCATTCTCTCCGTGCTGAAATAATATTTGGTGTGAATATCAGTGACGCAAAAGAGAATGTAGAAAATGAACTGACTAGAATTATGAAGTGTAAAGAGACAGATATGTAAATGATGAAATCCTGGGGGATGGGGGACATGCCCCCCTCCCCCCCGCACGAATTGATTGAACATCCCCCCCCCCCCCCATGATTTTCTAACTTTGCATATATCAGAGAAGTATAAAAGTTTTTCAAAGAGGCTCCACAGAAAGCTGAGGACCTTTTTTTGTCAGCAAATGTAAAAAAAAGCAGTAGAAAAAGCCAAACACACCGAGACCCCCCTTTTTTTCACTTGCTTGTTTGCTTGCTTGTCAGAAAATGTGTCCTCTTCACATTTCAAGACAGATCTGTCCATGCATAATGGACCCCTATGGAAATTGGAAATTGGTGGAGCCTCAAGAAAACAGATTTTGCTGTTGGGGTGTTCCACCACAATACAAGAAAAGGACTGAATGAAGAGATCAGACAAATGTTCCTGGAGTAGAAATAGTCATTCCATAAGGCACACCAGTAATGCTCAGAATTTATTATTGTTGACTTATTTATGCAAATGTTTGTAATGTTAAATGAACCGTCACGCATTGTTCAAAGTTTATTGATGGTCCTGTAATATCTGTAAATATGCATTGCAAATCGGCCTTGCCGCTGTTATTATTTTTTTATTATTAATAAACCAAAAAAAATATGACAAGTCTTCAGAATATGAAAGGGTTGCAAGATACTTTCGCCTGATAAGCCATATGCATAACTACATCTGACTATTCCTGAATGCCTCTTTTGAAATTTGATAAGCATGTATTCCGAACATGGGGAGTACATGTCTGTGTGACTTTCTTCATAGTAAAAGACCTAATGATACATTTCTGATTTGTATTAATTTCCAAAGTGAATTTTCATTTATATTTTAACCCATTCGTGACAGAGGTCCACATTTTGTGGTTTGGCCTAATATCTTTTGATGCAAAGCCCTAAAAATCATACCAAATACATGAGCAGAAAGAGCAAAAAATTCTACACAAACTGTGCCCATTTTGGTTGCGTCAGTATTCGTTGTTTGATGCTGAAAATTTTTTGAAGGAAAATAAGCATTAAAATCCTTAAATTAGCAATGTGATAGAAAATTTAAAATCGCCGTTTTCCCCTGCAAATTGGCAACTTCTTAACTTCTCATCGTAATTTCTGTCAATTTATATTCATTTCAGATACATGTTTTATAAGAAAAATGTAGCAATAAAATAAAAATGTTTGTGTTGCCAATTTGAAGAATAAAAGCTGATCAAATTAGGCTTTAAATAATTCCTGTCACAAATGGGTTAATGAATAAGCGGCAAGTGAAGTTGCATTTCTAGCAAAAGCTTTACAATTGACTACTATGGAAGATAACATAGTTATTTGACGAATACAGAAGATTATATAAATTCCTATGTGGTACATTTATAAATTCAACATCAATTTGCATGGTTATTCACCGTTATCTTTGATTGAGAGATATTTCAGAGTGGATTATCCATATGAGCACTTGCAGCATTTACAACAGAAGCTAAAATGCAAAATAGTATATGTATAGTCATAAAAATCTCTAAATAACAAGGAAAATATATTATATTTAAAATAGTGATTTGAAGTATATTAACATATTTTATTTGTGTGCAATATTCTAATGTTTGGATGTAGGATATACTGGCATTAAAATGGTACTAATTCATTTAATGTTTCACATTGTGTATTTCTTTTAAATTCTTTTTTATCCCCAAAAGAGGAAATATTGAGAATGTTACAAGAGATGCAATGATAATGAAAGAGGAAGAAGAGGACAGAGAGAGAGAGAGGTATTGGACACTAACCTTTACTGTTTACACTTTTGTCCACTTTTGCCAGAACCCTATAACATTGCTTCAAAATATTCAATATCTAATAATAACCTCACATCAATCATCTTTGTTCCATCAATCAAAATTTACAAAAACAAAAAATCAAATCTGCAATGCTTGCGGTGAGAAATAATGATAGAAATGTTTTGACCAAAAAATGACACAAAATTTTCCAAAACGTCAGTTTCTTTAAGAGAAAAATCATGCCTAAATGTGCTTCAGTCTTGATGGCATGCTATTCAAATGAAAGAGCTTGATGAGCTCTTTTCTTTGATACCAAATTTTTCATGGTAGCACAATGTTTCTTGAGATATAGCTAATTTCATGATTTTGGAAAAGTGAACATTTTCTGTGGGATTGCTTAAGGTATTAAACTTTTGGGCTGAAATGAAAGAGACAGAGAGACAGAGACAGAGAGAAGAGAGAGAGACTGAGATGCAGAGATATGAATGCTAAAGATCGTTATAATACCAAAATGCTCCTCTTAACAAAAAGAAAGAAGTTTATGCACTTGATGTAGATTTCAGACCTTATCCTGCCACTGCAACCATGTTGTATTTCATGACCCTACACAAATGCCTTGTTCAATCTATATCATGCCGAACAATCTGATGAAAATTACTCACAGTCGATTTAAAATCCTAGGCATATCAATATATTCATAATCCAGAACCCAACATTAGACTTTACCAAAACCTAACCCTAAACCTAAAAACTAATTGAAACCAAAAGCAAACTTCTTCACCTCTGACGAAAGTTTCCCAGGACCATAAATCTCTAATTATACATTCTACTCACTCTCAAAATTTTGTTGCATCTTCTATCATCCTTAAAGGAGAATGCAACTCAAGCATCAGTGTGCACTTAGTGAATAAAGATGACCAAGAAGAGTAAACAGTGAAAGTTTGAGCAAAATTGGATAATCTGTTCAAGAGTTATGAATTTTGAAAGTTTCAGTAAATCCCTATTATGAGGATCCTTGAGGTGGCAACTTTGCCAGCATCTGTGATGTCATCGTGGACAACTCTCAATTCATTTTGTACATAATTTTTCCCCCAAAATTGATTTATATGAAATTTCAAGTCAGGAATCAACATAATTCTTACCAAAATGCTTGCAGAATTGATATAGCCATGTCATACTCAAACAATAAATCAAAAGAATTTGTATTTTTCTTGAAAATAAAGAAAATGTTAAATTCTGTGTACAAAATGAATGGAGAGCTGTCCACGATGACATCACAAAGTTGCCAATTCAAGGATCCTCATATCAAGGATTTACTTAAACTTTCAAAGTTCATAACTTTTGAACAGATTGTCTGATTTTCCTCAAACTTTCACTGTTTATTCTTCTTGTTCTTCTTCATTCACTGGAAGCACATTGATGTCGAGGTTGGATTCTCCTTTAAGTTTCACTGCTATAACAAGAGATATCTCATATTAGAAGCATGATTTATACCGAGTTTTCAGCATATTATGTCATGCTTACTATCATTTTCAAAAATATTTTTGTTATCTTTATCCATAATATGTAATAACTGTTTTGACAATGTTTGACTTTGTATTATAACTGAAGGCAATTCAGCCTTCAGGCTGCCACATTCAATATTTTCATGAACCATTCAATTCAGTAAAAGGCCTGAAACACATGCTGCCAAAGAAAATTCAGATTAACAATCAAGGATAAAACCAGAGACATCAGATATACGCTTCATGACATATTGGCAAGCCTTTTATTGTGCAACTTGTTTGTTGCACATCTGTCATGCCACAGATATACATAATGTATATAACATAGGCCGATAATACTTGCTTTTCCATATCCAACATGACAAAGTACTATCAGATATCTCACAAGTCATTGAAGGGTATCAGGAAAGTTAAAACTAGTTATGGAGGCAAATATTATATCAAGAAGAGGCCTGAAAAACACATATCTCAATGTATTTACTTTGCTAGTTGGATAAATAATTATGGCCAAAGGGATTAACAATTAGAAAAAGTTTAACTTCCATTCCTACGAGCATAACTGCACAAAAAATCAGACTAATACTCTGATAACATCGAAAGTTCTTGCAAACGTAAGTTTTATCAGACACTGGGCAGAGGCAGACCCAGTAGTACAGGATTTCCTGTCCATTTTGACACTTCACTTCTTTCATAATTCCATCAAAGTTCACTTCAATTCTGTCCCAGGAATCTAGGAATGTGCAAATGTCAAAAGTGGATTTAGTCATTTCTCCTTCAAGTAAGTCAACGCTCAATCAATTTCCACAGTGGTACACACATTTTCGTCATATTTCATTCAAATTCATCTCACCTGATGGTCTGCTGCAGAATGTAGTGTTCAATTTCGCCTTCATGCAATCAATTCTAAAAGTTTCATTTTAAATTTGTTGGATAGTTTAGATACAAATTACCTTGAAAAAATTCTTCAAAAGTATAGGCTGAATCTATTTGCTTGTATAATTTATGCAGGCCAAAACTGACCAGGAGATGTGCAAGATCACAAAATTTCTGGGTGAAAATGAAATTTCATACTTTTTCATTCAATTTTGTGCAGAAAGTGAATGAAAAAAGTAAGGAATTAATGAAGAAAGGAGTGAAAAATGGATGGGAAAACCTAGAGTATCATGTCAAGGTTTTTGGTTTACTTCATCAAACAATTGCAACATAAATTGATTTATCTGCTCTAGGGCCAATGGATAGGTCTTTTATGAAGAATTTGTCACAAACTTTGTCACAAACCTCATTCTTCAACCTCCTCCTGATCACAATCACATTTTAAACATTTTTCAAATGCAGCAGCATTTGATTCTTTCAAAAGCATAGAAGAAGGTATGAAAAAATTCTTTGATATCAGATTTTGTGTGAGATGTAACACATGTAAGAATACTAAGGACGATTCTGTCTTGTTCCGTAGTGTGTTCTCACACCATGCTACTTGGCTGAACAAATTAAAATTACAGTACATGTACTTCATAAATAATTTCTACTTCACATTTCTTTCAGAATTGTCAACTGACACACACAGTGTCTATTTCATTCTATGTCCCAGGATTGTTTTACAATCTGCTTATAATTAAATAGAAATTTAGCATGGGGGGGGGGGGGGGGGATAGTATTTCTCTTATAAATGCACTGTATTAAAGAGAAGTGGACCTCTCTTGTACCCCGTTTAAATCTACATCACTCGGTGTCACACCAGATGACTGTCTGGGGTAAAGTCGGGGTGAAATTCCTTCTCAAACACGAGGTAACAAAAGCGAGGACTGTTTATTAAAATCAGAACGCACATCTGCGGTAACCGTGAGGTGCGTTGTCATGGTAAAATGTCAAGTGGGGGAAAAGCACGCGCTGCACTATCATGTTGAAATAAAGAAGAAATAATAGAAGTAGGCCTACCGTACGGAATTGTGTTACTTCGTAAATTAATCTTTCATTTGCGAATTTGAACAGCTACAGGGACACGCTTATACTTAACTTAACTCGAACATGTGCAGCTAGTAGCTTATACATTGAATATATCGGTATTTGTCATTTAAAAAAAAAAAATATTAGAATGATCAACATACAGAATGAAAATCAATATTCAATATCAAAATATTTTTGTTTACTTTTTCATAGGACATCTAAAGGGGAGAGAATTACAGAAAGTTGTGTTACACTGCACTGCTGTACTGATCCAGGATCTTTATTTGAAATCACACATTTTGCACACATCATTTCAAGAAACTGCCTAAAAGGAGTCCTTGAGGTTTGAATATCTACCTTTCAAAATAAAATATTATTAAATGACAAATGACAAATACTGGAAAATTCTAGAGATCATTCTCCCGACACTCGATGCCATATTTATTAGTGAATAGCAAGGAATGCCACTATTCAGCAAAGTGTGAAACAAAAGAAATCATTAAGAGTAAGAGCCTTACTTAAAAGGACAGTAGAAAATACCAATATTCGATGGATGCCACAGTGATCTAGATAAAAATATAACGTAATCTACAGGTGTTGTGGCAAGGTTGGGAAGAGCGAGCACTCTTGATCAAAGGGTCAGGAATTTGATTCCCACTGACGCCTGGCTCCTTATCTCCTTCAGCAAGACATTTTATCCACCTTTGCTGCACTCTACCCAGGTGTATAAATGGGTACTTGGCACTGCTGGGGTAATAATAATGTTTATATTTCATTGTAAGTGCCTTGAGCACCCTTTGGGTGGGTATGTTGCCCAGTATAAGTATCTTCATCATCATTATTATTATAATTTTGCTTTTAAACTGACCCAAGTACATGCTCTTTGTAACACACACACACACATGTATCAATTTGCTGCATGACTAAACGATTGTGCATTCATCAATTTTACTACTAAAATTGTCCATACCATAATGCATCAAGAAAGAATGAAGTCTCTGTTCCATTTTTCAAAGGGGGAGAGGAAATCATGCTTGAAACATTCATAATGCATAAAAGGTCCATCACATGGATCCTTCTCACACAAGAATTCATCAAAAATTCAATACTGACAAGACAGTTGAACTTAAGGGACAGTTTCTGAGGATTTGGGCAATAAGCACTTCCCTCATGATCCACTTTCCATGGCTACTTCTGACTGCACCCTGACATAGAATGGCCCATCCCTCACATACTCCTTCAATCTCAACAGAGCAGGTCTTCCAAAGACATCTCCTGTTGATGATGCTTCAGCCAATGCCTTCACCACCTTGTACTTGGTCTCTTTACCCTCCTTGTCGGGTTCAGTACTCCTGTCCAGGAGATACTCCAGAAAGCCTGCTTCCTGGTTGAGGATGTGTCCAGCCCACGGTTGGCTCACAAGGGCACGCAAGATCAGGAGAGCATTGCAGCGGATCTCGGTAAAGGGCTGTTTGCACAGAGAGAGGAGAAGGTCCAAGGGTTTGGTGGCCAGGTGGGAGAACCATCTCTCCTGCATGCTGAGTAGGTCATCTGTCTGATGCTCTTCCTGTGGTTATCAAAAAAAGAAAAGTGCCACATATCAGACATTATACAGAATGACTTCTACATAAGGTTTTTCAAAGAACATAAATGACTGAAGGGGCAAGAACTGCATGTTAACTGAACTTCTGAAGCAGGTACGATGGTTCAATAAGCTAGTTTGTAATTATAATTAGCACAAGTGGAGATAAAAGTAATTTGTGATACAAGTGATCTTTGTATGCTTTTAGAACATGAGCATCAAGATGCATGCACCAGCATGATTTTAGCTGTTAAAAAAGTAACATACCCACCAAACAGATGCACACATGAACACAAATTAGTCATATCAGAGTCATTTGTATAATGCAGTAATTACAAACTGCCGTATTATACACATAGTTTATCACCCTAGATATATAAGTTCAGCCTTAGATTTTCAAGTCATTCTAAAATCTTGTATTCTGTTATTTCATACCAATGTATCAACATATAAAATAAATTCATGTCAAACAAATAGCACAACAAAACAGACAAACTGTGGAAAATGTTTGTGCAGCAAGCCAAGATCTTCTTTTTTTTATAGTGGTTATGAAAGTCATACATACTTGTAGAGTGAATAGATCTTGGGTGGCTGCTAAGGCTCTTGTTCTTGTTTCAGTTGGTGGTTGAACCATTAACCTTCCAATCTGTTGTAGAGCATCAGTCATTGGCTGTCCTGGAAGAAATGGCAAATATGTATCAACATGGTCACAAGATTTTCTCAAGGGAGCAGAGAGGCAGAAAAATGAGATCAGAATCACATACATTTCAAGCATTTTCCATGATTATACTATATCATTTTGTGAATGAAAGCTTGGAAAAATAGTTTTGTGATATGATACAAAAAGTGATTCTCAAAATTTATACTTCAATGCTACATTCTTTCAGCCCTAATTGCATGAAACAATTGGTGCCATGCTATTATGGCTGTTAAAAATGTCTTTCTATCACATTTAAACCAGTTGAAGCATGAAGAAGCTTGTTATTGTTGTTTGTACAGTGAAAACTTGGTATAACGAGGTCCTTGGTACCATCAAGATTACCTTGTTATAGCAGGAATCTTGTTAGATCAGGGTAAAAAAAAAACCAATGAAATATCAAGAGCTGGGACCAGAATATTACCTTGTTATATCAGGAATTTAAATCAGATCTCTTTATATTAGGTTTCCACTGCATGTGACCATTCAAAGATCAGTTAACACCAGATACCTTGTTTATCAAGGGTCTGCTTTCCTTCTACTGTACGTCCAACAAATCCTACTGTTTCCACAGCAATACACACAAGGGCTGGATCACTGGAGGTTAACAGGTCAAAGGTAATCCCGAGGAAGGAACCGTGTTTCTCAGTGACCTCGTGAGGGTCAAAGTGTGCCACGGTGCCAAAGAACTTGATGATAGGGGCCATGAGAAAATCCTGGGAAGGGTCGGCCTGGGCTCCAATCAAGAGATTCTCCAGCCTTCCCATGATACCTTGCTCTTCAAGGAAGTTTAGGGCATACTGGGATACCACCAAGTTGGCGAGCATCTCGATGGCATTGAGTTGGATGAGGATGTCATCTGTGTTGATATCCGAGACAAGATCTTGAAGAAAGCCAGAGGATACTGCACAGTCAAGAGCTGATGGTGATGAAGCAGCAATGTTGACTACAATCTACTCCAGGAAAAGGATAAATGATAAAAATAATTATAACAACAACAATAATAAAATACTGGGTTACAGGTTAGGTTGAGGGCTGCAGTTAAAGATTGTATTGGGTTAAACACTGAGCTATGAAACTGGTTAGACCACATAGCAGTTTTTTTTTTTTACAAGACGTATAATCCTTATGATACATGTACATATCTCTCTCTCGGACCATCCCTCTCTCTCTCTCGAATTGGGTTTTGACAGACGTGTATCAATCAAATATGATTATTTGCGTCTGGGACTGACCTTTAACGTCACCATCCGAAAGACCATTGGACCATCCCGCATCTATTTGTTCAATAAGTAACATATTTCACATGACTAGAAAGTAGAAACAAAACTAACTTAGCAAAATAGAAGTTAATAAGCAGAATCACGAAAAAACACAATAAACAGGCATGACTTGTCAAATATATGCAATACTAGCAAAATTTAGACACTTTTTGCATAACCTTCAGTTCCTCACCTCAAAAACTCTATATCGCACTGTCTCATTCTTCCCTGCAATGCTCTTCAAGCACTCAAGATGCTGACCTCCAAAGAGTAATCCCTGACCTTTGACATCTGACCCTGCCACCTGCAGCACTGCCATGGCAATCTTAGCTACAGCAAGGCTATCATCTCCAACTTTTGAGATGATTAATGCGAGGAGGTCCAGGTCTTTGAGGAGAATATCCAACCCTGACGGCTCATCACCTGCTCTCTTTATCTATTCATAATCAATCAAATTCAAGCATATTCATTAATCTCACAACTAAGAAGGTTGTTGCATCTGACTGTATTGAATTTTTTATGTGGGTTGCTCTGTAAATGATTATTCACTAGAATATGCTTTCAATAATCTGGTTTTGATGTCTTGCAATAACCTCAATGGCCTTGGTGAGTGTGAAAAATTTAGCTACCAGTAATTACATTTTGGGGAGACACAAACATTCTTTTAAAATACTCAGCAATATCTAAGTTCAATTTTGCTTCAAAATAAGGATGCATCACAAGAAAAGTGAGTCTGACAATTGCTACAGAGTCATGTTATGAAGAAAATAAATATTTTTGATTTTCATTTAAGGGATCTTATTAATCACCATGCCAAAAGTTCTGGGCATGTAACCAAAACAAATATCTGTACGGTCTATATATTGGCAATACAACAATGAATTGAAATAAAAGAATTAATTTGAAACAGTGCTATAGGCAAAATTTCAATAAATACGTCGAATGTTCTGACTGACCAACTCCTTTATCTTACCTGCTTGAGACAGAGAACCCTAATATCTTCTTGTGGATGCCCTAGTCCCATACATAGCTCATCTCTGAACTGGGCTAGCAATACCTCTACTGCAACATTGTCTAGAAGTGTTGTTAAAATATCTCTGCTCAACTCAAGCTCACTCCTGCAAAGTAATAACAAAGTCAAAGTATCAGTTTAGGGTTATGAGACTGCTCTCAGGGAAACAAGCTTCTGTTTAATCTTTCTAGCAGTTACTTATTTTGAATATCTGAAGGTGGAAGCAAAAGGTTAGAAAAGGCATTTGCTAGGCCTTTGCTAGTTTTATCAATATGGCCCATTTACTGTTAATGGTAGTCAAATGTATAAAGCTTCATTTCATTCACTGATTCAGTCTATTAGAAGTACGCCAAGTAAAACTTAAAGTGAGGCTAAGGCTGAGCTACATGCCATGGGGGAGAATGACAAATGTTAGTTTTATTAAACTTCCAAAAATCCCGGTAATCCTGGCTTTTAGGGGTATAAATCATTTGCACTTAAATTCGATCGCAAACTTCAGCACTCCTGTCATCAATGTTATGTACCATAACCCTAATCCTAATCCCAATCCTAAACCATCATCCATGCACGAAAGTCTGTGTTGGTGAAGAGGTGTGCTGAAGTTAGCAATCAAGTGCAAATAAGTTAAGACCCCGGAATGCCAACTTCAGTGATACACACTTTCGGGTAATCCTGGGTTTTAGGGGTATAAATTATTTGCACTTACATTTGACTGCTAACTTCAGCACACCTCTCCAGGAGCCTCCAGGATAGTTGTGTACCCTAACCCTGACCTAAACCCAACCCTAACCCTTACCCTAACCCTAACCCTAATCCTTACCCTGACCCTAACTCTAATCTTAATACTAATCCCAATCCTAACCATAATCCTAACCATAATCCATACATGACAGTCTGAAGCGGTGTGCTGAAGTTAGCAGTCAAATGTAAGTGCAAATAATTTATAAATTATACCCCTAAAACCCAGGATTACCCACTTTCGTATCCATGTGCATATTTCCAAGGCGCTAGTGCGCTTTCGCACCGGATGACTTAAATCCAATTCTACCACATAAAATCACTCACAAATAGTAAATCAAGTGTCAGAAACCCGTTAATAAGTCTGTCCTGTGCTGTCTTCATGTATTTTTCCAGAAATGCTCTATTTTATGACAAATTCACCACCAAGGCACCAGCACTCACTGTAATTCTCGCACGGCTTCTTCGCAATTGATTCGCAGCTAGTGCTACTAGCGCTAGCGCAGATTGAAGATATAGACTGAAATTAGCAGTCAATATTTACGTTATGCTCTGGGTTTGCCAAACTGAAATCTGCTGCAGACACCCTAACTAAAGCCAACTGTTAGCATTTAACTTAGCAATAAATTTTTGCAAACTTTACATGTAAGTTAACAGTTAGGCCTTAATATTAGGCCTATGCATGCAAAACTTAGATTGCTAGCTTCAGTTCTGGATTGCACGAAGCACACAGCGGAGATCTACTGAAGCCTCATGGTTGAAAATAATCATACAACATTACAACGCTAACTTGCAGCATGCATTTCCAGCGGTAGCACAAAGTCCTTCCTACCCGAAGCTTCGGGGGCAGAACTTCGCTTGCCATGCTTGCGCCAGTTACAGCAGCTGAAACTGCAAGTCATAATCACTGTTCATACCTGTTCGTGGAATTCAGGCATGAAAATACAGGATCAAATGACACATTCTTCAGCAATTCTTTGAGCTCTGAAGGATGGGTGGTCTGAAGAACCATTTTGATCCCCTGAAGGGTAGAAAGGAGATCAGCTCCATTGTTCAGATTTTGTAGAAGCGTATTTATGCGGGCCGCCATGATTTTGTTTGTTTACCCGAGAATTACAAGAAGCCACTGAACATGTCCATGTACCAAGCTAGAGAGGGCCTTTTTTTTAGGGGGGGGGGGGGGGGGGGGGCAGGGGGGTGAAACTCCGCTTCTGCATCCGTCCAGCCATGACAATGAATTTGACAATGACAATGACAATGAATTTTATTCTTGAACGGCCCCGCCAGGGGGCATGGAAGAATAACAAACAAGTAAGATATAAAGATAACACAGAAAGCATATATATACTATTTACAAATCATGAACTTCATAAGGCAAACAACTTCAATTAAGTAACTAATGATCAAATACTATTAAGTATACCTCCATACCCCCCCCCCCCCATGGAGGGGGGGTATGGAGGGTCAAATTGATCCCGCGTTTTATGTACAAAATTTTATAAACCTATGGCGCAGACTATTTTTCCGAGTATCAGCGAAAATCAGGCTTGTTTTGGCTTGCGCGCAGCGCGTATCACATTTTCATGAATATTTATGAATATGTATTAGATTTTTGTGACTTATTAACATAATAACGCATGCGCACTGAATTATTCATTCATTCATTTACAGTACCGTCACCCAGACTCGTGAGAATTTCCCTAATTTCCTCTCTCATATCAATCATTTTACCCCAATAGCTTACACCCACTTCTATTTATCTGATGCCGATGCTGTCAGTAAGACATGCATTTCTGATTTTGACTTTATTTTGTGTTGATCACTTGCAGACTAAATTCAACAAAAGCTGTGTTTACAATATTATTATTTGAGGAATCCACACTCTACAAGCATTGCTTTTTTTTAATAGTGGATCACCTCCATTTCCCTAACATAAGAGCTTATAGGCTACTGTATTATTCTTTTGTAGATTAACTTTGTTTCATATTTCAAATTATGTAAACGTATCCTGTAAACAGTAACATGCATGTCTCCTGGCCCCCTCCACCAAACAGATAAATTCCTCTCACATATGGCTGCTACAATCATGGGCATCAATGTGGGGGAGGGGGGGGGGGGGGAGGGGCATGGCGCGGTATGCGTCCCTAATATTTTAAGAGTGGGTTGACACAATAGGGTATGTCCCCCACATTCTGGAACAAAGCACACCTAGTCAAACCAAATTTCTAGCGTAAGCCCCCCACCACCCCCTATACTTAAAGCTGTGAGCTCTTTCTCTTCTCAGCAAAGTTTAACGTTAATTTTTGCTCGTTGACATTTTGGGGAGGGGATCATCATAGACATATAATAAATGTATCCCCCTAAAGAATTTGATCCAAGGATTTTTTTTATCATTTCTGCAAACCCATTAAGGTGTATGCCCCCAAAGAAAAAATGCTGAGGAGCATTTTTTTTACTCGCTAGCCAGTGAATTTTAGGACAGTACCCCCCCCCTCCGTCCTGTATGCACTGCAATCATACCTCAATTACAAAGTAACTTCATGATTTTGTGCCTGCATTATCGTCAACAATGCTTTTTTTTCTTTCTTTTGCTAGTCCCTGAATTTTTGGACAGCCCCTTCCCCCCCCCCCCCCACCATATGGCTACAATCACACCTCTGTCACAAAACAACTTCATATGATCTTATGCCTGCATCATGCATCATCTTCAACCTCATCATCATCGTCTTTTCTTCTTTCTTTTGCTAGTCAGTGAATTTTTGAACAGAGCCCCCCCCCCCCCCCCCCCCCCCCCCCCCCCCAATCACACCTCAATTACAAAGCAACTTCATATGATCTTTGGCCGGAATTATCATCCTCAACCTCGTCATCATCATCATCATCATCATCATCATCAACACTATCTTTCTTTCGCTATTCAGTGAGTTTTCGGACAGTGCCCCCCCCCCCCCCCCCTCCATATGGCTGCAATCAACCTCAATTACAAAGCAACTTCATATGATCTTGTGCCAGCATCATCATCCTCATCATCATCAACAACACTGACAAAAGCAACATCAACATTAGATTTCACTCAAGGTTAAGAGAAATTGAAAGACAATAAGAATATAGAGAGAAGAAAATTATTTTATTAGCAAAAAAGTGTAAATCTAATTTCAATGCAGCAAGAGATCAGCAAACATTTCTGGAGGCAGAAAGCTCTTGTGGGAATACTTATAATAGGCCTACTATATAAACATTCTTGCAGAGTGAATCCATATAGTCTATCAATGTAACTTCATAATAACAATAATAATGATAATAGTCATAATAATTGTACAAAAGAATAATGATAATACTGATTATAAATGTAACTTACATGTATACAGCACCAAATACACTCTGTGGAGTGCTCATCTGCAGAAAACATAAGTTTTTACAATTTTCAGAAACAATTTAGCCAACTGCTTCCCCACATACCTGCATAGGTAGTTTTGTAAATTAAGGTAGCAGTGTGAAGCAACCCATCCCTAATAATTGACTGCACTTGCTCCAGAACTACCCTCTGAACAATCACCCCCCCCCCCCTCCACACCCTCAGTGTCTACCCCTGGACAATCAACCTAAGCCAATTACATGATTACCATTCCAATCCCTTAAAGGGGGTACCCAATGCTGAAACAATGTTAGCTCATTTAAAAGAACATGATTTTATTAGCAGAAAATCATCTGCCTAAAGTTTTTTTAAAAGTCGTTTTGCCAAGGAAACCCGCAAATGTGGTAAGATTTCAGGATATTTTTGACCCCTCGGCTGTGACCCAGTTTCAACTGGGTACCCACTTTTACGTCAAAATGACGTCAAACTGGGTACCTTGTCGTGCACTTCTAGCAAAATGCACGCAAGGTATAATACAAATTGCACAGTCTAGCAGGCAGCACAACTGTAATGCGTGAAGCTGGGTACCCACTTTTACGTCATACCTCATACTCCAATTTTTGGTCAGCTCTTGACTTTTTATGAGAAAATTAGCCAAAATGCATTGATTTCGATTGAAAATCATCATATTTTTAATGTAATTTTTCTTAGAATTCTATTCTCGATCATATATCAAAAAAAAAAAAAACCCACTGTGTAATCACTTTAACTTTGAAATGTTAATTACAGTAATTTTGAAAGCACAACTTCTAATTAGGCCTACAATAATTGTGTTCCCTATTTTTTAAAAAAAATAGTTGTTAAAAGTGTTTTGGTCCATGGTTCAACTGAAATTTATAGATCTATACATTTTATTTGCCTGTCCTGAAATTAAATAGTCTCAAATTTGAATTTTGGTGTACATCTTTTAAGCAAGATGCACAAATGAAGTTTTTTATACAAAGGGCTTGGGGATGGGTGCAATTCATCAGTCCTCAAGCAGCTGGATACTCTACAAGCCTTGTAACTGAACTTCTTAGACAACCTGCAGGTAGAAAACAAAAGAAAAGAGAGAAAATTTGTAAACATGCTGCTGAGTCAAGAAAGAAAGAGAGAGAGAGAGAGAGAGAGAGAGAGAGAGAGAGAGAGAGAGAGAGAGAAAAGAAAGGCACCTCTCTAAGTACATGATAAATGATCTGATGAACTGCCTGAAACTTTATTCTAAACTACTACTACTACTACTACTACTACTACTACTACTACTACTACTACTACTACTACTACCTCTACTACTACTACTACTACTACTACTACTACTACTACTACTACTACTACTACTACCTCTACTACTACTACTACTACTACTACTACTACTACTACTACTACTACTACTACTACCTCTACTACTACTACTACTACTACTACTACTACTACCTCTACTACTACTACTACTACTACTACTACTACTACTACTACTACTATTACCTCTACTACTACTACTACTACTACTACTACTACTACTACTACTACTACTACTACTACTACCTCTACTACTACTACTACTACTACCACTACTACTACTACTACTACTACTACTACTACTACTACTACTACTACTACTACTACTACTACTACTACTACTACTACCTCTACTACTACTACTACTACTACTACTACTACTACTACTACTACTACTACTACTACTACCTCTACTACTACTACTACTACTACTACTACTACTACTACTACTACTACTACTACTACTACTACTACTACTACTACTACTACCTCTACTACTACTACTACTACTACTACTACCACCACCACCAAAGTACTACTATTAATACCAGGAGGTCTGCACATAGACTGGATGAAGCTTCAGTCTGTGATAATAAAGATATTGGTGGTTGTTATTAGGCTGAGACTCGTTAGTCGTTACTTTGTATGGCTACTCTGTAGTAAAATGTGTTTTTTTTTTTTCTTAAAAACCAACGGCAGATGGATATTTCTGTCTAACTTTAGCCTAATTACTACATAGATCTAGATCTAAATGATAAACCTTAAAAATCTACACTTTCCAAAGCTACAAATGGGCTTATTTCATACCTTGCTAGTGGAGTTGACTTGATAACCAAATCTGCCTGTATAGTGCCATCAGAAGACTACATCAGGTTCAGGTCCCCTTAAAAAAATTAAGAAGAGAAAGAGATATATGTCATGAATATTAATATATTTTTAAAAAAGCATTGTGGTGAGATGTGGTCTAATGTTAGGCCTAACTGTTTGATGATGGGTGATTTTCATGACAAAGAAAACCTCAACTAGTCAAGGACAAGGGAAGGTCCAGTCATGCCAGTAAAGGATGTATCATGAATTCAAACGAGGGCATAGATTCCAATCCAAAAGTCATTTGATATAGCGCCTTTTCGTGATTAGCATGAATAATCATCATCATGGCTGAAGTTTTAGTCCGGATCAATGTTCCCATCAAGGGGCACTGGGACACTCACTCCAGCCGGCTAGCAACGGCTTCAATACGCTTGGGAATTTCGTACCCTGGTCGTTCCCCGTCCGTCTTGCAGTGCACTCAGCCTCGACTCCAGTTTCGAACAGGTCAACATCTACCGCTGATTATCGCTAATTTAGCTTGCTCCAGTTGTTTATTCACCGGAGAAATTTCTATAAACATTTCTCTACGGAAAAAGTTACATCTCTTTGAAAAATATCGCCATTAAATTATTTTTCTCTGTTGATTTAGAGCTGATTTGCATTCAACAATAGCGTTTTAATTCTGGGCCTTGGAGGTGATGTCCCATACACTTTGTACAGGTAGCCTACGCACTGATTGGCGGACCATTAACAACTACGATGAAGAATGCTGAACAAAATGTCACTTTACTTACATTTCAGATCATCATATAATCTCATTCCATTATGAATGCTCCTTTGAAGATGTTCTGCTTCGTTGGGGTTAACTCTAAATTCTTTTCACAACACACAGATTTGCTGAAACAAATTTCTTGAGCGTTTGTGCTGAAATGGTCAAAAAGTTGCACTCCTCTTCCAGTCGCCATTTTATCCGAATTGCTGCCTCAAATCGTAGGGAATTGTGGGAAGGCAAAAATGTTTTATGTATGAGCTTATGCATTAAACATGAAGGCAATTACCCAATCATCGAACGGTATTTGACAGTTTTATCTCATGAATAATAATTGACCCTCCGAAGTCGTCTTCAATTTTGCCGCGGCCGCCATTTTGGCCCAATGCAAAAGCCTATGGCATGTCAAAGGTCAAATTTTAGTTGCCTCTCTAGCCTTCCCCCTAAGCTCCGCCATTACCTTTCGTCCATTAGAAGCCGAAATAAGCCCTTCTAAATAATTCATGAGCTGTCATGAATTATGCATTTTGTGAGATGCTCCCCTTCACACAGCGTACCCACATAACAAATAGTACGCGATGCGAAACAATGCAGACATCAGCGCGAGAGGAAAGGTCAAATCGCTTAATACATGTATTTATTGTAATTTTATTCACCCATTGCGCGCTCCCCGCGCAAGGGATGTAGCAAATCAACTTCGACCATTCTGATGCGCCAGTCAACGCACTTAATCTGGTTATCGATCACAAAAAAGATAATAGTACGGGGGCGGAGCCTCCGATCTATCATTTGGAAACCATTCTTCTTTCTTGTTTACGTGACTGGGTACCCAACATCTGTATCAAACTATTATATCTTGTAGTCGATGATTCTTTTTTTTTTTTTTAACTGGTGGCCTCTACAATACTTGGTTGGATCCTTCTTTAGAAAAAACGTGAAGGTCTGAACCCTCAAATGAATTACCTATCTGTTATAATTTCTTTCTAACTGTACTTCAGTCTTTGTGTCCGCAGATATGATTTTAAAATTCACTTTCATTCATTATCAAATCCAAGCATCCATTTATTTATTTATCTATTTATTTATTTATTTATTTATTCATTTTATTTATTTATTTTTCACTCTCTTTTGCAATACTCCTTTCACCAGCTAATCTGGGAGGTGGGAAGAGATTATGAAGGCACTCTGATTGTGGAGAGAAGGGGAAAGAGAGCTCCAAGAAGAGGGAATAGAGTGGGAAACTGATCTGATGATAATAATCAAGTAGAAGAGAAAGGGGAAAATATAGAACTAAAGAAACAATGATCACACATATTACCCCATTTGCTGTACATTTTACTAATTCAATTTCTGCTCTCACACCCTTCAGTCTCAACTAGCTCATTCACAGATTTTACTATTAAAATACTTCTTTTCAAGATATCCACTCTTTTACTCGGCACAGTTGTTCACTTTCTTTCTCTTGTAGCTTTGCTAGAGCAATTTAAATTTGACACATCACTTCTATCTTTTCATCTTCTCAAGCCTCCACACTTTCGGTTTACCTTCATGGCCTTATGCAAATAGGGAGCAGTCCCCCCCCCCCCCCCCCCCCCCTCCACCCCCCCCCAAAAAAAATTCAACCCCTTTTTTTTTCTTACTTTTCCTTGGGGGGGGGGGGGGAATGCTCTTAATTACACCCAGATCATTCTATTTCAATTCTAAAAATGTAAAAGCTCCCACTTGGTCATTTTGTTCCCTCGCTTGCACATTTCCTAAAAACTGAACAAATTCTTGCCCCCCCCCCCCCCTCCAGGAAAAATTCCTGCATACGGCCTTATTTACCTTTAACAACCCTTCACATTGCACATGCAGGTACATTATATTCCCCCCACCCATAAGCATACTTTCTTAAGAGATAATATTTTTAGTACACAATATTTCTTAAAATGCTGTAAAAACCGGTTAATCCAGTGTTCAATGCATGTAGGTGGTCTAAAATAAAGATAGGCCATTCAGTCATATGCGGATAGTAAACTTTTAATTAGAATAATAATTTAATGATTCAACACATTTTAACTTCAAACATACATAACTGAAGTTACCTCGATGAGTTGATTTAATCATTTAAAAAAATAAGAAATCCCCAAATATTTACTCTGTAGCTTTCATTTAATGTGATATTCAATGGGACATTTAGTGATAAATTATATCTTAAAATCATCTCCTTGAAAAAATCTTTGCTACTATCTGATGAAAGCATTATCAGGGAGTAGATGTCATCTGCAGTCACAGTCAAGGCTGTAGTCTAGGTGACAGGAAGGATGAGCCAAAGCCATAATCCAGAACTCTGTGGAGAAAAAAAACCCCCAAACATAATAAATATATATCAGATGCATTTAATAAGGATTAGTCACACAACATTTAGACATCTGCAAGAAGGACTAAAATGCACAAGGTAGGAGTGTGCAAGTGAAGAAATTCAGCTACACATATTTTGTCCTACAGAGATTTTAGAAGTTCATATTTCTGATAGCCCAACTGGAGCATACATGATGCAGACAAGATATAGAATGAAAAATACTTCTGAAGTAAACTAAGGCTCATACGGTAATTTATTAATACTTGGTAATGAAAGGGACTTCGAGTCACAAACAACAATGGACGGGTCAGATTATGCACTGCATGATGTAATGTTACTGAAATCTAGTAAATGTAGGTCTAAATACATTTACTTTATAGACCACTCTATGAAACCAATTAAAGTACTTTGGTAAACTAGAAAATCTCATCTATGACAGTAAATCACATCTAAGACTGCTTACACCTAATGTGGTCGATGATAGTTAAGGGGATTGGTTACTTATAGCAGCAAACTTACTCTCAAATGTTCAAGTCATACATCTCGTAAGTTCCTCTCAGGATTTGTCAATTCCAGTCTGCATCAATCATCTGCTATGGCATCATACTAAATTGAGAGGAAATTTTAAAAATATGACTGAATAGGGTCTCTACATAAGCTAAATAACCTACTACATAATAATGTTTAAATGGGATAACCTTCATACACATGAATGCTTTGAAATTGGGGAGCACTGATACAAATTTACATTAATCTACACGATAGCAAAAGGCACATGGGAGCTTAAATCTAGATAAAAATTTGCATTCATAACTAAAATTAACAACTGAAATTTTTCAGTTTCAATTCAGAACCCATACAATGAAAAATTAGTGTGCTGACCTGTTTACACACTATCTACATTTGGCCATAAATGTTGTCTATTGATGTGCATTAGGTGTCTCTCTCTCTCCTGTACAAAGGATTTCTGTGAAGTCTCCCCTATGTCAAGTTTTGTCAACACAAACAAATTTTGTTAACGAGGAACATGGAGAAGGAAAATATTCACATGTGCAATGAAACATACTTTACAATATATAGTTAGAGGTATGAATTTGTGTTACGAGTCTCCTGGAAAAGTTAGTTGTTAGTTGTTACCTGTCACTTTACAGGATTTTCTGCTTCATCCTGGACTTGTAGTGACATGTAGTGGACATGTTGTGACATTCATCTGTAGAATTCTTCCAGCTTTCCAATATCTAACTGTGTGAACAAACAAACAAAAAGATAATAAAAATAAAATAAATTTAAAAATCAATATCACTGTACCAAGTTGTAATGCATTTCTGACTGAGATACTTACATTGAAATATACATGTAGTATTTATAGTTCTATCAAATTTGACTTATCTTTTCATGGTGCATCCAAGATTTTAGATTTCCTTCATGTAGAAATAGAAAAGCTTACCATTGAGTTACAAACATTTACATAATATACCTGTAATCCACCCCCATAAAATGTTTTAGTTCTGCCACCAAAATAGAACAGGACTATTGTAAACTGCCATTAACCAGACTACAAAGAAACCATAAAAGTGTCTGAATAGCCCCCCCCCCCCCCCACAAAAAAAAATGAAATAATAAAAATGATTACAAAAGCTAAGAATAAAACTGAATAAATCAAATAGGCCTACATGGAATAGCATCCACACAGTAGCATCTTCTGTCTACAGGTATGTTTAGAAGGGGGTAGGGTGAGAGGTCTAAGTGACAGTTTGTCCAGATCTACTCAAGATTTTAAGAGACTTCCAGAGGTTTAACTGTTTTAGCTCAACTTTTCAACTGAAGAATGTGGTCATTCTTGGGTAGATTCAACAGTTAGACATAGACTTTGGTCATTCAATAATTGTTTCAACTTCAAATGTTTGGAGTTTACAAGAGCAACAAAATGGCAAAAGCATCAACCGGAATCGTTAGCCTAAATAATTACCGTCTACACTCTACCGGAATGCCCTCATTTCATTACATTCATCATAATGTGAATAAGAAAGAAAAGTGTTCTGGAAAATTTTTGTTGTTACCTGTCACTTCAGAGGATTCTCTGCTTCACCTGGGGCCTATACATGTATTACACGTAGTGATGTTCATCAGTCGAATTCTTCCAGCCTTTCAGTTCCAATATTTCCATCTGTGGGAACAAAAAAAAAAAAAAAACCAAAAAAAAGCATTATTGAGAGGTTGAACAAGATTTCAAGATAATTTATTATCATGTATAAAAAGTACACAAAATTTGTTTACGGACATGGTAAAGTGCATAAATGAAAATGAATAACAGAGACAACTTGATCCAACTTCCAAATAGACCTATACAAGTGTATCCAGATCTACTTAAGATTTTTTAACAGAATTTCTGATAACTGTTAACGTTAGATCTTGTAAACTGATGAATGTGGATAGTAAGACCTAGATCTAGACTAAAGTAAAGGTCACTCAATAGTTGTTTCAACTTCAAATGTTAAAGGCTTACAAGATTTAAAAACACTGGCAAAATCAACCGGGGCCGTCGACGTATACAGTGTGTTCATTGTGTGCTCTCCAGTCTGCACTGCACTGCAGTGTCACTGTCACTGTACTGTCAGCGAGTCTAATATTGATTTAGATCTAGATCTAGTCTACACACACTAGCGGTCTAACAGTTAGTAATAATCTAATAAATTCTGCCGGAGTGTTCACTCACAAAAATCCTGTTGTCTAATCTAGGTCTAAATTTGATTTTTCATGACGCCAAACTTCTGATTTGAACAATCTTAGATATCAAAACCGTTCAAGAACGGTCAACGTGAACACCAGAATTATCATAGATGCCCCCCGGCATTAGTCCGGGGGAGCTACCTCGAGTACATGGTGCGAGAATGGTACCCGCGGTTAATCTAGCTCATGACGATGAAAACCAAACTGTAAGTTCGAGAGTACAATGTTTGTAGCTCTTTCAGAAACAGCTGTTAGCAATTATTTCAAATTGTAAGTCAGATCGCCACGCACGATAATTCGCACGTATTTATTCAGCTCGTATTCATGGATTTTCCGAGGTCATGAATATTCATGAGAGTGCAAGGGTTTGGTAAATCGGCGTTCTTAAAGAATCCTGTTATGTTTTGCTCATGAATTTGGTATCTATATAAAGAAGAAGAAACAAAGATTCTAAATATCTTTGTTTCAGAATCAAATCTTATATCACAAAGCTGAAAATCACGCTGACATATTGCCTTCGAAATGCTTTTCATTCATGTGTCTTTGACGACCCATAAACATACTTTATATTACTTGCGTCATTAAAATTTTGTAATGGGCTTGTAGCTGCACTAATCTTCTTGAAAATGAGCCATAAACCATTATGTTTCATTTTTGAGGACGGTCAGGAACCAAGAAAATATACTGACATGTACAACTCACAGCCTGGCGAACAGCGAGTTTCTGGCATGAGCGAGAATACGGCGCTCTGATTGGTCAACGGGTCGAAAGGTCGCACGCTGCATGACGTCATACCCTTATTACGGTGTCTGGAAAATTCCACCGTGAGTTGTCCTAACTCACTGATGGCTGAGCGTCGTCTACTTCGAAAGCTCCAAACACGTATTTATGCATTTATTACTACGGATATCTCATGAAATAGCTAAAATCATTTGATAGCTGGGAGAAAATCATATCATTTTTAATGAAATCTTTAAGGCAATGTTTTCTTATCATTGATTCGTCATTAATCTAGACCTCCAGGTGAGTGTCGATACGGACGTAATATCGTGTCCCATATGTATGTTTCAGCGTTGGCATTACTGCCGTGTCAAATATCTTTCGGTACTTGGTTATTTCTTTTAATTTTCCGTCAAAAAACGAGGGGCGAAATTATCATGAGATCTTCACGTCATCCAAAAATTATTTTTGTAATGTAGGGTAGTCACTAGTTACAGTTGGATGTATGTGTCTCAATATATTCATATGGTGGAATCATGATTCAAATTGCATTTGTACATTTGTAACTAAACTTGTGATGACTGTGTTTGACATGCTTTGCAAAGTTTGTGCTCATTTATAGGGCCCTATCATTTTAAACATGTGGGCTTTGTCAAGTACATGGGCTAACACCGCAGGGTGACAGTCGGGGAGGGGTGGACAGGGAAACAAGTCCCTCCCAATAATAAGAATAAGGGTTGGGACATGGGGTCATCCCATGAACTTAGCTCTTACGAGTTATATGACCCACGAGCCAGACCTGGCAAAAAGATCCACGAGTCATAGACCCCAAGAGTCATACGGTAAACAAACTATGTAGACACCAAGTGAACAAGACCCACGAGCTCGACACGACATAAATTATGCCCATAAGCTCAACACTAAGCCAATAAGGCCAATGAGCTAGCTGCGTAGTGTCAAGCTTGTGGGCCTCATTTTCCTAGTGTCAAGCTTGTGGGCCAAATTTACGTAGTGTCAACCTCATAAGCCTTATATGTTTAGTGCCTAGTTTAGTGCCATGGGCAGTATGACTCTTGGGCCGTATGACTTGTGGATGTCATTCTCAATCTCGTTACGTGCACCTGGAGGAAAAAGGCCCCCCCTTTTTTTTTTTACCAACACCCCTGAAATGCAAAAAAAAAAACCTTAGGAAAGGTAAAGAAAAAAGGAGAAAAATCTGGACAAGCAGCACCTGAAAAAACTGAGGACATTTTCTTTGTCAGCCAATTTTTCCGATGTTCCCAGGGCCCACAAGAAATAAACAAATGAATGAATAAATAAATAAAATGGATAGACGGCCCTGTGTACGTACACCTAATTTTTCCCCTTTGCCCACCTATATTTTCTGCTCCTTTGTTCTCTTTGCCCTTAACTTTCATCCACTTCTTTCCTTTCTCTTCCTTTGAACATACATGTATATTTACAAGAACAAACCAATCTAATAAAAAATTTAAAAAATAAATCCAAATGCTTGCTGTCGCTTTTCCTCTTTGCTCACGTATATTTTCTGCTCCTTTGTTCTCTTTGCCCTTAACGTTCATCCACATTTTTCCTCTCTTCCTTTGAACATATCTCTACAAGAACAAAACCAATCTTAAAAAATAAAAAATAAATCCAAACTTTTGCTGTCACTTTTCCTCTTTGCCCACCTATATTTTCTGCTCCTTTGTACCCTTGGCCCTTAGCTTTCATTCGCTTCTTTCCTCTCTCATCATTTGAACATACAGTTAACTTTGCATAACTCGAAGTCACATAACTCGAACTTTCCCCAACTTGAATATTTTTTTATTTTTTTTTTACCAAACTATACAAAACATGTGTTATTTACATTTCCTAAGTCAAATTCTGCTAAGTCTAACTATTTTTTATGCTCCCAACAGACATTCCTGCCAACAGATTCAACTTTTGCAAAGTTAACTGTATATTCACAAGAACAAAACCAATCTAAAAAAAATAAATAAATAAATCATCCAAACATTTGCTGTCACTTTACCAGGGGCGGAATGGGATTTGGAGAATTTGTTTTGTTTTGTTTTTGTTTTTTTGTTGTTTTTTTTGGGGGGGGGTATTCTCACTGGACAGAATGATATCCGGTTGATATCAGGTTCAGCAGGCCCGCCTCATCAAAATTCCACCAATTTCATTCCCAGCCCAGTCCACCCCTGATGTGCTCTATCCTTCACTGCCTCCTTCCCTTCCTCCTCTCACTCAAAATCCTTTTTTTCTGCAGAATTTTTGTTCAATCACCTCTCTTGCCTCTCTTTGATCTGTCGCTCCCTCGCGCATCTCATTTTCCTATAATACATGTGCCATGTACAGTACAACATAAAATGCCAATAAAAGGATATCTGCTTCAGTGAGATTTGCATTTCAATTTACTTCATCCAGTCATTCATTCCGCATAAGTTCGAAGTCACAGGAGTCAAATTTCCTTTGAGTCAAATCACAGTCATTTTTCCAAATTATGCAAAACATTCTATTACATATCCTCACTTAAATTTTGCATAAGTCCTACAAGACATTTTAAGGTTTTCAAAGAAAATTTAAATTGTGACGGGGGGGGGGGGGAGCACTGGATCCAAGAGTTCTCTTGATGATGATGAGAGCTACAAAAAATGATGACAAAGGACAGAATGACATCTTATTCTTCAGCTTGAATTTGTATTCATCCATCTAAAACTCGATGTGAAGCCAAAATATCGCAAATATCGCCGTGGAACACCAATATTACATGACAGGTCCTTCTTGCTTACGTATCCATCCTTCATGTATGAACGCTCACCGAGGTCAAGTAACACGACATCTGATATATGTCACATGGAGGTCAATGCAGGTATGTATAGGTGGTGTTAACCTGTTAAAACAGAGAAAAAGATGAGCATTAAGAAAAATTTTGCAGAGTAATTAAAGATCTATCATTACTTTAGTAAAGAAAAAATAAGGTCAATGAAAATGTCTTTAAAAAGGTTGAAAGTCCCATCACCCTCCTCAGAATCAACCCCACTCACCCCAGTGTTTGTGCACATAATTAAGTAGAAAATAAAACAGGCTTCCCTGTTTATGAAAATCTCTGTGATGCAAATTTTTTTAAAAAGACTAGATCTTTTTTTTTTTTATAGAATCTCGTGGCTATAATTTTCACCTCCTGATGCTTTCGTCCAGGCTGAGCTTGTGGTGCTGCATACAACATACTTAAAAATGAATAAGCTAAAAATTATTCCCTTAATTACTTAGATGGATAATACAGGCATCAATATGCTTTGGTTTCTAGCAAACACATTTTATAATCAGACCAAGCACAAATCTGCAACTTTGTTATAAGTCTTCGTCCTGGCTTTAGCCTAGTAATAGTATTTGAATTTTGATAATTCCTGCCCCTTTTATAATCAATGGCTAGTTAGCAGCAGATACTCGTGTAACTAGTAGCTAGATCTACATATCCTTTCATTTTTTTTTTTTTTAAGGGGAGGGGAAAATCTAATACTCTTTTCTCAGTCTAACTTTAACCAAAATCACTGTAATTCTGGCCTAAAATCTAAAGCGTCAAGCCAACTCTGACTAGTCATTAAAGAAGTCAATTCAACTTTTACAAATAACCCCCTAAAAGGGGGGGGGGGGGAGACACGTCGTAAGTTTGCTTTTTCCATGTAATAATCTTGTTTGTGAAATTCAAGTCATGTAATTGCACGTACAAGTTGTACTACAAGTACACAAAGCACTGTACGTGGGGCCGTGCAAGTAGTATTTCGCATCAGTGGCGAGTCGCATGATATCGTCGCATCGACGTCCCCATTAAGCCACCACACGCTCGGCCCGGACGAAAAAAAGAGTCTGGAGGTGAAAATTACAGCCACGAGATTCTCATAAAAAAGTATTAAAAAAATTTTGCGTCACAGAGATTTTCATTAACAGGGAAGCCTGTTGTATTTTCTACATAATTATGTGCACGAAAATTGGGGACGATTCTGAGGAGGGTCAGGAACCAAAATGGATCAAATAGGTGCAAAATCAAGCAAACGATTCGATCAGAAAGTGATCAAAATACAAGGAAGTAGTTTAGACATAAAATTGCAACAAAATATGACAAATTACCTACCAAAATAAAGGTTGAAATCTCCAGATTCACGTACGATAGCTTTCTTCCATGTTTGTCGTCCCACTTTAGCCCTCTACGATCGAAAAGACTGCAGTGCAAATCCCTCGCCATATCCCGCGATTGGCGAGACGCCGTTTTCGAGTTTCCGACCCAAACGGGATTCTGAATAAATTCGGCAGGTTCGCCTTATTAGCATACGCGTGGCGCACTGACTTTGTGCGAGTAAGCACGTCATGCATGAATTTGCATAATTGTGACGTAATAAGGTAAATGAATAACCATATTTCGAGAACGATATTATCGATGCAAATACATATTTATGAGGCTATAATCCAATCAAATGTGCTTATTTCGGGTCATGAATATTTAGAAGGGCTTATTTTCGGCTTCTAATGGACGAAAGCTGGGCGGGGCTTAACCCCATAGGCGTAACGCTTTCCGCGCGTGCTGCTTTCTGTCTAGCTATATATTTAAAACGTCTTTGCTGTGTATGCATCGTATCTCTGTGGGGGGGGGGGGGGGGCGGCTCGATTGTTCTTGTACAATTCCAACAATCTCTTTCATCTTTCTAGTGTTGTTTCCATTAAATTCTATTTTTAATCTGTCAAAGTTCTTGATTTTGTTTTCCTAACTTTTGTTTTAATTTTGAAATACAAATCCAAAATGGTTTATCATCATCACTACCATTATGTGTATCATCATCAGTCATCTAAGTCAGCCCTCACCTCCGCCTCACCTCAGCCTCATGATCCTGAGCCTATCATGAGTCATCCATCATCATCATTACCAATGATCATCACCACCACCATCAATCATTATCATCATTACCATCATCATCACCATCATCATCACCATCACCATCATTATTATCATTGCTATCATTGCTATCATTACCATAAATACAATTTACCATCATCATCATCAGCACCATCTGACCATCATTATTACCATCATCATCATCAAGTCATCATACGTTACCATCATCACCATTACCATCATCATCACCGTCAACTATTACCACCATCATTATCAGATCACCATCATGTCACCATCATCATCACCACCATCATCGTCATCATCATCATCACGTAACCATCATCATCATTACCATCATCATCATCTTCACCATCATCATTACCATCATCATCCCCATTATCATCGACAGCTATCCTACAAGGTAGTTGTCCTAGAATCCATTAAGTTTCATGGCCATTACCATTCATGGCCATGGCCATTCACACAACCAGTACGCAATTCACCAAGCTCATTTCAGAAATTGATATGCTGTAGAGTAAAAGTTTATTTCACTAAATTGATAGATGGATATATTACACATAAATACTGAAGACATGATCTTATCAACAATCCTTCACCAAATTGTGCTTTATCATATATAAAATAATTTACAGTATAAACATCAACACAGCATTAACAGAATAGACATAGAAAATCAGGACGGAGAGAGATATACGCTGGGAGCATCAGTGTTAGTATAGAGATCAGTGACTGGGAGAGGGAAGACAGAGAGGGGGAGAGAGTCAGATATACGGTACATATATACTATCGGAGGGGGGAAGATAGAGAGTCAGAGAGAGATATATACATTGGGAGGGGGTAAGATAGAGAGAGGGAGAGAGAGAGAGATATATTGTGAGTGGAAGACAGAGTGAGATATATACATTGGAAGGGGGAAGAGAGAGGGAGAGAGAGAGAGAGGGGGGGGGGATACGGAAGGGCAGAAAATGAGGAGGGAAAGAGTGAAATTAGCGAGAAAGAGGAGAGAGAGAGTGTGTGCTATGTTTCTCTAATGGTACCAGTAATTTTCTATGAAACTTTCCCAAAATGTGTTTTTATAAATAAAAAAGTATATTCATAAAATTCATAAAGAAATCCTGGTGCGGTATTCTGAGCTTCATTTTATCTTTAAAATTTTTCATTTCATCTTTAAAATGAAATCGGTACCATATTCTGAGACCACTTTAAAATCTCAAATTTTATCTTCATTTTATCTCGGTCCTTCATCTCCAGCACGCGTACCTTTACAGCTGAAGACAAATGCGCAGCTTTTGCCCACTTGGTTTGAAGGAAAAGATAAAACGAAACTAAAAATAGGGTAGGGGCTATTTTATCTCTTGGACCTCCATTATGTAAATGGGTGTGTCTTAGATGAGAAAAATCGAGATAAAATGGTTCTCAGAATACCGATTTGAAAAGATGTTATCTCACTGATTTTATCTGAGATAAAATTTCAGATTTTATCTTAGAGAAAATGGATCTCAGAATACCATCCCTGGACTATTAATGCAATATATAATACCAGTACAAGTATAAAGATACAGAGAATAAAAATCCATGCAAGATTTAAAGATTCAATACAATTAAGGGATTGAATATATAAGTATAGTTTACAACACTGGCCTTGAGACTTCCAATGAGCAATAGAATGCTTCTGATATTCATAGATATTATGCTACAATTATAAACCACACCTCTGTGAATAAGTCACATGACCTACATCTGACATATGAAATCCACTTTCTCAACAATGCATGTCTACATTCGGGTCCATGTTCATAATAGCATCACTAGGAAAAACCAATGCCTTCTTGAATGATACTAGCAAGGTTACAAAAGAATGCTGTCATGATGCCAACTATGACATCTCTCATCAAGGAATGCAAGGCATGCATTTATGTAGTACTGTTTCTTTTTTTTCCATATTTATATATTCATTTGTTTTCATTAATTAGTTGAAATTATAGAGCTGTTCTTCTGAGAGGCACCGTGGCAGAAAAAGCAAACATAAAACTTTACAAAACTTATATACAAACATAACTACATGCATAGGAAGATGTTTCCTTATTATAGGATTATAACTGAATATGGAGAAATCTCATACCATTATTCAAATAAAGGAAATGAACTTGAGAGCATATACCTGAAACCTAGTATATGCAATTGAAACATGTAACAACAGCAATTATAATCACCTATGATATCTAAAATCTTTTCAATCAAATTCACTACCTCTGAACTACAATATACAATATGTCAGAGATTGGATTATGGAAAAATATGTTGTAGCATTTCATGAACATTCAAACATTTCAAATCTTAATGATCAAAGTTCTGAAAAGTGGTATAAATACTAAAATCAAAATCTTGGGCTATTGCAAGTCTGTAGTGACATCAAAGCAATACTGAAATTGGCTAAGATTTGGCCTGTACCAAAAGGCTTGCAGTTAACCCAAATTTTGATTTTGGGTTCTTACCATTATTCTAAACTCCAAATAAGATCATTTTATTCGTTTAAACTGTCATATTTTAATGCAAAATGTCATTTTTGAAAAAAAATGTATAGTGAGCAGGAGCCTTTATGCATGTACAGAGAAAACTATGCAGCGTACATGAATATGTATATTAGTATCTGGAGATATCAACAGAGATTTTTCTTGTTATTTCTTTTTTGTATAACAAATGAGAATATAAGGATCTAAATCATTATCAAATTAAAACATGAATAATGAAAGGGAAAAAAAAGCTCACACAGACGATAACAGAATAAGAATAAACAAGTTAACAAGTTAACATCATTGAAAAAGTAAAATCACAATACATAATCAACAGATATTATTCTAGTTACTAGCTAGCCAGTAAATATTTGTGATATATTATTATAAGCCCATTTGATAAGTGAAAATATATGTACAACAACTCGGATTTCCCTAGGTTACAGAGTAGTACAAGGTAATACAGAAACTATATACCAAGAAACAAAATTTAAAAACACAATGAGCATATCGTCGGAGGGGCGAAAAAGCCACGTATCTAAAATAATCAAATGTTCAGAAAAGCGAAAAAAACATGGCTGCTGCCAAAGCACTATAAGCAATGGGATTGCCTTCCCTTTGACATGCCGTGACAGCATCATTTTGGGAGTAAGAGAGCTGGAATTTAGACAGGACATCACTAAACTGATAATCTGGAGATTAATGCAAAAAAAAGTAATTTTCATCAAATTTGAGTTACAAGGTTTTATCAACCTACCCACGATGTGTAATCAAAAGGAAGTGTTATCATATTCTCCAACAAGATGGCATGAGGAAGGCATAACATAGAAGGAACAATAACTAAATCACTTTTCTCATTCAACTCATTTCTCCCATCAAATCACAGGATCATCAATGCTTTCAGTACAAGATAAACTTTTTTATGACTAAATCTCACTCATTACAGGCAATTATTCAAAGCTTACAAATTTTATAGGTCTACACTACTTCTACTTCTAACAGTAGCCAAAGCATTAGAATTCTACAGTGAATGTAATGTGATGCAGTTTAACATTCATAAACACCATCTAATTATCAACATTTCAAATTCACTTTGATTATGCATCTTAACAATGACTGCTTTCTTAGCCAAATGGGCTTTGACACGGGTGCCAATTTGCACAACTACCGGTATACACACAAATTAGTGAAAGGATTGCCCCCCCCCCCCCCACTCGACCCCAAAAGTGGTAAGTAAGTGCCGCTCGCGAAGAGGCGATGGTCGGGTCGGGCAGCTCTGGCTGGCTTTGGCTTCGTACGTGCGGCACGTTGCGGGCCACTTTTCACCAAAAATGATGCTCATTGGAACGGATCAATGCAGCCAGAGTGGCAAAACGAAAAAAAAATGCGGAGCTACCACACACTATATACTGAGTGCCTCCCCCCCCCCCCCCCCCCGGCTTGGTTCTCATACTAAGTAAATATGACTTTCAGACATTCTGCGAACAATGATATAAATTTGGTAGAGCATTAAAGCTTCATATCTAACCATTTCCTTAAATTTTCATCTCTTTCAAGTGTCTGTATGGGACTGCGTACAATTTCTGGCTGACATAGCAAAAGCAATTTTAGCAATATCTCTGATGGCCACACCCAGGCTATTATCTGTTCTGTTGGTACTGATGGTGACCATAATTCCTTTGGTTGAAATGACTTGGTGGACCATTCCTGCTGCCCGGAGGTACATAGAAACCATTTGTCCTCAAGGATTGTGGGGGACTTAGGACATTCCATGATGGTGGTCCCTGTGGATGAAAGCTTGAAGATGGAGATGATCCGTTGCTCTGGAGAGGAGGCCCATGACATTGAGAATATGTGCCAGAGAATGAATGCATCTCACAGCCTGGTTGTGGAGTAGAGACATAGTTTTGATGAGAAGGCCCATAAGCCTGGGGAAACCTACATGAGGGTCCCTGAGGGCAAAAGCTAGGGGATGGAGTTGAATCACAGGTCTGCAAAGGTGGTCCACAAGCTTGAGGAAATCTGTTTGGGGTAGCCTGTGCCTGAAGTCTTGCAGGTGGGTTGGAAACATGGCTTTGGTGAGGGTGCCTATGAGTATGAGGGTGCCTGTATGAGGGTCCCCAAGGGCGAAACCTGGGAGATGGAGAAGATCCATTGCTCTGGAGAGGTAGAGCACAAGCTTGAGAGAATTTTTCTGATGGAGACTGCATCTGAAAACTTGGTGGTGGTGTAGAGTCTTGGTTTTGGAGAGGGAGTCTACAGGCTTGAGGGTATCTATATGACTGTCCTCGTGGCCTAAAGCTTGCAGTTGGCATTGAGATATTGCTATGGGTAGGTGGCCCACAAGCTTGAGAGAACTTGTCAGAGTTCTTTGAGAAATGGTGTGTAAGAACACCATTAGAGCAGGTGTAGTGTGATCCTTGATAATGGGCTTCATTGTACTCCCTTTCAAATTGATTGTAAGGGAATGAATCTCCACTGTAAGGTGGATTATGAGTTCCCCCTTGGACAGGCTGAGGTTGAATAGGATGGGGTATCATCATTTGGCCTTGTTGGTGGATATGTGGGTCTCCATATACACCATATCCTCTATTTGATAAACATCCTCTGTCCAGATGTATGAAGGAGGTATTCTGATCTGCCATGGGATTGTTATGTGATGGCAACCTCAGAACTTGGGCGTTAGCAGGAAAGTGAAATGATGAAGATGTGGATGACGATGTTGTTGATGATGACGGAGCAGACCCAAGGATACCACTACCCCTGGTTTTGTTTTTCCAATCCATGGGGTGAAACAGCTGCAGATGAGGAGGTTGGCTAGTTTGTGTTTTACTGGTGGAGGTGATGATGGCAGGAGTGGTGGTGGTAGGGGTATTGTTTTTTTCTACTTCAGGATGCAGCTGAGGCTTCTTTACTCCATTCTTAGTTTTGTCTCCAAGATGATTGTTCTTTCCTTCAGCTCGGGTAACCACACCATCAGGTTTCTTGTCTACATTGGCTACCTCGGTTAACTTGCCTGCTTCATCATTGTCTCCATGCTCCCAGTCAAATTCTGATTCCACTGCTTCTTTGCTGGACACTTCTTTTGGTGACATCTCAGCTTTTCTGTTTTCTACGTTAGAAGCAATAGTGAGGATCTGGCTGACTGGAAGTGTTGTTAACATAGAGTAAGTAGCATGTGTTTCCTGGATTGGTTCCCTGCAGTCATTTGAATGCAACGAACCGAACGGACCCGAATCAACAGACACCGACTTGTTAAAAGATTTGCAAAGATCAATGTCAGTTTCCTTTGTGAACACATTTGAAGTGACATGTGATTGGGAGACTGAAGTCAAGTTTTCATCATTGTTCACATTGACATCTGCCTTAGAGATTACTTCTGTGCCTGCATTTTTGCCCATGAATGTTAAATTGGGAATGACAGCTTGCTCCTGAACGTTTGTGCTACCCATACTGCTAGATACAACCCCATTGGCAATTTTCTTTTCACTCCCTCTATGCTTGAGGTGTCCATTATCCTCCTTTTGTAGGTTTGTTCCAACAGCCCCTTTGACCTCCGCAGACATACTCTTCTTCCCTGCTTCTGTTGTAGCAGTCTTGGCAGTAGAACCTGCCTGGTTAGTGTCTTTCAAACCAGGTAATACAATACCTGCACAAGTTGTAGGAGACACACATGCTTCCAACTCTTTCTCTTTGGTTTCAGGTGACATTCTCGGTAGGTTTCCACAACAAATTACAGGCTGTACTCTCTGATCAGAGCGTGTCTCCTGAATCCCAACATGCACTGTCCCTTTTGCTGCTTCTGCCATTTCCCATTCATTCAGAATTCGCAGGGAGCAGGTCTGAAATTCTCTGGGTGTCATAGCATTTACTTCCAGAGTGTCAAGGAACACAGCAGCCTTTCCTATGACATTCATCCGAAGCTTTTGTACATCTTGAAGTGTAACTTTGGGACCTTTCTGATTCCTCAGTAAATGAATTTCAGCTTGCCTAAGCTCCTTTGCTCCTGACCTCATTAGGTGACTTGTGTCGTCACCTAGAGTTTTCACAAGATTCTTGTTGAATTCCTTCAGAAAGCCATCTTTGGAGACCAGCTGGCAGAATGTTTCCTTCAAGACTTCGATCAAAAGAGGTGAAGATTCGAAAGTAACCCCCAAGTCACTTTCTCCATTCAAGCCATACAATGATCTTCTCAGTACAACATGCAGGATGGTCTGTTTAATTTGTCCTTCATATGAAGAAGGGCCAGTGAGAGCAGCCATAGAAGTTTCCAAATTCTCTGTATCAAACAGCTGTGGGCAATCCAAAGCAACAACTATTTTCTCCAAGACATGGAAATTGGCCTTGACAATGTCAGCAACCCTGCTGATTATTCTATCTTCTGCAGGAGCATTTTCAAGATGTAGGGATAAAGATGTAGAGTCAGTCATGACTCCTACAAACTCCTTTGGTGTGTAGGGCAACTGGGTGTTCCTTCCATTCATCTCATGCCCTGCAATCATCAGAGCTAATGGAGACCCACCAACTAGATCAATTATCTTATCTGCATATTCATCAAAGCTCTTTGGATTGCCTGATGTTTCCTTCAGCAATGCCTTGGCATCGTTCCGCTCCATGCACTTCATTCGGTGCTTCATGACGGTGTTGTCTTTTACAAAAGTCACATCAGTTCTGCTGGTCAAGACCACGTACACGTTGTCAGTGTTGGCCACCAGGTTTTGAACATTCTCTAGGATCTCAGGCCGTTCTCTGTCAGGTGCTCTATCAACCTTCTTCAATATGATTAGGAATATCCTACCATTATCTCTTTCCCTTCCAAAAGCAGCACTGAGCTCAGCTACATTTTCTACATTACCATGCCTTTCCCATCCTTGTAACTTGTCTTTAAATTCCCTACAAATATCCATTAGCAAACTTTCTACAGACTTATTTCTTAAATCAAATAGAAATGTGTGCACCTCCTTCTGCCCGCCCTCTTGTTCTCGAAGGTCTCTAGCCAGGAGACGTACAAACTCCTTGCTTGTTCTAGTTTTTCCAGAGGCAATGAAACCCTGCAAGAGTGTGATCTGGGGTAGGTCCTCATGAAAAAACCTTTCGACAAGTTCCATGGGCAGCTTTCCCTGGTACTCAAAGGTTTCATCGCTGCGACGGATGTGATCGTCTTGGTGATTCATATGTTTCGTTCTCCTAGGATCACCTCTTGGCACCATTTTTGTTTCGTGGTTGTAGTGTCAACAAAATGACATTAGTATTGAAGTCAATAAGAAACCAGCGGATAATGAATGTTTCAGCAGGAAAGTAGTTCCTCCCAATTGTCAAGATCTGTAGAAAGAACACATTACAAAAACACTATCTTGGCACAAGTTCCAACATAGGCTTTTACACATGCATGTATGAGATTAATATCTTTGATTCTCAGCAGTTCAATTTTGAAAATTAGTTGAAAGTGAACAAGCAGTCAACCTTATAATAATATGTTGCCTCCTGCATCTAATTGGTTTCCAAGGCTAATAAATAAGCCCATGGATACCTTTGTTGACAAATCCAAAAGCTCTGCGACAAAATCCATTCACAAAGCAGAAAGGGATTTTCCCTACAGTGGAAATCCTAACTCTGTAGGAAATATGTCAATATCTTAATCAAATATTTGAAAGATGTAGCCATAGATGTCTACATGATGTTTAGCACAATCGCAATTATCTCCTCGCACTTTGAAACAAAAGTTCAAATTGATATGAAAAAGGAGATGAATCATAGGCACATTACATATTTGTCACAAGTTGCAATTTGACAATAAGTATAACCATTTCCTTTCTACTTGTATGTCCAAAACAGGCACATAAAGTTGTTTTTTTCCAGATAAAACAGCTAAACTTCTCATGACTGCAATGACCGGGATAATTGTTTTCTTTACAATTTTGTGAACTGTAAACAGTGACTTTTGCAAACTGCAAAGAATTCATTTTCGTGTCAGTTGTTTTTTTTTCACATTTCATGGCATGTAACTAACCAATCTGAGGTTTTACACCACTCAAAAGATTTACTGATATTTCACCGAGCATAATTTTTGGTTTTATAGTAGATACAAGCACAGCACAGAGCACCCGTTTTCATATATGGCTCTAAATTAATTGAAAAACAAAACTATTCTCTTTACCTCTAATGATGCTGTAGAAACAAAAAGTAGATGATTTCCTGTTTTGAACAGTTCTTATAGTCATCTGATGAGACCGATACAACAGCAGGACTCACTGTACATCATTTCTACCTATGACACAGAAAAGGTAAAAATATCATCAGAAACTAAATCATGGAATATTACAGTACCCAATGTCACTGCATAAAATGCATATTATGCTTTATGATCACAACTCATAACTTGCTCTTAGGTCATAAAAACCTCTCTTTTCCACGCAAGAAAATGAAACTGATCCATCGGCCATTGTTCCAATCATGTACTTGTTGATAAATGGTTTGCCTTGAGGGTGAAGCCATCCTCAATCACAAACATGATTCCAATTATGTGTTCCTCTTCTCAAGTAAGAAAGGAGTTCAATAACCAATGAAAGGGGAAAAGGAACAAGAACTGTATAGCACATGATCCATCAAACTCTCTAAAGAATCTGTTGTCAGTTTTTATGTAAACATTATTTTTGAGAGGCATGAGCCCCCCCCCCCCCCCCCATCTGAACCAGTTATCACTGAAAGCTTGGGTAGCCTCTCTATTTTTAACCGTAACTCAAATAAAATTTTGAAGAATTACAGACATGTAAAAGTTGGAGCCCCCTCAATATGAAAATCCTGGATTCATCTAGTCTGAAGACGTAGACTCTATTTGGATACTTAAATTCCATAAAGTCTTGAGTAGATCCTAACTTTGTTAGTTTCTGATTGTGTCAGAAGCAGCTAGTCTATATAGTACAGGAACTCCATAGAGCTCAGTTAGTCTCCTAACCCAGACACTATACTGCATATTTTGAGTGACCAGGGTGCAAACTGGGATGCACCAGCGATATTCCTTTCCCTGACAATTGCGCAAAGGTTCATGACCCGGTTGTTGGCATGATGAGACAACCAGCTGAATACATCCTGATAGAATGTCAAATTAGCTATGTTCACATGGGCCATCATGGTGTTGGAACTTAGAGGTACATGTAGCTAAACTTTGGAGCTTATGAACAATAGCCATTAAACAATGACAAGGGTCCATAGCGGGGTCCGCCTACTTGACCGAAGGCCCGCGAGGCCGACTTTTCTCGTATCGTATTTGCCTTTATCACAAATAATGCGCTATCAGTATATGAAAGAATTATGTCTCCTTTAGCATGTTCAGTCCTCGTTTCCGGATGTGCCACACCTTCCATGAAAAACCTTCACTGCCCTTTAATACTTATTAAACTTCCTTCTGGCACAAGAATTGGTCAGAGCGATGTGATAACATAGATTAAAATTTGCTATTTTCGGCCTCGCGGGCCTTCGGTGAAGTGGATTGTCACCTGAAACAACAATCGCTGTGTGAACCTAGTTACTGTTTGTTAGAAAATATGAATAACATCAAATTCATAAAATAAAAATACAGAAAAACTGAGTAAAATTTAGTAGTTACTGACAGCATTAAAGACAGTCAAGAAACACTGAATATGGTGTTTGTTAAATTTATGAAATGTCAACTATAATCACTCCCTTTTTATCTAATTTGCGTTTTATAAATCCACCACAAAACAGATTAAAAATGAAATATTCATGTTGCTTCTTTAGGCCTCATTATCTGAAGGAAACCAGACAACATAAGTTCTAAACACAAACATTTAGAACAAAACTCTAATGCATTCATGCAAAAGAGTACATGAATATGAGACTGTACTTTTTTTAAATCAAACAAATTCAAAATTCATTATCTTGTTCAGCAATACAGGTTTATTAGTAAGGTATATCTTTGTGCAAGCTAGTTAAACTTTCATGATAAAATGAAATATTATGTTACAAAATCGAAGAAAAAAAGTAGGAGAGGGGGAAAAAAAGGAAAAAGGGAATATCTTAATCAAAAGAACAACTTGCTTGTAAAGCAGACATTTGAATTACTTTGATTACTAAAAAAAGCTAATTGTTTTAGGAATTTTTTACCATATGCAAGAACATGACTAATCACAGGAAGTTGTGTATACAGTCAAGTGGCTCAAGCCATTGCACCACAATCTAGATGTATGGTGAAATAAAGAATGATTCAATCAAGCAAAACCTACTGATATACTAGTATTTAAAGGGAAATCTGAACTCACAGAATAAGTGTAGGTATGCTGCAAGATAAGATGTTTTCCTGCCTACTGATGTACAATATTCCTTTAACGAAAAATTTATGAGAGAAATATAAATGAAGATATTCATGAGCTTTTTAGCCTGGACATGGGCACAGTCATTTTCTCTACAATGTGATGTAGTCTCAGGCAAAGTTGTACATGAACTGCATACAAAACATTTAAGAGATTTCAGTTCAGTAACAAAACCTTCACTTTTCAAGGCAGGAAAAATCATAGCTGAAAAGGTTAAAGAAATTCATTTGGAGTAAAATACACTGTATACAACAGGGAAACAACTGTAGCTAAATTACTTTGGACTCCTTGGACTCTTGCTTCATGTCACTTTTTCTTGTCATTAAAAATTTCAGACATGCATTATAAGCAACTCGAACTCCCCCAACTATAGTGCCAATTTATCTTTTCCTTTTGGTTCATATGCATGTATGTTTTATGTTGAGCCATTATTATTGTTTTGCCTTTTATATCGGTTTTCCAATGTTTGACATTTTAAAATGGATTCTACATAATTATGAATATATTTCTCACATGTATACCCTGTAAATTGTGCATAACTCAACCTTTTGGCTGCGAAGTGCAATACAAATAAACCTTTTCAATTTCAATTTCAATTTCAAATGAAATACTAACATAGCAGTTGAGAAATAAATTTTCATTTTTTCGAAACCTTTACCCCTATAAATTCATGCAATTTATGTTCTGACATGTATAGTACAAAAGAAAATAATAGGTGAATGAAAAACTACATTAGTTCACTACATACACTCGGGAAAGAAGCATCCATAAACTAGAATATATTTACGAAGCAATTGACTTCGCATAGTATGTCACGTCTCAAAAAATGGTGATGCCCATGTCGTGTTGAGAAGGTGCAATTATTCTTGCTTTATACATGTACCTTTCTCATACACTTTGATTGGAAATCTTATCTATGAGCAATTATTACCTATACAAGACATCTGAGCAGGTCAATTTTTAAGTCATATCAACCCAATTTAGAGAAAAGTATATATCAATCAGAAAACCAGGTCCACATTTTTGATATACGGTGTACCACGTTTTTTCGTGTATAAGAAATTTCAAGCATGCGCAAACAATCATACTTGGTTAAAATACGTGCTATCAAGTGCGATGAAATTTTCATATTACTGCGCACAGTGGAAATCACTAGCACTGGGCCTGAAGTCAGGCAAAAACAGAAGGCATGGCAAGTACATGTGTAATCAACTTTCATTTTTGTCGTGAATTTGCTCAAGATGTCTTGTAGATAATAATAATTATAGAGACTGGCCTTTCCGAGATATGACTTTTATATATTGCCCTCATTAGGCTCATATCACCCTCGGCTCCTGCCTCGGGCGATATGATCTAATTTGGATATATATGTCATATCTCTATCAAGGCCAGTCCATATTATTCAAATATACAATAAACCTTTGGAAATAACTGAAGTTAATGCTTGACGTTTGGTTTCCTTTCAAGTGCACTTTAAAGTACCCATTAAAAGAAAAATCACAAATATGGCAAGTAATGTATGAGTAGAAACTTGGAAGCTAACAGATAGCAATCATACAGGTTTTACGTCTACTACATATCAGGTGATTACAAGAATAAATGAAATAAATCCACCTCCCAGCATCTGGGATATATGACTGATGCACCAGAAAATAATGATGTTTTAATGACGTCACAGAATACACCAATCATGCCCAAGCAGATGACGTCCAATAACGAACGAACATAATTGCAATTCAATTATTTCTCAAAGTATAATGAGTTTAGTGTATTTAAACATGACTGTTTTTTACACCATTCAAAGAGGGAAGTGAAACTGATTCTGGTAACTAAATTTGTAATAATAATAAGGATAAGGGTTTAATGATAATTCAAAGAAACCACACTTTCAAATTTAAAAGCCCACCGCTGAACGTTCGTTCCCTCTTGAAACACTGAACATACCACAGTGTATGCTACTGAAAATATTTTTTTCTTATTTTGTTTACATGCGACTGTTTCCCTTATTCTTTTAAAGCTTTATTTTTCATCAAAATAATACCATGCATGGGGTTTAGAGTGAGGCAATAGATTAATCATTTAGACTGACGCTGTGAAGTAAGAGAAATATAACAGAAGAGAAAACAGGTACTGAAAATGTGCGAGATGTTATGGGACATTGTCTGCTTGTGCTTGTCTATAACTCATTTTCAAAACAATTCATGTCACCTGCATACGTGTATACCAGTTTGCTTCAGTAGAATTAGCACACAATATAGCTGTTTGTTTGCAGGTGGTTTCTGGGCCACATTGTGCCCACAAACCACCTGCAAACAAACAGCACAAAGTCCGTAGAAAATTGAGGAAATAATTGGGCATATCCATACCATAGAGCATAAAAACAGGACAGACTGTGGATCAACTATCCATGTATAACTAGATGAATCGATATTTATGCCTCCGCCATTGCCAGATTGGAAATATATAGCACATTCATGTTGATTTTTTCTATTTTCATGTATACAATGACATCTCTGACCTTGACCTTTGACCTTGTGATCCCCAAATCTAATGAGAGCATTGCCCCTTCCATATGCATACATGAGCCAAGTTTGAAGTTAAACCGTCATAGAGTTAAAGGCATTGACTAACATTGTTATGATTTTTTAAAAATCTTGTTTTGTTACTTGAAAATGGGATAAACATAAGGATTATAGTGTAAAAATACCAGTCTGAAAGTTTCAAAGTATAATATCCACAGGAAGTATTTTTAAATATCAAAAATGTGAACCAATGTTTGAAAAATATTTGATGGTCGGTTGCATAGAATAGACACAAGGAGTGCACATGCGCGTATGACTCACCTTACCGTACTGTGTGTATTGGCGTATCACGTGGCGGGAGGCACATAACGGCATTTTCAAATTCAAGCAAAGTGGTCCTCTTAGTGATTGTCTTGTGAGACGAAGGATAATAAAATTGTTGTTTGCGTCTAACTTACACTTTTTCATTCCAAATTATGGTTGGTTTCAGGGTTTTTGAGTACAAATACAAGTACTCATACAAATGTCTCATCTTAGTTTCATAATTTTTTAAATCAGCTACTCACAAAGTTAGCCAATGCCTTTAAGTTATCGCAAGAACAAGTGATTTTCATGCATATAATGACCTCTATGACCTTTAACCTTGAGACCCTAAAATCTAATCAGATCATTGTTCCTCCCATATGCATACATGTGCCAAGTTTTAAGCTGATCCAACAAATGGTTGATTTAGGTTCCTATGTAGTTTATGAATATTTTCAGCTTGGTTGCCCAAACAGCAACCTTGAGCAATTTGCATAATTTGCATAAATCTGTATGAGTATAGGATTTACAGCCCAAAGACAACTTACACAGAACGTTCAAAGTGAACTACGTGCCAATTGTGTATGTGCGGCGATACGGAACTTTAATAGCGTTGTCAATCTTTGTGAATTCAACCTTTGATGAAATGAAACAGCCTTATACACACTATCAGATATGGATGCACACCCAATTACGGGTTTGTGGGACATGGAAATCATTTCAGTGTTATTCTACAATTAGAAATCACGTTTTTGTACTAAGAATCATGTTGATATCAACTTAATATGTGTAAACAACTGTGAGTGTACTTTTTTGCACCTACACACTGTAGAATGAGAGTAGGCCTGCTCCTAATGAACCGGTATTAATGAACGCAAGCAGGTTGGCAGCCTTCTTGTATTGTTTTAGTTCCTTTGGGGGTACCTCTTCGTGTAATGTTAGCCATATGGTTTAAATCAATGTTATTTGAACACCCAAACACCACAAGCATGTTTCCAATTCATTTGTACATTTCAAAAAGATATTTTTTTTTTCTAATATGATTGTTGCAGTCATAGAGTGCATAATGATGTACACATATTTATTTAACTATTAAAACTTTGTATTTTGTTAAAATGTGAGAGCCCAAATATTTCCAACCACTGATATGTGATTCTATGTGTGAACGCTACTTAAATCTGACTAGAATATGGCTGCAGTAAGCTTCTTTTTTTTTTTTAAAGATGGGCCTAAATGAAGAATTATACCACTGCTAGTACCATTCTTAATGAATGTAAGCCCAAGTTTTCAATCATTTGGATAACGAAGTTGACTTTTTCTTGATTTTCAGTACTAAACCCTGACCTGTAATTGCAAAAATATTGTTAAACCTCTATTCTACATCCCTACAAAACCCCTATTTTATGGAAGTGTCACACATCAGTGTACCCCGTTTCGTTTCATCAAAGGTTGAATTCACAAGATTGACAACGCTATTAAAGTTCCGTATCGCCGCACATACACAATTGGCATGTAGTTCAGTTTGAATATTCTGTGTAAGTTGTCTTTGCGCGATAGGCATACAGATTTATGCAAATTATGCAAAGTGCTCAAGGTTGCTGTTTGGGCAACCAAGCTGAAAATGTTCATAAACTACACAGAAACCTAAATCAATGAAAAAACTTCAACGGAAAGAACTTTTCTAGGTTTGTAAGTTGTCAAACCGACTACAAACACCTCTTGAGAGGGAGATTCTCCCGCCGAGTCCCCCTAGCAAACGGGAGATTCTGACTCAGTGTGGGCGTAGCCCACATCACCAGCGTAAAGCACGAAATTCCTTGCGGCCAGCCTGGGGGGGTCACTCTCCACATGACCTGCTACCCACCCGTGTCCGACAACCTCAGAAATGCACCCTAAATGGCGTAACTACATTAACCAAATTTGCAACCCTAAATGGCGTAACCCATGAAAAAAAGCCACCCTAAGTGGCGTGAACAGGGAAATCCCCTAATTTGATACCCTAAGTGGCGTAAACATTGAAATCGATTAATTTGATACCATATTGATGACTGACGTTAAATTGATGTTAAATACAACACGTATAAATTCCATTTTTTAAAGTTATTGAAAGTATAAGGCCAACATGATTACTCTCAAGGACACCTCTCTTAGCCACTTTGAAAAGCCATCTTTTAGCTTTAATTAATGAATGCAAGTGGAAAATGTTGCTTTCCTTGACTGACTGATGCATCACTTACCATTCGTTTTACCAATTTTATCAAAACTTGAAAAAATGGAATCCATACCAGTTACTGTGTTGAAAAATACATACATTAATTAAACTTGTATCTTCTTGGTCAGGCTTCCTACACTCAAATAGGCTGAACGATGAAGAGGATTAGTGTCAGGGAGTATACAGTTAAAACTGAGAATTCACAGCACAGCTTAGCACGTATAGGAAATCTGCTTGCGTGATCTACCAGATCTACTTATGACGACATCACCCCGTCTACCATCATCTGGTGCACTCTGTAATTCATAACTTTGTAACTCTCTATAAATGCTGGAACCTGTTAATGGCATATGTCTGCCCAAATTTGCCCAAATTTGCAACCATAAATGGCGTAGATCTACTTAAATTTGCACCCCTAAATGGCGTAATCTGCATAACCAAATTAGCAACCCTAAATGGCGTGAAGAGTGAGAAAAGGCTACCCTAAGAGGCGATTTACCAGCGAATGGTGCTGAAAAGCAACCCTTTTTGCCAAAGACGTCGACGACGCCTGAGTGCCTGAAACGGGACCCTTTTCGACGCTTTTTCTGGACGTGGGTGCGTAGCAGGCCATGTGGAGAGTGACCCCCCCCCCCGGGGTGGCCGGAGGCCACTTTTAGGAGCTGTCTGGTGTTAACTTAGGCTTATTTTTTAACATATGACAACACTATATGAGGTAAAATCCAATGATTCAAGATTCCTACAGCTAGGGCGGGAGAAATTCAAACTCAAGCGGGAGAGCAGGAGATTTTGTGAAAATAGACTCATAGCGGGAGATCTCCCGCCGAAAACGTGACAGTTGGAGTCTCTACAACATATCCCTATATAACACAATGTACCATTTAAGAGTTCCATGATTACATCAAGCTTGAAAAAGTAATTAATTTGCAAGTCCATACACCCGGTGGCATCACCCTTTATACAAAGGTGTAACGCATGCTCGTTCTGAGAATTCAAAAATACCCCTATTTCGCACGCTTTCAAGGAAAAGTTTTGAAAATTTACCCCCTATTTTGCGGAAAAACAAGGACAATTTCACTTTTAAAAATACCCCTTTTTTTACCAATTCAAGGAAATTTTTTTAAAAACATACCCTATTTGTGCAAAACAAGGACATTTGTCCAGGGACAATTTAAAACTTATAATCTGTCCCATGCTTACATGTATATTTGATCGTAAAATCACTCCCTCACAACAAAATTGAACATGCACGAATTTTAGCGACTGAGCACTCTCCGTAATTAATACTCTCTGCCCGTAGAGACTAAATCTCAATTATCTCCCAATCTCAAGCGGGATCTCAGGTGGCTAGTTCCCTACCAATCAGGGAAAAAACAGGGGGAAAACACAAAAACTCACGGCTCAGAAATGTTGGTAGGTTGTTGAAATATACCCTATTTTTTCATTTCGAGGACAGTGTCCTCTGAAAACCCCCCTATTTCTGAATTTCGCGAACACTGAATGTTCGCGAACAGGGTGGGGAAAATACCCCTTTTCCTCAAAATTTAGAACGAGCATGCGTACACATTTGCAATGATATGTGACCCCACCGGGTCCATACAGCTGGTTCTCAACAAACAATTCCACTTCAAAAGAAATATACACTCATTCATTAGATCTATACACTCACTTCCATGCCTCTTGAACACATCATTAAACACACTGCAACAAATCAATGTTCAGTGATTTCAGTCCAATATAATTCTACAGAAATCATTACATTAAACAATCAGAAGTGATAAAAATACATTACTTGCAGCTTACCAAAGGTAATAACTTTAGATCAGTAGCACGAAGCGATATTTTTTATCAAGCGAACAACCTCTCAATTGCTTCATCTTCCTGACATGTAAGCCAATGTCAGGCAGCACTTGTCTAACCTCATACAAATTCCCCACACAATTGGAATATTGCCAAAGCATTAAAGTGGTCTGTTATTCAGACCTCCTTGTTCTTCGTCCACCTACATGTACGTGTGTAAAAATTTTTGTATGATATGATGTTTAGACTAAACATGTAAAGCAGTATGCTGATTCTTCATTGAGGTTTGTTTCAAATGATGCTAAAATGTGAGTTTTACTATGATATCACATTTCATCATTCACTGTTAAGACCATAGAATTACTTGACTTGTATTAGCTATCTAGTTTATGCAGGGTAATACAGAATTTAGTTACTCTGAACAGGGGATTTATCTCATTGTACAATGGTAGATGAACATGCTATCTTGCTTCTTCCAAATTTCATAAATTCACCTTATTTTGTAAACATGTTGTATTGAGATGTTAAAAACTGCACATTTATACCGTGTTTACACAGTGACTCGGCTCGGGGGTTCAACACACGACCCGTGCTCAACACGGCAATTTTATGTTGTGTAAACGTGATCAGTGTGATCCGCGAGCCGTGTTGAACACTGCTTTTTTGATCCACCAGAATCGTAGGTTTCAACCTGCGAGCCGAGTCAGACTCGTCTATTTTTTTGTGTGTAAACAGAAAGCCGTGTCAAACCCTCTTCACCTAGGTCAAACATGAAATAGCCGCATCCAGTATCGTGCGAGATAGCTCTCTTGTCCTTGCTGTGCCCCTGCCTTCGCTCGATTTCCCGAAGGTAAAAAATACTCTTTTGAGGGATCTTGAAATTCTACTCTTGCTCATTAAATTGTTTGTATGGTATATCACTAAATTTGGTATGATCCTTGCATTACTTATTCTTCCATATATTTAATATAGTGCTGTCACCACGGCAGTTTTATAACTAACGTAACCCAGCCTCACTCTTGGTGTTCAGTGTTTAACGTATTTTGTTGTGAACGTTGTTGAAAAATGTAGTCGGAGGCAAATTTCCCACATTTGTGACGTCAATTCTACTGCCGTTCGTGATCCGCAGGCTGTGTCGAACTCGCCTTTTTCGTTTTGGTATAAACACGATCACAGTTGCCCTCTTCGCAGTGTTCGACCCTGCTTGAGGATTCAACACTCGAGCCGAGTCACTGTGTAAACACGGTATAAAGCCTCTATTACTTATCTGTTCAAGTGCCCCAAAATTGCAAAAAATACTGGAGTTTTTTTTTGAAAAACAAAACAGCATTACATGTGACTTGATGGCAGGTTGGGGTGAAAAGGAATACCTGCACAGAATTAAATAGAGGCCGCCTTATATTATTAATCTATGTGTATGATTATTACAACATAAAGAAATTCAAATTTACAGACTATTTGTAATTTCATTTTACGGCAGTAGTTGTTTCATTTTTGTGTGTGTGAATGTACAACATGATGTAAAGTTTACAATCCATGACTTCCCTTTAACTCCAACACTATACTGTGAATTCAGGAAGCTGTCTGGCATGGATTCCTAGCAAGGAAAGTTTAGTGATTAGAGATCAACTGGATGATCTACTTGTACTTGAATGAAAGTATGGCATGCATTCATGTATGCAAAAAATGCACACACCTGTAACTATGGGAGTATAGCCAAATATTGCATTCTGTTTGGAAACTGGAACATTTCCAAATGACTGAATACAAGCTGCTATTTTCAACACAAGAAAGGTTCTCTCCATGATACTTTTTCCCATGAGTCACATGGACCAAAATAACAGCCAAAAAAAATAATAATAATAACAAACAGCCTGCAAAGCCAAACAATCAATATTGTATAGATAAATCAAATCATTACAATGACATCAATCATCACACAATTGTCAATAGCCCAATAGTCTTTTCACATGCAGTGCACTTCTCATGCAGTTAGCATGGATGTGTCTGGAGAAGACATTTTGCTGATCCAACCATATACAGATACAGATACAGATACAGATACAGATACAGATACAGATACAGATACAGATACAGATACAGATACAGATACAGATACAGATACAGATACAGATACAGATACAGATACAGATACAGATACAGATACAGATACAGATACAGATACAGATACAGATACAGATACAGATACAGAGAGATACAGATACAGATACAGATAAAGATACAGATAATGAAATATGCCACTTTCATTTCCTCAAGTTTGCTTTGTCTTCTGGTGTAATTTCTTCTGCAAGATGAGTCAAGAATCTTGACTCTCAAGATAGACTGATATCAATCTATCTCATTGGGGGCATGCTCTGCTGAGCCTGAGACCTGGCTCCATAAAAATCACTTTCATACATGTTCCAGAGGAGATTGAGCAGAAAGACTTCCTTTTGCGACAGCCACCCAAATTTGCTAACGGAATAAAGCAAACCTCGCATGTTGGGTGGCTGTCGCAAAAGGAAGTCTTGCCGATTGAGCCTCTAAAATCATGTTACTACGTCACTCCTCCAAACACTCCAAACAGATGCATACACATTGTAAGCCTGCAGGACATGGTGATCTGCTGCGGTGAAACAGCAAACATAAAATCTAATTCCTACAGAATAATCAAAATTTTAAAATAGTAAAGGAATACTATAAGTATCAACCATGCTAGCCCAAAGATTCAATAGAAATGCAGAAAAGATAAAAATCAACATGTATACTCCCCCCCCCCCCCCGATCTTCAATGAAAAAATATATTCGCAAAAACAAAGAAATTTACAAGATCTGAATGTGGAATAATCCAACTCATCCTGGTGAAGAAAAGCAAGTCAGAGTACTAGTAGGTGTAACTAGAAGCTTGAAATAATGAAACAAAACTACTGAAGATGCTGTTGCAAGAGGACTTTGAAAATTTGGGTTTCTGTTTGTTTGCCAGTGGTAGTTCCAAATGAACAAGGACCATGTTGATTTCAAGTATGGTCTGATGCCCCTTGTCTGCGCAGTGCCCAAGTCTGCGCATACCGGTACGCATAACTGCGTGATTCTAACATCACAAAAGACGCAACGAATACAATCATCTTTAAATCAATTTTAGCAATAGGGGGGTCTATGTATCACTGAAAAAATTACGAAAAATGGACGAAAGGCATCTATTTTATGTAATTTTACTCACATGCCTTGAAAATGTCACTTTCATGCAAGAAATCCCGAACTGCATGTAAAGTGAATGAGTGCGCAGACAAGGGCACCTTCCTCTTTTTAGCGTCAAATTTACACCATCGCCTTTTCTTGTAAAAATCACACTGTTCTTGTTCGGATTTCGATGAGATTTTCGGCAAAGTTACTCCCTAGGATATGAGGATTGAAATGAGGTCAGCCATTAGAGGAATACAAAGAAGAAAGTTTGTCAATTCTCGCTACCCCAAATAGCGCTTTCGCCGAGATCCGGGAAAAATCCCTGTAACACGCATTGCATTATGGGATAGCTTTTCGGTATTACAACTTCCTGTTCGGAAGCCGCGCGCCGCACGCCGATCGTCGCACATGCATATATCGTCTGCTCGAACTCGCTACATAGCTACACTCTCCTGCCGTCGCAAAGATTTTAATGTTTATTTGAACATTTCGTTGATTGTTTATTAGTATTATTACGTAAAATTTATTATAATCTGTACATATTACGCTGATTGGCATCGATTTCAGCGTGGTTGGAAACTAAGTATCGCGAGCATGACTCTGAACCGGAAGTGGTGATGACGACCCGACGGAGTAAAAATTATCTCGTCTCGCGCATTATGAGATTTTTGTTCCTATTAGGGGTAGCGAGAATTTTAAGTGGAATATTAGGTGCGCAGACAGGGTCAAGGCCAGGGTCCCCATCATACACATACATAGACTGTAGTTGCAGATTAGATATTTGTATCAAGACAATAATGGTACTTGAACTTAAACCTTCCATTCTTTACACGTCAGTTACTCATTCTTTTACCACCAGATTATTCTAAAGTTAACAAACAATTGACTATTTCAAGAAAAAGGATATTTACCATGCATGCTATTTATTCAGCTCATCTTGAACATGTTGAAACATGATGATCTAACATCAGTTACAGAATGCTTGACTTATTTCAGTTGATGTCTCTGCTCTTATATTAGTTCCCCAGCTCCACAGGTATGTTTCAGTTTCATCTCAGTCGCTTCATAGGCCGGGAGTCAGTTTTTAACAAAGATATGAAGTGTACACTTGGTAAAGGAGATGATGCAATAAATTCCACTTCACACCGCGACGACTGCCGGACGCCCGGCTCCAGGCACCCAGTGAGTTTCGACTGTTACATTCGCATTAATTAATTTATGACCAGACTGAGTGAGTGGTATTCATGACGTGCTTTTGCTCCAGCCCCTGTAAAATTCAAACATATATCATGCTTTACTTCAGTCCAATGGATTAAACAAGCAATCCAAATGAAAAAGAATCCATGTATGAATGATCAAGGAGCTGCGTAGAATTCTAGCCTAGGCCTATAGTGCAGTGCATGCTACTCATGTGTATATAGTAGCTTCTAATTTCAACGATGACGTCGTGTCCTTGGCCTTGCTATTCTCAACCCAGTCTGTAATTAAAATAGATTATAACTAAAGAAATTATTAGCAGATTTTGATGTTAAAATTATTCTTAAATATATATTATCTATGCTAATAAATAATAATAATCCAAAAGGCATCAAATATCTTAACACTACCTTTTATTAAATAATTTGTGAATCACCTTTAGACTGTGAAAAGACTAAATAACATCTGGGAATCCCCAAATCGTGCCGGGGAATTCCATGACGTAATAATCGACCAAGGACAAGATCCCTGGTGGTATGAACAATGATTCTTACAATTCACAAGTACACGTACATTTATTGTATCTTCGTCATGATGTATCAAAATCTCAACATTCAAAGTACGTAAACTTAAAGCACACCTTCAATGGACTTTTACTGGCCTGTTTCCAATTTCCACAAAGGAAAATTTTAAGAAGATAAAAAGGACAAAAATATATAGAGACACATTAGCCCACACACCCCAACACAAACACCAAACTACTCTTAGGGTCGTGTGCCCCCCCCCCCCACCCCAAGAGTGGTAGATATGTGTCGCTGGCAAGACCAAAACAGGGGGATTTGGAACAAGTTTACGATAGTCTTTGGAACTTCAAACTTTTTGGCAAAAAGGGGGTCATTGGAACTGAATTCCAATATGATGATGCTATGGAACTGGTCTTAGCGTGCATATACATGCATGCTCCCTGCCCGGCAGCGAGGCTGTAGGGTCAAGCTGGCCCTCCATGGGTTTGTATATGTGAGCCTAGATAGTACACATTGAATGAAACCCGTTTTCAACCCCATCTTTTCTCCAAAAATAATATCTTTTGGAATGGAGCGAAGCAGCTGAAACGATGGTATGAAAAAATGTGGGGCCTTGAAAGTTGAGACTGTTTTCTTTCTTCTTTTTCTCAACAAGAAAAAAATGGTATACACTGGATTGAAAATTTGAGTGTAAAAATGGGGATCTTCTCTGCAGCACTGTCTATCACACATTACATAGGCCTACAGAGTGCCCCCCCCCCCCCCCGGACCAAACCCCTCTCAAGGCTCAACCTTTCCCCCCTCCCCTTCGGGTTGGATCACACCATTTGCCAAATTTACCCCCCCCCCCCCCCGCACCACCTTATATCAAACAAAACCAATAAAAATCTATGAACAGGTTGGATTTCATCATGCATGGAGCCAACACTATGCAGAGCATGTGAAGCAAGCCAATGAAATTTATTATCTCTTCCTCCTTTGTTCCCGATTCTTTTTAAAGGCCCATCCTTATCATTTTCTATTGCACTGAAAATAGATAAATGAGATAGAATCAAAGAAGCAATGAAGTAACAAAAGAAGCTGGAGTGTTTCCTTGCTTGTCTTGACTTCAGGTTGTTTCTTTTGTCTTGAAATTGTAATTTTCTGTAACAAATCTATCCAGTATCAGAGCAAAAAAATCATGTGTAGCAAATAATAAAGCAACTAGTACTTCATTAACTATCACAATTGTCTCTTTTTTTCTCTTTTTTTTCCATGTTTTTATTAGAGATTTCATTCAAAATAAACATCAATACATCCATATAAATTAATATGAGCAAAATAATATAATACAAGTCTTCATTTTGTTTCCATAGCATATTTTCTTAGATAAGACATCAGTTAATGAGCAAAACAAGGAGGAATGAAACCCCTTATATACATATATATGAAAAAAAACATGCAAACACGCATACACCTTTATCTCCCCGACCCGACCACCCCCCCCCAAAAAAAAATCTACATCTGCACACACATCCATCGACCACATGACACACACCCACACACACCAGCACCCACCGACTGCTTTCAGTCTTGATGAATTGAATCTGACGATAAATGCCATGACATTGGTTGTAATTTAATACTTTCCCATTTTTGTAGTATTTACCTAGTTTGTTTCTTTTTATAGCCAACTCTCTCTCTCTCTCTCTCTCTCTCTCCCTTACACACAAACACACACACACAAACACACCCACACACACCCAAACCCCCCAGACAATTGTACACTCATTCAATCAAAATAGATTTATATGAAACTCTGGTATTTCCATCTCCCCCCCCCCCCCCCCCCCCCCCCCCCCCCCACTTCCCTCATGAAAAAATACTCAGAAAACAATGGACACAACCCATGATATCAGCAGTGTTCAGCACACATGCAAGGAACAGGTGTACTTAATCACTTCAGGTGCATTTTATTCAAGGCTGATTAACCCTCATAATACAACAACAATAAAACTTTAAAGATAAAACTGAAAGGTTCAAGGTGAGTGAATTAAAAATTTGAAGGCATTTATCAAGAGATTTTAAGCTATTGATTATGACCTTATAGCATACTTTGGGGTTTTATTGGGGTTGATTAAAGTTCAAATGTAATTAACCTTTCACTATGAACATGGTGGACAAAGAAAGCGGACAAAATAAACAACCTCTCATTCTACCCTTCGCAATGGTTCTAGTAATCAAAAGAACATCCCTTCACAGCTATTATGTTTAATCATGTAGCTCCAGGTGAATATGCATGTGACACCTGTTCCACATATTTTAAACAATAGCAGTGAAGGGATGTTCTTTTGACTAACAGAACCATTGTGAAGGGTAGAATGAGGGGTTGTTTATTTTGTCCGCTTTCTTTGTCCGTCATGTTCATAGTGTTTGGGAGTTTCTACAACTCCAGGTATTTCAGAAATTCAAGTGATACAGATTTCAGTAAACATCTTTTTATATCAAAATTAGGGAAGTGTTAGTACACCTCCCTATCAAAATAAAGCAGTGTTTGGCTGTTTTTTCTTCATCATCATCAAATTAAGAGAATATAAGGAATGACTTAAAATGAGGGGGTTAAGATTAAGAAGCATTAATTAACTAAAATCAAGTCTATATTAAGACAGAAATTACAATATTTAGACTGCCAAACATCAACTTTCACAGATAGTAAAACATGTCTGCTATAAAAAATCAATGTAAACTCTTTGTAAAAAGGTACCATGTATACCATGGTAATTTGACAAAATTACCATCAAATCATGGTAATTGATGGTACTTGCATGGTTCTTGCATGGTTTTGATGGTAATCTTGTCAATTTTTTTCTGCAGGGCTGTTTCCTTTCAACATCTGGTAGTACCTACCGGTATCAAACAATTCCACTTCAAAATCCTTTTATTTGCCAAATCAACAAGCTGATGCACCACCAGCAGACTATACAGGACTGAAGGAAGAAGAAATACCTCTGGCATGCATAAGTGATACAACCTTACAAGATTAAAATAGAGCAAATCTTTGCCCTCCACCTTATATGACCACAGATTTAATAGTGTGTAGATACTTAAGAGACAGACACATAAAATATATGAAAGAGGAGCAATCACCTTTGATATCCTATATACATAAATAAGCTATGTTGACATTGTAAGATAAAATGTCACTTAAGTCTGGGCTGTAGTATCACTTGAACCAGGATGAGTAACAAAGTAAACACATACAGAAGTAAATCCCCCAAGACCAAAACAGTGCTTACACTTCCTGTTTTGAAGTTTACACAAAACAATAGCAATAACTACAAAAACGAATGAAAGACAAAGACAAAAAAAACGGAGTTTATTAGAACAATTGATTCAAAAGTTATATACTTGAAATACAAAACTGCAAAGCACTTGAAAATAGCAACTTCAGCTATGAAGTGACAAGGTGCAATTTATGTATACATATGTACATAAGACAAAATATGTACAACATTTTTAATGCTATTAAGAAACTTTCAATTTTTTCAGCTTCAAAATGAAATATTAATAGAGCAAAAAATACTTCATATTCACAAAGTTACATACTTTTAAAGCTATTTGAATATCTCACATAAACCACTTTATTTCACCATTCATGGATACAGATATCTTGATTAAACTTCAAGCCCAGTTGACCAAAGGCCTATGAGACCGAAGGCCCACAAGACTGCAAAATCGCAAATCGTAATCAATACACAGCTCAGACCGATTCCAGTCTCTGAGTTTAAAACATGTCATTGTAAAAAGGGTTGATATTGAAATGAGAGCTTTTATCTGATATTTTTCACTTGAATGTGTAAATCAATTTGTACACATTTGCCATTCTTTGGTCAACATTCCTTCCAACCTACTATTTATATAATTTCTGGAAAAAAAAAAACATTCACAATTCTGTGTAAATAACACTTTATCTCCTACCTGGCAGTAATGAGCAGGCAATGGCAATGGCAATGTGATTTTTATTTCTTTGTTTCACCCAAAATGGGTATTGCAGGAAATTAGAAATTTACAACGATAAATGAAATGGTACTTGGAATATTTACAGTAATGAAATATTTAGCTTGCACAGCACAATCCCTAGGGGTGGTGATATCCACACATGTAGCAGGGGTAATGGAACGTTTTCCAGTGGGGAGGGGTGGGAGCATTGATGTAAATTTACATGGAGGCATGCAGTGAAAGGAAAACAAAACTGGTGGGGGGGAATCTTATTTAAATTTGGATAGGTTTGTACATGTGGTCCCATGCTACCTTTTTCATTTTCAGTCTTGTGGGCCTTCAGTCAAGTGAGCAGACCCCAATATTTTGAAGCTTTCATATAGCTGAAAAAACAAAGCAATCTAATTATGATATAATTGCAGGGCCCTCTGGAAGAACAGTACATAGTACTAAAAGGACTACCTTTGTTTGTTTGTTTGTGAAGCTTGCATGGTACATGCATTACCATTTAGACACTACTTCACAAATCCTTCTGAAGCATATATATATTGCCTAACACAGACCCACAAGCTGGTGATAACTTATCACCCTATATTTTGACTTGAAGTACACGCTACAAATTCAGAGATTACCTATCACCACATAAAATAAACACATATTTGTTTAAAGCTCATGTAAAGAATTCAATTGCAATAACACATCACCTGTGTTTTAGAGCAAATATAAGAGCACACAAAATAATTTCAAAGAAAGAACACTTCATATGTACAGCAGCAACCTTATGCATAACACCAAAAAGAACCAATTAAATGATTAATGTCACCATTCAAGCAGTGCATACAACATACATGTAAATGTAGGAAATACATTTTGGTGGCAACATGGATATTGGAAAGAAAAGTTTAAATATTGTCTGCTGAATGAATTTTTAGGGAAAAATAATGACAAGATTGTTCTGTTAATATATTCTTTATATTATGATATTCTTTCTGCAGTCATTGATACTGATAATCATTCTGTAGATATCGGTCAAATATCGTAGCCGTTTTCAGGTTCCCTGGTTATTCTTGTGAAGAAGAAAACTAATTATTACAATGGTGTAATTTAATTGTACAATCGTGACAATAGTCCACAGTAGCTGGCAAAGTTTTAGTTATCATCTAGTTCTCAATGTATACAAAGATACGTGCACAAAATCATTGGTGAATTTTGATGAAAGTATCTCCAGGAAGACAAGATCAAGGCAACACACTTCCGACCCTTCATCCCAAACGGCTCACAATCTCAGCGCTTTGTTGGACATAGTTTCTGTGTAATGTCATTATATTGAGGTTGTTTCAATCTAATGTATGTTTTGCCTCTCATTTTCTTAAAGGAAAATGGAACCATGGGAAATTTTCAATTTTAATGAAAAGAGAGGACAGACAGAAACAATTTTAAAAAGTTCCCTTAAAAATCGGTTACAGAATGAGAAAGTTAGGAAAGTTTGAAAATTCTCAATTTACTTTCTACAGCGATCCTCAAATTGGCAATGTTGCTTCAAAATGGCAGGTTTAGAAGGACAATTCTCCATAAGTTGTACACAAAATTTCATATTTTCCCCATCATCTCTCAAGGTGCAGCTTGTCTCCTTCTTAGCACAAGATATATCACTGGAAAATGTATTGGACACACGGTAAATTGAGTTCACAAAGAGACAAGCAGCATCTGAAGAGACAATAGGGAAATATGAAGTTTTGTTTAAATTACAAAAACATATTGAGAGTTGTCCTTCTAAATCAGCCATTTTGAAGAAACATTGGCGATTTGAGGATTGCCATAAAAAGTAAATTTGAGACTCTTCAAACTTTCATAACTTTCTCATTTTGTAACTGATTTTGATGGAACTTTTTGAAAATTGCTTCTCTCTAGCTATTCTCTTCTTTCATTGAAATGAATATTTCCCCATAATGTCCTTTAATATTTTACTTCAGGTGGAAAAAAAAAATCTTGATTTGACTAGTACCTTGTAATTCGTTATCTCAAATCAAACAAATATGACAGAGAGGGATGAGGCCTTACTAAAACTGTAGATGACAGTTAATGCACACACCCAAGCCCTGTATCACAGAGACTTGCGACTAGATTTACAACTCGATAAGCTTGATATCAATTGCAACTTACGGAACAAAGTACTTGTATCTTTGCTCACTTCAGATCAATCAAAACTCCTTCAGATGGGGTCATTTAGTGAATACTGAAAAAAATATCAACCTACAGAAGTGGATTTATTGCCACAAGTTTCCATAAAAGTATGTGTGAAAGCTGGAAGTTTATTTTTCACATCTATTAACTACCTTGTATCCATACCGTTCAATCTATAAAATACATATAAATTGAATGTGAATATCAAACATATATATAATTTAATGAGTGCACGATGTAAGCCTCAGTAATAATGCAACATATTTGAATACAAAGATGAATAAAGTCTGAATTCATAAATAAAAGATGATATACATTTTTTATATGTATTCCTCAATATGCGTTGACCCCCCAAAAGAGATCACTTATGCCATATAGTACTTTCTAAAAGGAAACATTTCTAAAGAATTCACACCGAATCTTCAATATAATGCTACTCTATACAGGTGATAAAAGAACAGTTTTTATTGCCAATTAAGACCACAAATGTGTCATCATGAATTAGCATTTATAACTAATTACACTTTATCGATCAGTACTTACTGCTGATGCCTTTTGGTGAACATCCGCAACAGTTCTGTAGGGATTTGAACACGAGCAGTCAATGCTCAAACTCATAATCATAGCCAAGAACAGATATTAATAGCTTTCATTTAGCTATAAGTACAGGATATACGAAAGCGGAAATGCATTCATACCGTTAATTAAATAAGCATTAGAGACCAATGTGATGACCGCAAATGAAACTATGAAGTAACATCTTGTATTAACCTGTTGCTAAAGAAACCGTGTGGTTTTGCATTAAGTCTAGAAGAATGAAGCTACATAGTGGCCAATGCATGCTAATAGGTTTATAGTCTGAATTAACAAATGACTTCTGAAACTAGAGGGTCCCTGTATTAGGTCTATGGGAATAAGAGCTTTCAGTAGTAAATGGGTTAAAGTAGTGAAATTATAGTACAGGGCCGGTATTCTGAAAATTGTTTTATCTTTTATCTTATTTTTATCAATAGCCATAGCAATCAGAAATAGCGTACGCCAGTGGCTCACATCGCGCACTTTTGACTTGCGTGCTGGTCCATGGGCACATTTTTGCGCAGTTCAAACCAATCAAAAGTTCGCCTTTAAAATTTGTTAAGACGATCAACACAGTGAATATAAAACAAATGATAAAAAAATTTTCAGAATACCGGCCTAGAAGAATTAAAGAAAAAGATGATGTGTTCATAATTTATTAGATGCAAGAAAGAAGTAAATTAGTCTACCCTGCAACATTCATCTTTAACAAAACAAGAAAAATCTTGGGTCTCTTACAATGTAAATACAGAAGGAAAAAAATGTAAGAAATAATTCAATACAAATTGAACACAGACCACGAAAAATATAGATTTTCACAAAATAAAAAGAATGCTATAGACAAAAAATAAAAAATATAAAATGGTGATTATGACACCAAAATCAAGTTTCAGCCAAAGGAACAGAAAAAAAAAGAGAAAAATTCTGAATAATAATTCAAGACTACTGGTACCCTGTTTTGCTAAAACTATTGCATTATTCAGCAAAAAGTATTTGATAGCACAATAGGACAAATATAAGGACAGACAAAAGGATACCGGTAATGACTTGATGTGATGATTGAATGGAAGAAATGTAAGGTCTTGTGAACACGTCACCAGCCTGCAGGTCTGGTCCATGGATCACAACCAAAATGTGGCATTAATGTCCTTTGGTAAGACATTCATCTGCATTAAAGGCAAATACACGTCTGTTTTCATGTGTAGTAGGTCATAATATGCCAACACCAGAAAAGCACTGGAAATACCTGTAATGGGTACAAGTCTCAAACTCAGCAAACAAGCTGTCCCTCTTCAGGTATGCTTCAGCCTGGGTCAGGTGAGGGATGTGTGATAATGATTTTCCCATATGTGGCAATGGTGGAAAATGCAAATTGTTATATAAGGCCTATTGGTCGTAAAACTTATACCCCATTTATCCTAGGCAAAAACTTGAGGTAACCTTTGTCATTTTATGAAATGACAAATTAAATCATATGATGGAAAACAAAATAATAAGTCAACAAAATGATGTTCATGACATGATAGTGGAAGACTGATAAATGGAGAAGTACAGAATGAAAGATGGAAAGTCATCGCAAATGAAAAAAAGGAAGACTGATAAATACATGTAAATGTAATGCAGCACACACAAAGAAACATTTATGAATAGCTGGACAGGCACAGAAGGAAAAGATAATACCACAACATGTATGGAGAGAGGATAAACAAATATAATGTAACATACATGTATGTTTCAGTGAAATCATTAACACCTCATAGTGGAAAATATTCTTGAGGAATTACAGAGAGTGGGCTTTCAGATTTGGATGCATCCTGCCAAATTTGAGCTCGACTCACATCATGTCTTGCTTTGTAAATGAGGCTGATTTTCTTACAGGTTGTCCTAATGGAATTCAAACCCTGTCCATCTCCAATTAGGTCCTCTTTCGAGTCAGCATTCTCCAACACATGCTCCAAGCACATCTTCAAGCAGTTCTCGAGAACTTCCAGTGCCTTCCCTGCCTCACCCTGTTCCAAGCACGTATCGGCCAGCGCATCCAGCGATTCCACCGTGCAGAAGTTTGGCCCAATGCCGTATGCTGCCTTTCTGATGTCTACGGCTTGCTGATAGTGCTCCTGAGCCTTTCGATGGTTGCCACAGAACCGGTAGACGTTACCCATGCTGTGATGTAGCAGGCCCATGTCAGGGTGTGTAGGTCCAAGCTCCTGCCTCATCTCTATGGCTTCCTGAAGCAATCTCAAGCTACGCTGCCAGTCTCCATGGTGATCTAGTATCGCCATAGCAACCATACTCAGGGATTGTATGGTAGTGTGCGAGGCACCCTTTGTCAGAAACATCCTCAAGTTGAGACCTTTGGTACCGTACCTAACCACAAAACAATCAGGAAGGGAGATAGAGATAAAAATCTTACATCCTTCCTTTCCACACACAAAATAGATTTCCTTCAAAAATTTCCAGTAAACATGATCTTTGACCCATACCAATTTCAGGTTATGACAAAAATACATATGAATAATCAGCAACCCTCCACTTTCAGTTCTGCACATGATTTGTATTTTCAGGTGTTATTGTTGAGCACTCCACAGACCAATTGGTGGATTTAGCACAATATACATGTAAGTTAAATTATAATCATTATCATTAATCAATATCATCAATATTATTAATATTGATAATTATAATCAGGTCTATGAAGATACATGTATCCTAAGGGAAAATCATTTTGAAAAGAATGTAAACATGATTGGTCTGTATAGTAAGAGTTTAACAGGAAATGTGATTACATGTTTTTCTGAGAAATTTTGAACTCAGGCAAACTACTCCCTGCCTGTGTCCCATTATTTATATGAATTGATATCGACATTTATTATGTACATAAATGCAGTATAGGTTACAAAGAAGGAGGTAAACACCTAAAAAGGGGAGGTTGCATCGTGGACACAGAAGATATGATCATGATAGTTGTCATCACTATCCCCCCCCCCCTCTCCCCTTTATCAATGAAAATATAATCATTATCATTGTTGATATCATGATTATTCATTTAAAGTATCAGAAATGGTTAATCACAATTATCAAGAAAAGGTTACAGAGATAAAACGTCAGATGGCGATATGGCGGAAAAGAACATTGACTCTCTTAGGAAGAGTAACCATAGTAAAATCCTTATTTGTACCCAAGTTGAATTACCTGATTTTATCTTTCCCAGAACCAAAATTAGAAATTATGAATGATGTTAACCAATGTTTTTATGAATTTATATGGCATAACAAACCTGATAAAAAAAGTAGGAAACAAATGTACCAATTGTATAGTGATGGTGGGGTTAAAATGACTGGCATTTCTATGCATTCCAAATCACTCAAAATATCATGGATAAGAAAATTCATTAGTTGTTCTGAAATTTTCACTCTTCATAAAATGTTTCAATCACTTTTGCCCCCACTGTATACATCTCTTCAGTTATTCATGGGGGCTGAACATTATATTAGCTACTTCAGTGCATAACCAATTTTGGGAAGAGGTATTGCTAGCCTTTTCAGATCTTACTCAGTCCATTGTAGATGATATTGCATGTCAGCCCCTTTGGAATAATCCAAGAATTCCAGTAAATAATAATGTAATCTATTTCAAGTCTTGGTGAGCCAAGGGGGTACGTTTTGTACGCTATGTTTTAGGAACAGATGAACTTTTCTCTCATATTTTGATTTTCAACTTAAATATAATGCACAAGTCAACTTTCTTTAATAATATGGCCTGTGTAATGCTATACAATATGGTTTTAATACAAATGCCATACCAAAATTCATGGAACCTACGTGTACATGTATTATCCTGGAAGCATTGCTTTTAATACTAAATGTGAAAAAAGGTTGTGCACATATCTACCATTCTTCCTTGAAGCAAAAGATAAAGGAAAGTAAAAGTCTCGCAAAATGGAAACACGAGTTTGACTTTGACAATACCATATGGAGTTCTAATTACCAAATTCCCTTTTATTCAATTGTAGATGTAAACATACGGTGGTTTCAGTTCAAGATAATGAATAGAATTATTTATATGAAAGATGTTTTGTTAACATTTAAATTAGTAACAGATAACCTACATGTATGTACATCTTGTAATAACAGTGAAGAAACTGTTATGCATATATTTTGTTCCTGCATTCATTCAAACGAAATATGGTCAAAACATGAGCTCTGGCTGTCCCGTAATAATGTACATATCAAGCTTACAAATCAAAATAAACTGTTTGGATTTCTTGGACGTAATAACAGTGCCCTCAACCGTATTATGATTATAGTAAGGAAAAAAAATTTTGCATCCAAATGCAAGCATTGTTTGCCAGTTTTTGAACACATCATGTCAGCAATAAAATGTTATTATGATATGGAAATAATTATATATGTAAAAAAAACCTTTAAAAAAAAGAAATTGATGAAAAAGTGGTCAAATTTTACTAATGTTTCTGATTGTTTTCTTCAAAAATTATTTTGCTCAATTTGCTAAGTAAATTTGTGACACTTTAAATTGACCTGCTATGCTATATGAAATTGATATATATACATACATATATACATATATATACATATATATATATATATATATATATATATATATATATATATATATATATATTTCTTGCATCAGATTGTTTATTTTCAGTCTCACTTTCATAAAGGTCTTTGACCGAAACGTTTTTTTTTACCTCATTGTTTATGTGTATGTACATGTATATACATATATATATATATATATATCTTGAAATAGTCCATGTATTGGCATAAGTAAACAAACAAACAAACAAAAGTCAATGATAATCGTCTTTATCCATGAGGAAGGGGGAGGCCCCCGAAAATTTGGATTAAATATATTCTTATTGGCAATTAACAATGCATTACTGAGTCAACTTTTCTCATTGACTTTTGTTGGTTTGTTTAAATATATATATATATATATATATATATATATATATATATATATATATATTTCTTGCATCAAATTGTTTATTTTCAGTCTCACTTTCATAAAGGTCTTTGACCGAAACGTTAGTTAATTTTTTCGTCTTACGGTGTTTTTATTTTTACCTCATTGTTTGTTATGTATATATATACAGTATATATATATATAAACCAACAAAAGTCAATGAGAAGAGTTGACTCAATAATGCATTGTTAATTGCCAATAAGAATATATTTAATCCAAATTTTAGGGGTCTCCCCCTTCCTCAGGGATAAAGACGATTATTGTCTTTTTCCCTATCATCTTTATCCCTGAGGAAGGGGGAGGCCCCGAAAATTTGGATTAAATATATTCTTATTGGCAATTAACAATGCATTATTGAGTCAACTCTTCTCATTGACTTTTGTTTGTTTGCTTATGCCAATACGTGGACTATTTCAAAATATATATATATATCTATATATATATATATATGGACAAGACGAATGTTGAAGAAAAAAACGCAGAGATGTATTATTTCCAATATTTCGGGCACAGCCCTTTGTCAAAGAATGACAAAATTTATTGAGTGTCAACAGAAGCAAACAAAAACCCACCAAAATGGTCGCGTGGCAACGGTCATATAGGATACGCTAAAATGTGACGTAACTTTCTACATATATATACATGAAATTCATGAATTACTGTATATGTATCAATCTTTGTGACAAAAATTATGTTGAAATTCATTGATATTTTGTATGAAAAATATATCATTATATTGATATTTAATAAAGGAACCCTGTGGAAGGGTAAATAGAAAGAAAAAAAAATCATTGATATTATCACTTACTTGAGAGCATTAGCAAAGTCTTTACTCAGCAGATATGTTAGTCCTAGCTTGTGATTGGTTAACGCTGAGTGAGGATGTCGTTCGGTCCACACAGCATTCTGAAGTCCAAGGTTCTGCTTGAAGTTGCTGACAGAAGATTCAAACTTACCTAGAAGAAGAAGAACATTTCACCAAAATGGCATGAGGGATAAGGCTATCATAAGTCTGAGCCCGATTTGACCTCGGCCTTTAGCGTCTTTCCCACTCAGTGTCTTTTGGTCTACCATCCTCCCATTCCTCCATAGACAAAACAACAGGGGATCGGGAAAGACGATGTGAATTCCCGGGCACGGGAAAGACAATAAAAACCATTGGACGTGACTTTTGATAATGTGCCTAAAAAGAGTACTACTTTTTTATCAGACACAGAGATTTTCGGCTTCTCCACTGCACAGAAGCTAATAAGTATGATGAAGAATTAACAGATCTTGTACAGAAAAAAACTACTACATGTTTATCCTATATGAAAATGTGTGTGCACCATAACTTTAACTACATCTGGCAAGAACAGTTCAGGAGGCAAGTCGGCTCAGTCGGTAAAGTGTCTGCCTATCAAACCAAAGATCATGGGTTCGAGTCCACCTGCAGCAGACACTGAAGCCTGCGTTGTGTGTTCACGAGCCCCTCTCCTGTTTCGTAGATGCCGGTTTATGTTTCAATGGAAAACAACAAGTCCCTCAGATAGGATGTCAAATGGAGGCCTGGTGTAGATGAAAGCCACCATCTTTGCATGTTAAGAACCCACTGCACTATTCAAAGAAGTGTATTAGGGGGAAACCCCAGTGTAGTGGTACACCTGCATCCCAATAAGTTATATGGGGGCAGAGACTCCAACCCCAAGCACCTCTTAAGCAGGAGATTCTCCTGCTGAGACCCCTAGCAAAACGGGAGACTCTGACTCAGTGTGCGCGTAGCCCACATCACCAGCACAAAGCACGAAATTCCTCGTCGCTGGAGGCAAATTTTAGGGTTATACTTGTAGAAGCTCTCTGGTGCTATCTCAGGCTTATTTTGAACCGATGACAACACTAAATGAGGGTAAATCCAATGATTCAGATTCATTTTTTTTTTTCAAAAATGTGTTGGGCGGGAGAAAAAAGGAGAAACACAGCTAGGCGGGAGAAATTCAAACTCAAGCGGGAGAGCGGGAGATTTTGTGAAAATGGACTCAAAGCGGGAGATCTCCCGCCAAAACAGGAGAGTTGGAGTCCTGGGGGGGGGGGGGGGACATGAGGGTCACAGTGATTAAGTTTGCTTGTCCCCTCCCAGGCCGAGGTGAATCCAAATGCATGTACTTAATAATAACATGACATAACATGATGTCTTGGGTAGTCGGCTTCTTCCCCTTGAATTTTGCTCCAAACTCCACAACTTTCCGACAAATCAGAGATTACAAATCCTGTAATGGCCGGATATTTGTTTATGATAAGGGGTATATTCACTTACCAAGACAAGTATAGATGGTGGCAATGTGGAGTGACCGAAGATAAAACCACAGATGGAGACTTCCTTTTTCATGGACTTTGCTTTTTCCAAGAGGTATGAGGGATCAGAGGGCCCTCATTTGCTGCCCCACCAGTAATGATGTGAAGCAAAATCCTTCTTGCTTCCTGTATGAGCTGTTGATGATTCAAAATAAATTTGCTAGAAAAACAAGACTGCCATGGTAATAAATCAATGAAACCCAACTGAGCAACTACTACTACATTGTTCTACTACAACTACTACTACTACAACTACTAACACTACTACTACACTATGAACATGGCGGACAAAGAAAGCGGACAAAATAAACAACCTCTCATTCTACCCTTCACAATGGTTCTGGTTGTCAAAAGAGCATCCCTTCACTGCTACATTATGTTTAATCATGTAGTTCCAGGTGAATATGCATGTGACACCTGTTCCACATATTTTAGACAATCGCAGTGAAGGGATGTTCTTTTGACTACCAGAACCATTGTGAAGGGTAGAATGAAGGGTTGTTTATTTTGTCCACTTTCTTTGTCCGTCATGTTCATAGTGCTACTACTACTACTACTACTACTAGTACTACTACAACTAACTACTAACTGCTACTACCGCTACTACACTACTACTACTACTACACTACTACTACTACTACTGCTACTACTGCTACTACTGCTACTACTGCTACTACCGCTACTACTACTACTACTACCACTACTACCACTACTACTACTACTACCACTACTACTACTAGTACTACTACTACTACTACTACTACTACTACTGCTGCTGCTACTACTGCTACTACCCGCTATACCTACCACCCCCTACCGAATACCTACCCGCTACTTACCACTAGTACCACTAACTACCACTACTACCACTACTACCACTACTTACTATACTACTACTACTACTACTAATACTACTACTGCTACTACTACTACTACCACTACTACCACTACTACCCTACTACCGTTCACCCTTACCGCTACTACTACTAACTACTACTACTACACTACTACTACAACTACTTCTACTACTACTACTACTACTACTACCACCACCACCACCCCCACCACCATCACCACCACCTCTACTACTAATAATAATACTTACTACTACTATTTTAGATAATAATAATAATAATAATAATAATGATTAATTACGATGCATTTAGCACAATCTCCATAGTAAATTATCACACAGTGTTCATAAAATAATACTTATACAAATAAATTTAATCAAAAGTGGCACAAAGTTTGAAAGAAATAGAGGGGGATTTAGCTAACTATTCCAGCAAGAGATTTTTCAAAAGTTCTTTTGTTAGTCCTAAGAGCATTACTGTTCATCTTGGATAAAATTGGTAACTGTTTTAACCTGTTGGATACAATTTTATTTTGATACAGCAAGCATTTGGTATATACTCTAGTAAAACTTATTTCATACTTTGTGTTCAGTTCTGTTCATAAGAACCTGTACAGAAATATTTCTAATATTGCTATAAATCACTGTTTAGTGGATTGAGGGGTGGAAGCAAGTTGAACCAATCTGTGGCAATTTACATGCCTCAAGGAAAATGAGCAAACACAAATTAAGTCATGATCTTTTTTTTTTCCTCCCAACAACAAAACATGCAGTTAAGCACATCAAGACACAGTGAAAAAGATAACTGAGTATTTTCTTTTTCTCCTTTTTTCTAAAATTGAAATAGTGAAATTAAAACCGTGGGCAGGAAACATACATGTAATTACGTCTTGATGACATCCGGCTTTACCTGGTTAAGTGTTCTTTCACTTTTGAATTCATAATTGCACAATTACAGATATGCTTAAATCAAATCAAAACAACAAAAGTTCTTAGCTTTATTTGAAAGTTTTATTATCTCCAGTGCCTTAACAGTATGGAAACTGAAGTGTATTGTGATTGTGCGCGTATGTATCTGTATCAATTTGAAAAACGTCATTCACACAGGTACGGGAATATTTTGTTTTACAGTACTAGGCATAATTACAAAATAATATAGAAAAAAGAAATTATGAAATTAGACCCAAATTTACATATGGATAACAAACAAAATCAATTTAAGGAAATGGCTGTTTTCTATATTATTGTGAAACAGAAACAAAACAAAATGTATGATGCCTTAGAATTCACCTCTTATGTTTATGACCAATGTAAGATACATGTACTTTGAGAACTGATCAACAATATTTTTTGGACTATTTTTTTCAAACTTTTTCATACTTTTACATCTAGGCCAAAAGTAATTTGGGAAACTGAACACATAAAATTTGGGATACTGAAAAAAAGGAGATTCATGGGACATATGAGCAAAAAGAAAATCTCAGTATCTCAGTCTTCCTGACCATTTCAGTACTTCTAATAAGAAAGCACAAACTAACATATTAGCTTGATGTGAAATGATTAAATACTTACACCAACGCTTCCTGATGCTTGGCACATTTGTAATAATACCATCCCTTTTCCATATGTAGTCTGGCAGTGTCAAGTGTATCCTTCTCACCAATCCTCTCTAAGATTTGTTGCGCCTCAGCGAGATATCCCTCTACTTGATCAAAGCTACTGTTCAGCATCACCACGGCATGTGATAAAGCAATGAGTACGTAAGCCAGCCGATGTACATCATTTCTCTGTCGAGCTGCCCTGACACAACTCTCATAGAAAGGGACCACCTCTTTTTTCTGAAAGAAATCATAGATGATCTCTTGCGAATTATGGGCGATGTCCATGATCAACTCGTACATGAAATCCTCAGAGGTGGCAAATGTGGCCATTTCAAGCAGTTTCTGTAGATTGTTAAAATCCGCCTGAAATAATGGTAGGTTGGCGGGTTGATAGCTGTGCATGAGTGGGGTTATTCGCTGTAGGAGTTGAGCGTAGAATAAACAGAAGCGATTGCGTCTCTGCACCAAGCCATCAAGACACCCCCACTCCTGATGTAAAGTATGTTTCATCAGCTCATTCATACAGAATGACCTTTCACTTCCAGTACCAGCTGTTGCAAGGAGGTGGTTTGACAGGAAAGAGCGAATGCTTTGCACTGCAAGACCACATGGTAATCCATCTTTCCCAGTTATTGCACAGAATGTATCCTTATCAAAAGAACTATCCACTTCTGCCAAAGCCTTCAGGGCTTTTCTGTCGGCTTCAGGCATCTCCCTTCGAACTACTATATCTCCAAATTTGCCACCTTCGGCTAGAGCTTCTGCTTTTGGCAGGATAGACAGAGGGTTCTTCTTCACTGAGTCCCAAATGGTAGAAAGAGGAACCTCGTTCTTAAGCATGATACGAACTTGGGCCAACAGTTTAGGATGTTGCCCACACTTCTTCAAGATGTCATCTATCCTGAAGGGCAGTACAGGTGCATAGGGTTCTAGATCATTCTTGATGGGCAAGTGGGGTGCAAAGGACTCCAGGAATTTATGTGCCTCTTCTTGGCTGGGTGGATGCAAGACATATAGGTAGAACTTGGGACCAAGCCTTGGAAATCCAAAATCCTTTCCGCTGGTCATCAAAACTGTAACATTGGGAAAGGTGACGAGACTCTCCACCACACTTAAAATCTTTGGTTGCTCCTCCTCTGCAGCATTAGTGATACCAAAAATGAGAATCACTGCCTCTTCTCGCAAACAGTATGGCACCATGAAATCCAAATTCTGTCCCTCTGAAATTTTGTTTCTGATGTCTTCAACAACATCTTTGTGAGATGTCCCTCTATGAATGTGAATCTTGACTGGGGTTGTGGACTTATTTTTGCGAAGTCGTTTTGCTAACTCTGTGGCAAATGAAGCCTTACCAATACTTGGTAGTCCAGAAATAACAACAAGTTGTGGCCTGGTCTCTCTTCTTTCGAAATCATGCCAAACCTTTTCCAACTTTTCCTGGTATAAAGGATCAAAATGGGTTTGCTGATTCCTCGCACCATCTGTACATATTTCCTCAACTGCATCCATGGTTAACACTCCATTTTCAAGATTTTGAGAGGGTTACATCATGTCCTGGAAAAGAGTAAAAATTGGAAATTGGTTATTGGAGGAAAACTGTTCACATGTTTTGCAATATTACAATTTATATCGTTCACAAGATGACAAACAATTTCACGATAAGTAAGATAAAGTGTTCCGTTGAATGTGGCTATGCCTCATTAAATAGATGACCGAGTCTCAACTTTCATCTCTCGAAGTACCTTATCCATATCAATTTGATTTGTGTATTATAATAGGCCTATTCGGTAATTATACATCCATTTACAGATGGTTGGGGATAATTTATCAGGCTATAATGGGCCATTAATGATCAAGGCATGACCAAACATGATAAATGCATATTATGTAAAAAAAAAAAAAAATTTCCTCAGGGTAGGATATCAGACTGCATACTGCTCAAATACCAAAAAGTTGAAAATATTCATGGACCAATAGGATCACAAATCAACCAAAACAATTCAATGGAATTTGGAAGGAACTTTTCTAGGTTTGAAAAAAAACTGTAAACTGACTATAACAGTGCATCATACTAGAATCAATGGATCATTCCTACTCACACTATCTAAGGTTTAATAATTAAAAGCATTGGCTAACTTTTTGAGTAGCTGATTTAAAAAATTCTCAAACTAAGATGAAACATGTGTATGAGTACTTGTATTTATACTAAAAAACCCTGAAACCAACCATAATTTGGAATGAAAATGTGTAAGTTAGACCCAAACGGCGATTTTATTATCCTTCGTCTCACGAGACACTCACTAAGAGGACCACTTTGCTTGAATTTGAAAATGCCGTTATGTGCCTCCCGCCGCGTGATACGCCAATACACACAGTACGGCAAGGTGAGTAATATGCGCATGTGCACTCCCTGTGTCTATTCTGTGCAACCGACCCTTGTATATGTTTCAAACATTGGTTCACTTTTTTGATATTTAAAAATACTTCCTGTGGATATTATACTTTGAAACTTACAGACTGGTATTTTTACACTATAACCCTTAAGTTTATCCCATTTTCAAGTAAAAAAACAAGATTTTTAAAAAAATCATAACAATGTTAACCAATGTCTTTAACCTGGGGGGTATTTCATCAAACCAACTCCATGACAGTCATAACATTTGTTGGTGATCTCCAGTGATGTCACAAGGCTGTCAAAGTGTTTCACAAAAGGCTGATATCTCACAAATTCATGATATCACTAATACCAGCTACAAAAACATAGTCTTCATCAGGCGCAGATCCAGAATTCGGGGGGGGGGGGGGGCAAATGTGAAATCATGTGAGTCAAATATTGGCACATAATGCAGTGGCGTTTCTGGCACTTGGTCTTGTTGGGCATAATCATTCTGAGATTTTTAGGTCCATGCAAAGCATTATAAAGGCTATAGTTTCTAAATTCCGAAAGAGAATTTAGATTTGCAACGGGTGTCGAGGGGCTCCTTCTCCTTGTTCCAGGTCTGGGTGGGCACAATTGTGCCTAAGGTGATGTTAATTTTACGGTATTTTGGCGAGTGAGTGAAAGTAACAACACTTCTCTTTTAATATTGGCAGCATAAACTGTGTGGGTTTTGATGCTGCCGGTTGGGGCAGGCAATATCGTGTTTCAGGTGATGTTAATCCCATTTTGGCGAGCAAGCATTGTAAGTGAGCAAAAAAGAAAAAATGCTTTCCTTATGATAATTGGTACATAAACTTTGATTTATTGTTAAAAGGTCGGGGCGGGCACAATTGTGACTGATATAAATTTCAATTTGGCGAGCGAGCGAAGAGATCAAAAAAATTCTCCTTTAGGCCTTATCATGTTTGGCACATAAACTGGCCGTTATTATTGCAGGTCGGGGCGGGCACATTCGTTTTTTAATACAACGATGTTAATTTCACTTTTTCGAGTGAGCGTAGCAAGTGAGCAAAATAAAACACTTCTGTTTTGATGCTAATTGGTACATAAACTTTGTTTTATGAAGTTGTTGCAGGACCTGATCGGGGCGTGCACAGTTGTGTTTAGAGCAATATCAATTCCATTTTGGCGAGGGAGCATAAAAAAATTCACTTTTAATGTTTGGTATATAAACTGGGTTTTATTGACATATCTGATATGATTGATGCAGGTCAGGGGCGGGCAAATTGGTGATTAAAGCAATGTTAATTCCATTTTGACGAACGAGCATAGCGAGAGGGGGAATACACTTCTCTTTTAATGGAAATTGGCAAATAACCTTGGTTTTATTGTTGTGTTTAATGCGATTTTAATTCCATTTTGGGGAGCTTCAAAAAAAATCATAAAGAAAAAACTTTTCTTTTATGGTACATAAACTGGGTTTTGTTCTTGCAGGTCGGGGTGGGCACAATCATATCAAGGAGATGTTAATTCATTTTCCGGGGGGGGGGGGGGGGGGGGGGGGGGGGGTGGGGATGGGGGGCAACAACCTTGCTCGCCCCCCTGGATCTGCGCCTGGGCCAGTATTCAGAAAATTGTTTTATCTTTATATAAAAGATAAAACAATACTTCTTTGTCAGGAATTTGAAGAAAAAGTTTAATGTTTTCGAGTTTTTCGTGGTTTGGTCAAGCTTACTGATCTGTTATTCTTCGATTACACATATATATATCCATTGTTGTGTTTTGGAGGCTTGGCAAATAAAATAAATCAATTCAAACTTCGAGAAAAGTTTAAATGCTTTCGAGCTTTCGTGGGTTATCCTGGTCAAGGTTACTGATTCTTCGATTCACATGTATATATCCATTGTTGTGTTTTGGAGGCTTGGCAAATAAAATCAATCATTTTTATCTTATAATTGCCATAACAATCAGAAATAGTGTTCGCCATTGCATGGCTCACATCGCGCACTATGCCATTAATTTTATCTTGCATGCTAGTCATTTCCGCAGTTCAAACAAATCATACATGTAAGTACAGTATGCCTTTAAAATTTGTTATGACAATTAACCCGTTCGTGACAGGAATTATTTAAAGCCTAATTTGATCAGCTTTTATTCTTCAAATTGGCAACACCAACATTTTTACTTTATTGCTACATTTTTCTTATAAAACGTCATGTATGTGAAATGAATATAAATTGACAGAAATTATGATGAAAATTCAAAAAGTTGCCAATTTGCAGGGGAAAACGGTGATTTTAAACTGTCTATCACATTGCCAATTTAAGGATTTTTAATGCTTATTTTCCTTTAAAAAATTTTCAGCATCAAACAACGAATATTGACGCAACCAAAATGGGCACAGTTTGTGTAGAATTTTTTGCTCTTTCTGCTCATGTATTTGGTATGATTTTTAGGGCTTTGCATCAAAAGATATTAGGCCAAACCACAAAATGTGGACCCCTGTCGCGAATGGGTTAATACAATGAATGACGACAACATAAAAGATAAAACAATTTTTCGGAATACCGCCCCAGGTCTTCATAATCCACTGGACTTATCGTCAATTAGATTCTATCCAAATTAACACATTAATTTGAGATACAATTTTGCTCAAATGTTAGCTGTTCCAAAATATATGCCACCATATTCTCCAGCTTCATCCACGTTTCATACATGATCATGATCAATTCTTTTATGACGAAAATGGTGACAATTAAATGCTTAAAGACGCTCGATCATGGGCTTTCATGGGGAATTGATTTTAATTTGCTGACACCAGTCTTTGTGAAAAGCAAGGGAAATACCTGTAATAGAGCTACATTTCTGGAGTACAGCAAAACATGCTGTCCCACCAAAAACATTCTTCGGCCTGCTTCGGGCATTCTCAGGCTGGGGAAAGTGAGATAATGACTTTGCCATATGGGGAAAAGGGTGGAATATACAGAGCATTACATAAGGTCAGTTGGTCTTAAAACTCATAGTGATGGACAACACCTGTTACTGGGTAAGCACCCATGGTGTCCAATTCCCCATGAAAGCCCACGACCTAGCATCTTTAAAGGAGAATGCAACTCAAGCATCAGTGTGCTCTTAGTGAATAAAGATGACCAAGAAGAGTAAACAGTGAAAGTTTGGAAAAAATCGGATAATCTGTTCAAGAGTTATGAATTTTGAAAGTTTCAGTAAATACCTATTATGGAGATCCTTGAGGTGGCAACTTTTGCCAGCATCTGTGATGTCATCATGGACAACTCTCCATTCATTTTTTATGGCAGAGTGACCTAACTTCGCGCATGTCCAAACTTCGCGCACAGGGCCATATCTCAGAAACTAGAAAAGATTGTGAAATACTGGTAGCACCAACGGAAAGAGCACCCTAAAATTACTCTGTAAGTTACTTTCCTTTTGAAATTAGAGAAGGACTTTTGAAATTATGAATGAAAAATCGGCAAATTTGGCAGCGTTTTGCGTTCGTTCTGACAAAAACTGGACTTGTCGACAAGGGTCTAGAATTCCTCTTTTCGAGAGACGATCTCATCAAAATTGTAAGTAAAATGTGGTATCAAATTATTCAGAGGCATTTTTTCTTCCTAGTAATGCAATTATCTTACCTTTTATGGGTCTCTATTTTGTATTAATCACTTGAAAATTGGCGTGCGCAAAGTTACATGTAGGTATCGTTATTTTTGCAAAACTTTTCCAGGTCCAGAGCGGTGCGATACGACATCGATAGCGATATCTCGGGAATTCTTCGTAAATAACATGTTCTTCTTACGCACATTTGAAATCTAAAATTTTGCTTTGCCTTTGGTGTCATTTAAATCAGAATAATTTTGGGTAAAAATTGAGAAATTATGGATCAAAAATTGCCTTCATTAAAAAATTAAAATGTGCGCGAACTATGGTCCCCTCATCATACATAATTTTTCCCAAAAAATTGATTTATACCCAGTTGTTGGATGTCCAGACAGGTTGTATATCCGGACAGTCGATTTTAAACAGCCAATTGAAAAAGTTAACAAGCAAATCTCTTAAATGTTTTAGCAGAAACTGTTAGGCAATATTATAGCGAACAAATATTGATGACGATTAGCACAAATCCATGCATAGTTTTTGTTTAATCCAAAGACAAAAAAAGAAGGCTTCATTTTTGTTACGTGTCCGGACACCCAACCCCCCATCCTATATGAAAGTCAGCAATCAACATTCTTATTAAAATGCTTGCAGAATTGATATAGATCTAGCCATGTCATACTCAAACAATAAATCAAAAGAATTTTAATTTTTCTCGAAAATAAAGAAAATGTTAAATTCTGTGCACAAAATGAATGGAGAATTGTCCACAATGACATCACAAAGTTGCCAATTCAAGGATCCTCATAACTTTCAAAGTTCATAACTTTTGAACAGATTGTCTGATTTTCCTCAAACTTTCACTGTTTATAATAAACAGTGAAAGTTTGAGGAAAATAAACTTTATTCTTCTTGTTCTTCTTCATTCACTGGAAGCACACTGATGTCGAGGTTGGATTCTCCTTTAAGACCAAGTTACAAGGACCTTCAAGTATGTTGTTAGAGATCACGAAACCGTCATAAGTCTAACTTCTCGGACATCCCATTGAAACGCGTGTTGTAGAATTGACACGCGTTTCAATGGGATGTCCATGAACTTAGACTTATGACGGTTTCGTGAAACGCTGCCTAGAGTTCTACCGCCGCTGAAACACAGGCACAGCAGCCGGCCCAAAGCAACATCCGAATGCCCGGTTATGGAACCTGTGCTGTGGAGAGTACGTGGATGCTGATCCCGATGATGGCGATATGATGCCGATAAGATTATTTCGAAATTCGTTTCTGCTACCATCCTACTCTTAATTAATGGTACTAACCTGCACTGTGACCCAATTTCAAAGATGAACTGAAAATCTTTGCAGTTTACAGGAAGCATAAACATTCGAGAGGTAACGTTAGAGCCTAGACCTATAACTGCGAAAGTGGGAATTCCCCGATTGCATTGGGCGCTCTGCATACATACACATACGGCCGGTAGTGCATAGTGCATAAACAGATCAACAAAAGATCGAGCAATGACGTAGTTTCGATAGGATCAATGAAGCGGGGGGGGGGGGGGGGGGGGGGGGCAGGGAAGTTGTAATATCTGCTGCTGTGTAATTTCTCTTTTATGTTATCTTTTTTTTTTTACTAGAATATATAGTCATTTGGTTTCCAGAACTACAGATAAGTTCGGGTATGAAATAACAGAATTCAGTTACCGGTATTGCACTTCCGGACATGAGTTCAAAAATGTTAGGATAGATATATTAATCGCATATTGAAATAAAGACGTACAGAGAAGGAAAAAATGAACTGGCCTGCAATATCATTAGAGTGAAATCCATTTTTTGAAAATGAATATTTTAAGAATAATATTCTTCTTCAGTCAAAAACTAACAAGACTATAAAACCTAAATGATAAGCTTATGTATATATCCTCCTTCTTTAATATATAATGTTAACTTTTGTTTTCTTATAGCTTTTTGTCTCTTTTCTAATTGGTTTTACAGTAAAACCTGAATAGTCAGAAAAGAAACGAAGAGCTGGAAAACAGAAAGCTTTAAATGAAAGTGTTTAACTTATTATTTTCTATGTTAAATCAAAATGATAGATTAATGATATATCAGTAATCAAGGCAGAAAGAATATACAGAAGCTTAATTTAAGTTATACATTTTTCTTAGTTTTCAACTGAAGTTATTATTCTTAGATGAGGTTGGAGTTTGTGGATGGAACATGTACAGGGCTGGAGAGGGGCTAGTCCTAAAAAGGGATTGTTGGTATCTTCAGTGCGAGAGTTCCAATAAGAACTGTTTAGTCCTGAAAAGGGCTGTAGGTATATTATCAAAATGAAGAGTATCAGTCATTACACTGGTGTGATATGTTGATAGAAGGAAAGAAACAAAATTTGGTCTCCTGCCTAGATATTGATTGTATGTTTTGAAATGAAGATACACAGAGGTTTCATGGTACAACCGTAAACTTCCTACTCAATCTAATATTCCATCAGCAAAACCTTCAAAGATCATCTAATATTATTCTTGAAAAGTTATTTCAATAAGGGGTAAAGCTGTGACCCTATGATATTACCCTCAGGTTCATATCACTGCTTTCTGAGGGGAAGGGGAGGGGGGGGGGGTGGGGCTGGCTAGGGCAGAAGGGCATATGCCCCCTCAATTATTCAGTGCCTCTTGATGTTCCGATCCCCTGCCAGTCTAGAATAATTCCAATCCAACCCACCTTTCTCTGTCTCCCTACCTACATGTATATTCCTTTTTTGTGTACTAGTAGCTATCCTTTATCTATCCCACCCCTCTCTACATACTCCTTTCCATCTATCTCAATGTACCTATCCATTTTTTGCATATTTGCCCTCCGGGTTGCCCCCCTCCTTCTATTTGCACATGTCTCTGTTTGCTCCCCCCCCCCCCCTCTCTCTCTCTCTCTCTTTCGTCTGCTTCTTTATGTACCCACCTCATGTTCTCTCTTCCCACATGACAATGTCAAAACTTTATCCCATGATATATATATATATATAAAACTGTGTCTGTGGGGACAATCGTAGATATTTCACCTCGCTGTGGGGACGCAAAATATTTATGGGGACATTCTTATGTCCCCATAAACAAATCGCTTCGTAACGGTTACGTCTGTAGGATTCGTCACGTGAGTTGCAAAAGGTATTTGAAGGAGGTGAGTTAGTATTCAACTGTGTCGGCACTTTTGTTTAAAACAGCCTTTTTTAAACATTAAAGTAACTTATTCCTAACGGGGAATACAATAACTTCTCGCCTTGTTTCAAAGGGAAATGTCTCCATATCGTGGCGAACCGTACACAGTTTTATAGTAGTACCCATCGGAGTTCGCTAATGTCCCCCTAACTTGGTCTCTATACATTTAGCGGATATATTGATATATAATGTCCCCATAAATCAGTCTGTATAACATGATCATAACAATGTTCTTGCAAAAAGGAATTTAGCGGATATATTGATATATAATGTCCCCATAGTTCAGTCTGTATCATTAAGACAACATGATCATAACAATGTTCTTGCAAAAAAGGCATTTAGCGTATATACTGATATATAATGTCCCCATAATTCGGTCTGTATCATTAAGACAACATGATCAAAACAATGTTCTTGCAAAAAAGGCATTGAGCGGATATATTGATATATATAATGTCCCCATAACTCAGTCTGTATCATTAAGACAACATGATCATAACAATGTTCTTGCAAAAAGGCTTTAGCGGATATATCAATATATAATGTCCCCGTAAATAGGTCTGTATAACATGAACATAACAATGTTTTTGCAAAAAGGCATTTAGCAGATATATTGATATATAATGTCCCCATAATTCGGTCTGTATCATTAAGACAACATGATCATAACAATGTTCTTGCAAAAAAGGCATTGAGCGGATATATTGATATATATAATGTCCCCATAACTCGGTCTGTATCATTAAGACAACATGATCATAACAATATTCTTGCAAAAAGGCATTTAGCGGATATATCAATATATAATGTCCCCGCAACTCCGCCTGTATCATTAAGACAACATGATCATAACAATATTCACACAAAAAAGGCATTAAGCAGATACGTTGATATATAATGTCCCCATAACTCGGTCTCTATCAATTAAGACCAACAGATCTTAGATTGTTCTTACAAAAAAAGGCATTGAGTGGATATATTGATATATATAATATCCCCATAACTCAGTCTGTATCATTAAGACAACATGATCATAAGAATGTTCTTGCAAACAAGCATTAAGCGGATATATTGATATATAATGTCCCCATAATTCGGTCTGTATCATTAAGACAACATGATCATAACAATGTTCTTGCAAAAAAGGCATTGAGCGGATATATTGATATATATAATGTCCCCATAACTCGGTCTGTATCATTAAGACAACATGATCATAACAATATTCTTGCAAAAAGGCATTTAGCGGATATATCAATATATAATGTCCCTGCAACTCCGCCTGTATCATTAAGACAACATGATCATAACAATATTCACACAAAAAAGGCATTAAGCAGATACGTTGATATATAATGTCCCCATAACTCGGTCTCTATCAATTAAGACCAACAGATCTTAGATTGTTCTTGCAAAAAAGGCATTGAGTGGATATATTGATATATATAATATCCCCATAACTCAGTCTGTATCATTAAGACAACACGATTAGAACAATGTTCTTGAAAAGGGCATTTAGCGGATACATTGATATATAATGTCCCCATAACTAGGTCTCTAACATATAGACAACACGATCTAAACATTGTTCTTTGCAAAAAAAAAAAGGCATCGAGCGGATATATCGATATATAATGAGAAGAAGATCATATCAATGTTCTGGCAAAAAGGCGTTTAGCAGACTTATTGATATATGATTTTCCCTAATCCACACTCTATTATTAAAACAACACGATTAGAACAATGTTCTTGCAAAAGGCATTTAGCGGATACTTGATATATAATGTCCCCATAACTAGGTCTCTAACATATAGACAACACGATCTAAACATTGTTCTTTGCAAAAAAAAAAAAAAAAAAAGGCATTGAGCGGAGATATTGATATATATAATAAGATGAAGATCATATCAATGTTCTGGCAAAAAAAAGGCGTTTAGCGGATTTATTGATATATGATTTCCCCTAACCCAGTCTCTATTATTAAAACAACACGATTAGAACAATTTTCCAGCAAAGGGAATTTAGCGGACACACTTGATATATAATGTCCCTATAACTAGGTCTCTATCACATAGACAACGCGATCTAAACATTGTTCTTTGCAAAAAAAGGTTTTTCTATGTTTAACAAATCAAGCTGACAATCGTAGTTGTGGGTGTTCAGGTACTAGCTTTTTAGACGTCAATTGATATTGTTCAATAAACAGTCTATGTGATTAATTATATATAACTTAAAAGTAGGCCCCGTTTTTTCACGCTCAGTACTGTGTCGTGCAACGCAGACAAACTTAAAAGCCAGATGCAAATGTAATATATTGTAATGAAAGATAGATAGAATAGTATGGATAAAAGTCAAAATAATTTATAGAAAATTTTATAATTATGTTTTTCATTATGTTTTTCATGACGTCGTGCACATTATAGCCCGTATCGTGGGGTACACTAATTTATAACCACATTATTTCAGTGTATCTAAATGAGCTCACTTACATTTTTGTTCATTCGGAATTAGGTTGGTGTATCATAGTACTTTATATGTTTAATACACCTTTCCGCATATGAGTGAGTTATAAACGTAAAGACATCTAGCCTATACAATCAAAATGATCAAGTGTGTGTGTGTGTGTGTGTGTATCTCAATTCAAATTCAATATTTCATTCCTACACTACAAGTACCACGAGTATAATTTTCATGTATCAAAATCTGTATGAGATGTAGATAAAAAACGTAATATACTGAATTAAATTCAATGGTAATCTAAGATGTTTAATTAAGAACGTAATTAAGAATACAAGCGATATACATTTGGTCTTCCTTATCATTATGTGATAACCAAAATAATATACTTAACCTCTCTCTGTGTCTTCATTTTAAAACTGGATTGCACTTTTTTTTAGAAATAAATACGTTGGAATTTCAAACAAATGGAACAGGTAATCAATGTAGTCATTGGCATAGGTAGCGTGTTCCCAATAACTGCATAAGCTTAAACTTTTGAATTCATCTTATAATGTTCATTGATATTTCAAAACTTTCATCACAAACGATAAAAACCAAGTATAGGCAAAAACTTTGAAAACAGCGTATAAGACAGAATGAATATATTTCGTATCATAACGGTATACATCAATGCCTTGTATCACTATTACTCAGAAAAGCTGTTTCACTTATTCTTGAACGATATCTAATTTTTTAAAAATGGGGAAATGATGAAATTTCTCTATCTTTTAAGATGACCACCAAAATAGCCGATTTTGAACCCCATTGGGAAAGATTTGGCAATGTAAACATTAAAAGATATGTTAAGTAGACACTTAATGCATTATCGAAAAGTTAGTGAAAAGAAATATATTCCAGTGGTGCTCGGGGACCCCTATTTCCAACTAGAATTATTATGATGAATGGGCATAATATAGAAATAAGGACAAGGGAGTTTTTTTGTGGTGGTTTTTATTTACTTATTTATTTGTTTATTTATTTATCTATTCATTTATTTATTTATTGCTTTTTGTGTAATTTCAAATTGATAATGATCAATTTTGCCTTATTTTACATGTTAAACGCCACGTGAGTGCGCCTGCGATAATCTTTTCTTAATGAGACCCATATTACATGACACACCATGCATACTGTACATATAATCGTATGATAATCATAGCCTATACACTTCAGCCAGTTTTCAGGAAGTGATCTGTGAAAAACAGCTTCTCAGCTGACCAGGGCCTATCATTCTGTCCCATGAGTGGTAAATAAGTAAATTTTTAAAAAATAAATAAAAAAATCTGGGCCCTCTTGCATCAAAAGTTGCGATTAAACGCAACTCAAAAAATAAATAAATAAATAAACGCAAGTCCCAAATACTCAATCCTGATTGGCTGAAAATCATATTGCGTTTGGTTTTTCTTTGTCTTTTAGGGACGACTCGCAAATTAGAGTATCGACTCTTTGTCGATAAAAGAGTCGATTTGAGGCGCTAACGGGCTTAAGAATTAGGCCATGGAAATTCGATGCAAAGCTTCATAACACAGTCCACCAGTATCGGCCCATATACATTTTGTGAATCGGATGAGAATATTTTAACCCGTTGAATACTGAATTCTCTCTTTCCCAAAGACTTAACACAGGGGTCATCCGGTTCCAGTAGGCAATGGGTTGATATTTGGGTTTAATTTGCAACCCTTTTTGCAAGAGGGCCCTGTTCTTTTAATAATCAAGATTGCTTACCTCAATTTTTCAATGCCCCACCTAGAGGGTTCAAACATTCCAATTCATCTGTCTCCTCTCTCTCTCTCTCTCTCTCTCTCTCACTCTCTCTCTCTTTCTCTGTCTCTCTCTGTCTCTATCTCTGTCTCTGACTCTCTCTCTCTAATATGAAAGGGAGGAAGGAAGTTATTTCAACGCCAGATTCATATAAATATACATACATATTTGTATCACTTATATAGACTTCGACATGATTTATGTTTACACTTAGTTTGGCATATTCGGTTTCTTTACGTCTCCCTGGCTTTGTCTATTGCCCATCCCTAGCCATAATTATTCTTATATGTTAACAAAACATATTTGTATCACTTATATAGACTTCGACATGATTTATGTTTACACTTAGTTTGGCATATTCGGTTTCTTTACGTCTCCCTGGCTTTGTCTATTGCCCATCCCTAGCCATAATTATTCTTATATATTAACAAAACATTTTTGTGTGTTTTAATTTCTTATAAGGTCATACATGCAATTGAAAAAAAGCCGTCGTTCATCCGAGCCGTTCTCGAATCAAAACCAAAAGTCGTGCCTTGTTATTCTTATAAAGAACAAAACAAAACAAGTTATGTTTTGCAACCTTGGGATATTTGCGATGAGGCGTACATCAGTAATTTTAAACCAGAAAAACAAGAGGGGAATGGAAAAGAAAGAGAGAAAAAGCGTGAACTCGCCAAATACTTGATTAATGTGCAGTAATAGATCCGGGGCCTAGTATTTTGTCTTCTCATTATTACGAAGAATGATCAAGGAAAAGACTAACTGGCGTCTTTGTAAAATATAAAAGGTCTCTGTGATAGCTAGAAATGGATTAGACAGAGGCATTAGCTCACTTGGCCAACAAGGTGGAGGATCATCACGGACAGTCCTTGACAAGGATTGATTTGCCCGCCGTGTGGTGTCATATCTGGAAAAGGCTCAGGTGAAATACTACTTTTAGAATGCCTATTAAGATCTACTCAGGGAATCAGGCAGATTTTTTTTTAAGTTGGAAGATGGGGGTCGGCACATTTGTTTTTATATTTTAAGATTTTGCTATATACAAGGTAAAACTTACAAAAATTGTGTTATCAATTTCTGATCACTCTCTCCCTCTCTCTCTCTCTCTCTCTCTCTCTCTCTATATATATATATATATATATACATTTGTGTGTTTAATTGAAGAATCAAAATCAAATTAAAATATTTACAAATAATCAGTGCGATTGAAAACAGACTGAAAAACGAATTACAACATTTAGAAAAGATTGAAATAAATTACAAAGAAAAACTCAGTAAATTACTAGCAGCAGAGGTGTCACTGTATCATTATTTTTATCTTATTAATTAATTTATTTATTTATTTATTTATTAATCTATTTATTTATTTTTGCAGTATTGCCGTTTATTCTACGGGACAACTGTGAACGGCATTAAAATAGAGTATGTTAAATGTAAATGATACACGTATTTCACAGTATCATTTACGGAATTTACAGGTACATTACTGACAACTCTGCTGCCAGTAATTTACTGCAAATTCCTAAGGCATTTTTTTTTACAATAAGTATTACTATTAACGGCGTTTTTATTTCAGGTTTGATTGTCGTTTATATTTTGTTAAAGATTTTTAGCTGCAAAGTTTTCAGGTTTTTATAAGTAAAAGCACGGGGGAAAACGCGCCAAAACTGATTATTTACTGTTTACTGATTACTGTAAAAAGGTTATTTAACCTGTTGTCTACGGGAACCGGATGGTCCCTTGTCACAAGGGACTTAATAGTATCAAGTCTTAAATAGTATTAATTATATGGGAGTCTGAGAATTCAGTAGTCAATGAGCATAATGCGAAGAGTTGACTTGCAACCTTCGCCTTTATCTTACTATGCACTTCTGATGCATGTCAATATCGCAAGCCGATTCTATAGCCAAGCTTATACATGTAACATGTCCCCTACTGCACGGGAACTTGCAAGTCTGTACCTCGTAAAATACTCATACCCTATCGACATGAAACAGAATTAAACTAATTCTGGACACACTCCTCCAAGTTCACAATTACAAAAAAAAGTTAACGATTTCAATTACATCCGCCACGGAAAATCTGCCAGTGAGCGGTATATAATCCTGATACTTTCGTCACTGAAAAAAAAAACAACCCTCCACTATCAAACAAAAAGAAAAAAAGATATTTTATGTCTTGTGCTATGCTGGAAATAAAACCTGAACTTGAACTTGAACTTGAACTTGAAACACCGCTATACACAAAATACTATAAATTAGCCTATACAGCTGGATAGTATTTCACTACAAGGTACCCCTCCCTTTTTTCGTAGACTCAGTGTTGCAGCTGAACACTCTCTGCCCCTCGGATAGGACGTTAATGGAGGCCCCGTTAAGGGGAGTCACCGCCAATGCACATTAAGAACCCACTTCACTATTCGATTAAGAAGAGTAGGTGTAGTGGAGCACCTGCTCATAGCAATCAGTTATACCAAGACAGGCCAAGCTTATAATAGTATTATAACCTTCGCCCGGAAGGGGAGGGTTATAACAGTATTATCATTAATACTAATAATACTAACAATGACAGTCATCATCATCATCATCATCATCGCGCTCTCTGTTGTAGGTGGTTTTATAAAAAAAAAATATATATATATATATATATATATACATACCTATATATATATATATGGAAGCGTCGTGGTCTGGTGGTTCTGACTCTCGTCTTTCAATCAGAGGGTCGTGGGTTCGAATCCCAGCCATGGCGTTAATTTCCTTCAGCAAGAAATTCATCCACATCGTGCTGCACTCAACCCAGGTGAGGTGAATGGGTACCTGGCAGGAATTCATTCCTTGAAATGCTTGCGCGCTGGCGGCTGCCGGGCTAAAGCCAGGGTAATAATATCCAAGTCCTTTGGAAGCGCATAGAGACGTTATATCATAATGTGATATGCGCTATACAAGAACTGTATATTATTATTATTATTATATATATATATATATATATATATATATATATATATATATATATACATATACATATATATACATATATTTATATATATATATATATATATATATTGTGATGGGTTCGCTCCCGTCGCGTACTCAAGCTCTCTCACAGCTCTGCAATCGCACTTGCACGGGAACAGATCAGGAACACGTTACCACAAATATCTGCACCAGACACACACGACCAATTCACTCGCAAATACAAAAAAAAACAAACAAGAGTCGAATCTCTGACCTTCCAGTTGGCAAAATGCCTTTATTCTTTGGGTGACTCTTTAAAACAATAACCAGTTAACCCAGTTAAACAAATACACAGCGTTCACACGTTTTTACCGCACATAAACTTTTTGCGATCTAATCATCAATATTCCTTTAAATGATTTTTTTTTTTTGACCTTTAGTTTTTAAAGACCCTTATCACTACGAAAACTTGTAAGGAAAAAGTGTACGTCACTCGAGTACAAAGTAAAGGAATGTTCTCAAGTCTCCTGGACTTCTGGTTTGGTAAAACTTACAAAAACGATTGATCACAAAAAACAAAACTTTATCTTAATGAAATGACAGTTCTAGAGTGAAATCCTTAGTAGCACTCTCTCAACCTGAAAATCTGTGACGATCTCTTCCTGGTGGATGAGTTCCCCTTCCCGGAATGTTTCTCTCTTTACAGTCTGATTTATGTTCTTGACTTTCCCGATACATGTTGTCTCTAGATCTCCGTCAGTTAGTGTAGCTCCGATTTTACCTTCGTTGACTCTGTGGATCTTTGTGTAAGCCTTGGTTTTGTTTCCTGGTCCTGTGGGGGTCCGCTGCATTGTCACCCGGTAGCGTCGTTCTTTATTTTCCAGAAAAACCTTTCCTTCCTTCCCGAAACATGTCGTAGAACTATACTCACAAACGTTCACTGTCGTTCCCTCCAATACTCGCTCTACATTCAACTTCCCAATATCTCTTCCTATCTGCACGCGTCTGATATCCCTGGCGGAGACGTCGCTTACTTCTCGACCAATGGTCCCCTCGGATTCTTCTGCGTCTTCAGATGTGCTGTCTGCTGGTCTTCTCTCCGATGACAGAAGAGCCCACATCCTTCTTGCTTTTCCCTACAGGGGCGCATAACTTTCCCCTTCAACACCTTGACGGGTGGTTGGTGACACGCCGATCACCAGCTGATCTCCAAGATCACTGTCCTCTTTCACATTTCCTCTACTCTTTCTACTCGGGCTTCGTACTTTGCGGATTACGGTACTTGTCTTTTTATCACCATCCTCTGTATCTGTACATGCTCTTGGGAGTTTTTCCTTGTCGACCATGACTCGAGTGACTAGTACCTGGGGATTCGTCGGTAGCATGCTTCTTTCCCTAGAAGTTTCCTTCGAGGTATTTCTTGCCCCTTTCTCCAGCTGATAACCAGACCTCGACGATCGTGGGCTTGTGCGACGAGCTTGCCTTGACTGGAGACTCCTTCCAGGTCTTTCTGTCCGTGTGAAGCTGCTGGTCTCCTTCTCAAGCTTCTCTCTCCTACACCATGATGCCCGAAGATTGTCTGCTCTCCCGCATGTCATGCCATATTCCTCCCATGTGTATCCTTTTGGACAACATGCCTCTTAGGACTGCTGTCGTTACTGCAGAACTGCCGGCACGTGTAGCACGTGAAGTTTACCCCGGGATCCCGCGTTGTGTAAAAGCCTGTATCCTACAAATAAAACACAACTTAAGAAACAAAAAAGCAGGTTATTCCCGACATTAAAACATATCAGCACTGTGAAATCACAAGCACGTCCATTCATCTTGTAGAATTACATCTCTTGAATCTTTTTTTTTTTCCTTTTAATGCGACCCTCTGTCTTGAAGCATTTTCTTGCAGAGCAGTGTAGGTATCTACAGCTTGCTTTGGTTTTCTTATTTACAAAGTGGAGGAAGGTAGAGGTTCCCACCGAGACCTACGAATTTCCCAGAGTACTGTCCCAGCCATACTTCCTACTGAGGGAAAACCACACTGCCGTTCTTCAATGCGGGGACTACCGACCTCCGGCCCATGATCCATTCCTCTCCTTTGATGTGATTCGTTTCGCTCCTGCTCTACTTGACTAGATTTCCTGTCCAATACACCGATCGGGCGCTCCAAATTCTCCCGGAGCACACGATTTTGTATTGCCAGCTCATCACTTCGCAGCAGTGACCGTTGCAATTCTGCTGCAAACATCTCTACTTCGTCTTCGAGCTGAAGTTTCTCCGCCGCCATATTGCTGGCGTTGTGTGGGCATTATCAAATATCTGTCTGGCAGAAAATGAAGGTGAAAGATGAGTTGGTGAACGCGTCTAGAATGGAAGACACGCTGATGAAAGCACACGAAGATGTTGATTAAATTTCTGCAGCCACAGATGTCGAGTAAGTGCAGGCGACTGTAGGCGTCATGAAAATAGAACCTGGCAGTACTGTAATTTGAAGGCGTCTGAGGGCACGATGATTATCAAGACGATGACGATGTGAGGGCGCCTAAATGTGTAGAATACCGATGACCATGTGTAAAATTGCCTTGTAGGTGAAAGCGCCTGCCGGTGCAAATATGTGTATGCGCCTGCAGGTGTAGTCTAGATTCTGGACTCTTTTTATGAAGTTTTTATATTCCCCGAAACAGCTGCTAAACTCACTGTACGCGTCAAGTCGAGTGATGGCGCGATCCCGAGAACCTGTCCGCCCGGTTCTCCAGAGTTCTCGGGATCGCGCCATCACTCGACTTGACGCGTACAGTGAGTTTAGCAGCTGTTTCGGGGAATATAAAAACTTCATAAAAAGAGTCCAGAATCTAGACTACTGCAGGTGTTGAACGCGAGTGATTTTTTCTAGGGCGTCCTGTAGTTGAAAACGCCTGCAGGTGCAACTATGCGTAGGCGCCTGTAGGTCCTGAACACTGGTGAATTTCTCTAAGGCGTCATGTAGGTGAAAACGCCTGCAGGTGAAGATATGTGTATGATCGTCTGTAGGTGCCGAACACTGTTGAACTTGTTAAAGGCGTCTTTTAGGTGAAAGCGCCCGCAGGTGTAGCTGTGTATAAGCACCTCCGTGTATGAAACCAATAATGTTCTACAGGTACAGTCTGTACAGATAAAACTCACTCCAAATCGTTCGTGTATCTAATCAATCCCACCGCTGCCACCACTTGCACGGGAACAGATCAGGAACACGTTACCACAAATATCTGCACCAGACACACACGACCAATTCACTTGCAAATACAAAAAAACCAAACAAGAGTCGAATCTCTGACCTTCCAGTTGGCAAAATGCCTTTATTCTTTGGGTGACTCTTAAAAAAAATAACCAGTTAACCCAGTTAAAAAAATACACAGCGTTCACACGCACGAGCACCTTAAAGGCCCCTGGAGCTACCTACCCGACACGTCTGTTCCGTTTTGATCGCCAACACCAACTGCCATGATAATGCGCGCGCACAATTTGTATCCAAATCCCCAACGCATGCATGCACCAAGGACGTACGTGTCGTGTACTGCACCAGTCACCCCGTGAGTACCTACACGTTTACAATGGCAACGAATCAATTTCGTGACAATATATATATATATCATGTGATAAAGTTTTGACATTGTCATGTGGGAAGAGAGAACATGTTAAATAGATGGGTACATAAAGAAGCAGATGAAAGAGAGAGAGAGGGGGGGGGGAAGCAAACAGAGACATGCGCAAACAGAAGGAGGGGGGCAACCCGGGGGAAAATATGCAAAAAAATGGATAGGTACATAGAGATAGATGGAAAGGAATATGTAGAGAGGGGTGGGATAGATAAAGGATAGCTACTAGTACACAAAAAAGGAATATACATGTAGGTAGGGAGAAAGAGAAAGGTGGGTTGGATTGGAATTATTCTAGACTGGCAGGGGATCGGAACATCTAGAGGCACTGAAAAATGTAGGGGGGCATATGCCCTTCTGCCCTAGCCAGCCCCCACCTCCCCCCTCCCGTTCCCCTCAGCAAGCAGTGATATGAACCTGAGGGTAAATTATCTCATAGGGTCACAGCTTTACCCCTCATTGAAATAATTTTTCAAGAATAATATTAGATGATCTTTGAAGGTTTTGCTGATGGAATATTAGATTGAGTAGGAGTTTACTGTTGTACCATGAAACCTCTGTGTATCTTCATTTCAAAACATACAATCAATATCTAGGCAGGAGACCATATATTTTGTTTCTTTCCTTCTATCACACCAGTGTAATAACTGATTCTCTTCATTTTGCACGAAAGATAGTATACCTACAGTCCTTTTCATGACTTTCCTCTTTCTATATAAACAGTTCTTATTGGAACTCTCGCACTGAAGATACCAACAATCCTTTTTAGGACTAGCCCCTCCCCGGCCCCTAACATGTTGCATCCGCAAACTCCAACTCCATCTAAGAATGATAACTTCAGTTGAAAACTAAAAAAAAATGTTTAACCTAAATTATTAAGCTTCTGTATATTCTTTCTGCCTTGATTATTGATATATGATTAATCTATCATTTTGATTTAACATAGAAAATAATAAGTTAAACACTTTCATTTAAAGCTTTCTGTTTTCCAGCTCTTCGTTTCTTTTCTGACTAATCAGGTTTTACTGTAAAACCAATTAGAAAAGAGACAAAAAGCTATAAGAAAACAAAAGTTAACATTATATATTAAAGAAGGAGGATATACACATGTACATAAGCTTGACATTTAGGTTTTATAGTCTTTTTAGTTTTTGAGTGAAGAAGAATATCATTCTTAAAATATTCATTTTCAAAAAATGGATTTCACTCTAATGATATTGCAGGCCAGTTCATTTTTTCCTTCTCTGTACGTCTTTATTTCAATATGCAATTAATATATCTATCCTAACATTTTTAAACTCATGTCCGGAAGTGCAATACTGGTAACTGAATTCTGTTATTTCATACAGGAACTTATTTGTAGTTCTGGAAACCAAATGACTATATATTCTAGTAAAAAAAATAATAATAAACATAAAAGAGAAATTTCACAGCAGCAGATATTACCCCCCCCCCCCCCCACCTCATTGATCCCATCCACTAGTAGTACCTCCACGTCATTGCTCGATCTTTTGTTTATGCACTATCGTATCGGCCGTGTGTACATGTATGCAGAGCGCCCAATCCAATCGGGGAATTCGCACTTTCGCAGTGATACCGCTCAGATGTTTATGATTCCTGAAAACTGCAAAGATTTTCAGTTCACCTTTGAAATTGGGTCACAGTGCAGGTTAGTACCGTTAATTAAGAGTAGGATGGTAGCAGAAACGAATTTCGAAATAATCTTATTGGCATCATATCGCCATCGGGATCAGCATCCACGTACTCTCCACAGGTACGTCCCACAATAAACCGAAGTTTTCTGTCTCTTAAGGCCCGGTCACACCGCCAGAACTTTGCTGGAGCGTTCCTGGAGCGGTGAAAAAAATCATCACCGCTCGTTACCGTTCACCACCGTTTTACAGAAGTTGGCCCCCGTTAAGGCAACGCCGTATACGCTCGGCCACCGCTGATGGTCCCTCCTACCGCTCCGAAAGTTTTGAGCTGCACAAAATATTGCGAGCGGTGAGGAGCGGGCAATTTTCCGCTCCGGCAAAGTTCACCACCACTCCAACAACGCCCAGTCAAAGTTTGGCACCGCTAGCCGCAAGTTCGTGGACGCTTGGGTCCGCTAGGCCAACGCAGAAATCTTGAACGCTGGACCACCGCTGCTTCGCCAGCTTTGCCCGGGCGGTGATTAAACGTTGCACAAACTTTGGTGGAGCGGTTGTAAGCGTTTTACGAGCGGACACGGGATTGCTGGAACGGTGTCGGGCGTTGAAGCAGCGATCCATTGCGGTGATGAACTTTGGTTTGGCGTTGGTATGGAGGTGTTGGAGCGCTAAACTGCTAAACCAACGCTAAAGCAACGCCGGCTTCAGCGGTGCACCGCTAAGGCAACGCCCGTGTTTTCGATTTTTTTCCCATTTTTGTGCGCGGTGACGAGCGTTGTCGAAATTCGCCCCCCTCTCCCTACCGTTCAAGGAACGCTCCAACAAAGTTCGGGCGGTGTGACCGGGCCTTTACAGTCGTCGTTGGCCTCTTATAATGGTAGGGTAGGGTCTGCACTTCTCCTTTTTAGAAGGAGGAGGAGGAGGAGGAGGAGGAGTGCCGACCCTACCATTATAAGAGGCTAACGACGACCGGGACGACGACTTCAGTCTACTAGCTGCTGTGCCTGTGTAAATTAATTTCAGCGGCGGTAGAACTCTATACTTGAAGGTCCTTGTAACTTGGTCTTAAAGACGCTAGGTCGTGGGCTTTCATGGGAAACTTGACACCATGGGTGCTTACCCAGGGCATTATCGTGAAACAGGAAACCACCGTTCACTTTGTACAGCAGCGCTTTATTCAGTCATACGCATTGGTTTCCTATTTCCACCTCCATTCTCTTTGTACACAAGTGCGCGCGTCACATGAACGAGTGGTTTCCTAAACCACGATAAGGCCCTTACCAAGTAACAGGTGTTGTCCATCACTATGAGTTCTATGACCAACATACCTTATGTAATGCTCTGCATATTCCACCCTTTTTCCCATATGGCAAAGTCATTATCTCACTTTCCCTGGCCTGAGAATGCCCGAAGCAGGCCGAAGAATGTTTATGGTGGGACAGCATGTTTTGCTGTGCTCCAGAAATGTAGCTCTACTACAGGTATTTCCAGTGCTTTTCACTAAGACTGGTGTCAGCAAATTAAAATCAATTCCCCACGAAAGCCCACGAAAACGTTTAATTGTCACCATTTTCGTCACAAAAAATTAATCATGATCATGTATGAAACGTGGATGGAGCTGGAGAATATGGTGGCATATATTTTGTAACAACTAACATTAGAGCAAAATTGGTCTCAAATTAATGTGTTAATTTGGATAAAATCTAATTGACGATAAGTCCAGTGGATTATGAAGACCTGGGGCGGTATTCCGAAAATTGTTTTATCTTTTATCTTGTCTTCACTGTATTAATTGTCATAAAAATTTTAAAGACATACTTACATGTATGATTGGTTTGAACTGCGCAAATGACTAGCACGCAAGATGAAATTAGTGGCATAGTGCGCGATGTGAGCCATGCAATGGCGAACACTATTTCTGATTGCTATGGCAATTATAAGATAAAATTGAATGATTTTATTTGCCAAGCCTCCAAAACACAACAATGGATATATAGACTACATGTAAATCGAATAATAACAGATCAGTAACCTTGACCAGGATAACCCACGAAAGCTCGAAAGCATTTAGACTTTTCTCGAAGTTTGAATTGATTGATTGATTTTATTTGCCAAGCCTCCAAATCACAACAATGGATATCGAAGAGTAACAGATCAGTAAGCTTGACCAGGCCACGAAAACTTGAAAACATTAAACTTTTCTTCAAATTCCTGACAAAGAGGTATTGTTTTATCTTTTATATAAAGATAAAACAATTTTCTGAATACCGGTCCAGGCGCGGATCTAGGGGGGCAAGCGGGCCTCGCCCGCCCCCCCCCCCCCCCCCCGCCAAAAAACAGGGAAAGAGAAAGAAAAAAGGGAATAGGAAAGAGGAGAGAAAGGGAAGAGGGGAAGAAAGATTGTGCTCACCCAGACCTGCAAGAATAAAACCCAGTTTATGTACCATAAAAGAAAAGTTTTTTCTTTATGATTTTTGCAAGCTCCCCAAAATGGAATTAACATCGCATTAAACACAAATGTGCTCACCCCGAGCTACAACAATAAAACCAAGTTTATTTCCAATTTCCATTAAGAGAGAAGTGTATTTTTTCCCCCTCCCTCGCTATGCTCGTTCGTCAAAATGGAATTAACATTGCTTTAAACACGAATTTGCCCGCCCCTGACCTGCATCAATCATATCATATGTCAATAAAACCCAGTTTATATACCAAACATTATTAAAAGTGATTTTTTTTTATGCTCGCTCGCCAAAATGGAATTGATATTGCTCTAAACATGATTGGGCACGCCCTACAACAACTTGATAAAACAAAGTTTATTTACCAATTAGCATCAAAACAGAAGTGTATCTTTTCGCTCGCTTGCTACGCTCACTCGAAAAAGTGAAATTAGCATCGTTGTATTAGAAAACGAATGTGCCCGCCCCGACCTGCAATAATAACGCCCGGTTTATGTGCCAAACATGATTAGGCCTAAAGGAGAATTTTTTTGATCACTCGCTACGCTCGCTCGCCAAATTGAAATTAATATCAATTACTTCAATCACAATTGTGCCCCCCCCCCCTACCTTTTAACAATAAATCAAAGTTTTTGTACCAATTATCATAAGGAAAACGATTTTTTTTTTTTTGCTCACTCACTACGCTTGCTCGCCAAAATGGGATTAACATCACCTGAAACACGATATTGCCTGCCCCAACCAGCAGCATCAAAGCCCACGCAGTTTATGCTGCCAATATTAAAAGAGAAGTGTTGTTATTTTCACTCGCTCCCCAAATTACCGTAGAATTAACATCGCCTTAACTGGTTTAAGCACAATTGTGCCCGCACAGACTTGCAACAATGAACGAACAAAACATGAAAAAGGAGTCCCTCGACACCCGGTGCAAATCTAAATTCTCTTTCGGAATTTAGAAACTTTAGCCATTATAATGCTTTGCATGGACCTAAAAATCTCAGAATGATTATGCCCAACAAGACCAAGTGCCAGATACGCCACTGTATTACGCGCCAATATTTGACTCGCGTGATTTCACATTTGGGCCCCCTCCCCAAGAATTCTGGATCTGCGCCTGATGAAGACTATGTTTTTGTAGCTGGTATTAGCGATATCATGAATTTGTGAGATATCAGCCTTTTGAGAAACACTTTGACAGCTTTGTGACATCACTGTAGATCACCAACAAATGTTATGACTGTCATGGAGTTGGTTTGATGAAATACCCCCCAGGTTAAAGACATTGGTTAACATTGTTATGATTTAAAAAAAATCTTGTTTTGTTACTTGAAAATGGGATAAACATAAGGGTTATAGTGTAAAAATACCAGTCTGTAAGTTTCAAAGTATAATATCCACAGGAAGTATTTTTAAATATCAAAAAAGTGAACCAATGTTTGAAACATATACGAGGGTCGGTTGTACAGAATAGACATAGGGAGTGCGCATGCGCGTATGACTCACCTTACCGTACTGTGTGTTTTGGCGTATCACGCTGCTGGAGGCACATAACGGCATTTTTAAATTCAAGCAAAGTGGTCCTCATAGTGATTGTCTCGTGAGACGAAGGATAATAAAATTGCCGTTTGCGTCTAACTTACACTTTTTCATTCCAAATTATTGTTGGTTTCAGGGTTTTTTTAGTACAAATACAACTACTCATACACATGTTTCATCTTAGTTTGAGAATTTTTTAAATCAGCTACTCACAAAGTTAGCCAATGCCTTTATTTAATAAACCTTGGATAGTGTAAGTAGGAATGATCCATTGATTCTAGTATGATGCACTGTTATAGTCAGTTTACATTTTTTTTTCAAACCTAGAAAAGTTCCTTCCAAGTTCCATTGAATTGTTTTGGTTGATTTGTGATCCTATTGGTCCATGAATATTTTCAACTTTTAATGTGGTATTTGAGCAGTATGCAGTCTGATATCCTACCCTGAGGAAATTTTTTTTTTTTTTACATAATATGCATTTATCATGTTTGGTCATGCCTTGATCATTAATGGCCCATTATAGCCTGATGAATTATCCCCAACCATCTGTAAATGGATGTGTAATTACCGAATAGGCCTATTATAATACACAAATCAAATTGATATGGATAAGGTACTTCGAGAGATGAAAGTTGAGACTTGGTCATCTATTTAATGAGGCATAGCCACACAAATCAAATACACAAATCAAATTGATATGGATAAGGTACTTCGAGAGATGAAAGTTGAGACTTAGTCATCTATTTAATGAGGCATAGCCACATTCAACGGAACACTTCATCTTACACATCGTGAAATTGTTTGTCATCTTGTAAATGATATAAATTGTAATATTGCAAAACATGTGAACAGCTTTCCTCCAATAACCAATTTCCAATTTTTACTCTTTTCCAGGACATGATGTAACCCTCTCAAAATCTTGAAAATGGACTGTTAACCATGGATGCAGATGAGGAAATATGTACAGATGGTGCGAGGACTCAGCAAACCCATTTTGATCCTTTATACCAGGAAAAGTTGGAAAAGGTTTGGCATGATTTCGAAAGAAGAGAGCTCAGGCCACAACTTGTAGTTATTTCTGGACTACCAAGTATTGGTAAGGCTTCATTTGCCACAGAGTTAGCAAAACGACTTCACAAAAATGAGTCCACAACCCCAGTCAAGATTCACATTCATATAGGGACATCTCACCAAGATGTTGTTGAAGACATCGGAAACAAAATTTCAGAGGGACAGAATTTGAATTTCATGGTGCCATACTGTTTGCGAGAAGAGTTCATACACAACCTTGAGAATATTACATCGGAGGCAGTGATTCTCATTTTTGGTATCACTAATGCTGCAGAGGAGGAGCAACCAAAGATTTTAAGTGTGGTGGAGAGTCTCGTCACCTTTCCCAATGTTACAGTTTTGATGACCAGCGGAAAGGATTGTGGATTTTCAAGGCTTGGTTCCAAGTTCTACCCGTATGTCTTGCATCCACCCAGCCAAGAAGAGGCACATAAGTTCCTGGAGTCCTTTGTACCCCACTTGCCCATCAAGAATGATCTAGAACCCTATGCACCTGTACTGCCCTTCAGGATAGATGACATCTTGAAGAAGTGTGGGCAACATCCTAAACTGTTGGCCCAAGTTCGTATCATGCTTAAGAACGAGGTTCCTCTTTCTACCATTTGGGACTCAGTGAAGAAGAACCCTCTGTCTATCCTGCCAAAAGCAGAAGCTCAAGCCGAAGCTGGCAAATTTGGAGATATAGTAGTTCGAAGGGTGATGACTCAAGCCGACAGAAAAGCCCTGAAGGCTTTGGCAGAAGTGGATGGTTCTTTTGATGAGGATACATTCTGTGCAATAACTGGGAAAGATGGATTACAATGTGGTCTTGCAGTGCACAGCATTCGCTCTTTCCTGTCAAACCACCTCCTTGCAACAACTGGTACTGGAAGTGAAAGGTCATTCTGTATGAATGAGCTGATGAAACATACTTTGCATCAGAAGTGGGGGTGTCTTGATGGCTTGGTGCAGAGACGCAATCGCTTCTGTTTATTCTACGCTCAACTCCTACAGCGAATAACCCCACTCATGCACAGCTATCAACCCGCCAACCTACCATTATTTCAGGCGGATTTTAACAATCTACAGAAACTGCTTGAAATGGCCACGTTTGCCACCTCTGAGGATTTCATGTACGAGTTGATCATGGACATCGCCCATAATTCGCAAGAGATCATCTATGATTTCTTTCAGAAAAAAGAGGTGGTCCCTTTCTACGAGAGTTGTGTCAGGGCAGCTCGACAGAGAAATGATGAACATCGGCTGGCTTACGTACTCATTGCTTTATCACATGCCGTGGTGATGCTGAACAGTAGCTTTGATCAAGTAGAGGGATATCTCGCTGAGGCGCAAGAAATCTTAGAGAGGATTGGTGAGAAGGATACACTTGACACTGCCAGACTACATATGGAAAAGGGATGGTATTATTACAAATGTGCCAAGCATCAGGAAGCGTTGGTGTAAGTATTTAATCATTTCACATCAAATTAATATGTTAGTTTGTGCTTTCTTATTAGAAGTACTGAAATGGTCAGGAAGATTTAGATACTGAGATTTTTCTTTTTGCTCGTATGTCCCATGAATCTCCTTTTTTTCAGTATCCCAAATTTTATGTGTTCAGTTTCCCAAATTTTATTTTAGCCTAGATGTAAAAGTATGAAAAGTTTGAAAAAATAGTACAAAAAAATATCGTTGATCAGTTCTCAAAGTACATGTATCTTACATTGGTCATAAACATAAGAGGTGAATTCTGAAGGCATCATACATTTTGTTTTGTTTCTGTTTCACAATAATATAGAAAACAGCCATTTCCTTAAATTGATTTTGTTTGTTATCCATTTGTAAATTTTGGTCTAATTTCTTAATTTCTTTTTTTTTTCCATATTATTTTGTAATTATGCCTAGTACTGTATTAAAAACAAAATATTCCCGTACCTGTGTGAATGACGTTTTTCAAATGAATACAAATACATACTCACACAATCACAATACACTTCAGTTTCCATACTGTTAAGGCACTGGAAATAATAAGACTTTTTCAAATAAAGCTAAGTACTTTTGTTGTTCTGATTTCATTTAAGCATACATGTACCTGTAATTGTGCAATCATGAATCCAAAAGTGAAAAACAGTTAACCAGGTAAAGCCAGATGTCATCAAGACGTAATTATGTTTCCTTCCCATGGTTTAATTTCATTATTTCAATTTTAGAAAAAAGGAGAAAAGAAAATACTCAATTATCTGTTTCACTGTGTCTTGATGTGCTTAACTGCATGTTTTGTTATTGGGAGGAAAAAAAAAAAGATCATGACTTAATTTGTTTGTGTTTGCTCATTTTCATTGAGGCATGTAAATTGCCACAGATTGGTTCAACTTGCTTCCACCCCTCAATCCACTAAACAGTGATCTATAGCAATATCAGGAATATTTCTGTACAGGTTCTTATGAACAGAACTGAACACAAAGTATGAAATAAGTTTTGCTGGAGTATATACCAAATGCTTGCTGTATCAAAATAAAATTGTATCCAACAGGTTAAAACAGTTACCAACTTTATCCAAGATGAACAGTAATGCTCTTAGGACTAACAAAAAAACTTTTGAAAAATCTCTTGCTGGAATAGTTAGCTAAATCTCGCTTTATTTCTTTCATACTTTGTGCCACTTTTGATAAATTTATTTGTATAAGTATTATTTTATGAACACTGTGTGATAATTTACTGTGGAGATTGTGCTAAATGCATCGTAATTAATTATTATTATTATTATTATTATTATTATTATTATTATTATTATTATTATTATTATCATTATTTAAAGTAGTAGTAGTAAGTATTATTATTAGTAGTAGTGGTGGTGGTGGTGATGATGGTGGTAGTAGTAGTAGTAGTAGTAGTGGTAGAAGTAGTAGTAGTGGTAGTAGTTGTAGTAGTAGTAGTAGTAGTAGTAGTAGTAGTAGTAGTAGTAGTAGTAGTGGTAGTAGTAGTAGTAGTTGTAGTAGTAGTAGTAGTAGTAGTAGTAGTAGTAGTAGTAGTAGTAGTTGTAATAGTTGCTCGGTTGGGTTTCATTGATTTATTACCATGGCAGTCTTGTTTTTCTAGCAAATTTATTTTGAATTATCAACAGCTCATACCAGGAAGCAAGAAGGATTGTGCTTCACATCATTACTGGTGGGGCAGCAAATGAGGGCCCTCTGAATCCCTCATACCTCTTGGAAAAAGCAAAGTCCATGGAAAAAGGAAGTCTCCATCTGTGGGTTTTATCCTCGGTCAACTCCTACATTGCCACCATCTATACTTGTCGTGGTAAGTGAATATCCCCTTTATCATGAACAAATATCCGGCCAATACAGGATTTGTAATCTCTGATTTGTCGGAAAGTTGTGGATTTTTGGAGCAAAATTCAAGGGGAATAAGCCAACTACCCCAACCACCCTATTTTTTTAATAGACACAGAATTTTGGAGTACAAAGTAAAAAGCACACATTAAAAAAAATGTTGACTCTTTTTTTTTGCTTCTCATGGAATGTGGGATGTTTCCTCCTCACATTTTTACACTCAGATTTCTGCCAATGCCCTCATCCCAAAAGCTCTTGAAGTGCCTTGAACGTGGGCCTATTTGTTCACTCCTTTAATTTATTTTGCATATAAAGGATTATACAGACAAGTATTGGAGGGCATAAATGATAAATTGTAGTAAGAAAGCCTCATTAATATGAAACCTGCTCTTCCTCCAGAGACTGCTCATTATCACCCCATCCTTGCCAGGTTTCCTGTTAATATACTCGTGCTGATATTAGGACATTACTTGTAAGACATCATGTTATGTCATGTTATTATTAAGTAAATGCATTTGGCGTCACCTTAGCCTGGGAGGGGACAAGCAAACTTAATCACTGTGACCCTCATGTCCCCCCCCCCCCTCCCCCCAGGTCTCCAACTCTCCTGTTTTCGGCAGGAGATATCCCGCTTTGAGTCAATTTTCACAAAATCTCCCGCTCTCCCGCTTAAGTTTGAATTTCTCCCGCCCTAGCTGTGTTCCTCCTTTTTTCTCCCGCCCAACCACATTTTAAACAAAAAATGAATCTGAATCATTGGATTTTACCTCATTTAGTGTTGTCATCAGTTCAAAAATAAGCCTGAGATAGCACCAGAGAGCTTCTATAACCCTAAAAGTTGCCTCCAGCGACGAGAAATTTCGTGCTTTGCGCTGGTGATGTGGGCTACGCGCACACTGAGTCAGAGTCTCCCGTTTGCTAGGGGTCTCAGTGGGAGAATCTCCTGCTTAAGAGGTGCTTGGGGTTGGAGTCTCTGCCCCCATGTAACTTATTGGGATGCAGGTGTACCACTACACTGGGGTTTCCCCCCTAATACACTTCTTTGAATAGTGCAGTGGGTTCTTAACATGCAAAGATGGTGGCTTTCCTCTACACCAGGCCTCCATTTAACATCCTATCTGAGGGACTTGGTGTTTTCCACTGAAACATAACCGGCATCTATGAAACAGGAGAGGGGCTCGTGAACACACAACGCAGGCTTCAGTGTCTGCTGCAGGTGGACTCGAACCCATGATCTTTGGTTTGATAGGCAGACACTTTACCGACTGAGCCAACTTGCCTCCTGAACTGTTCTTGCCAGATGTGGTTATAGTTATGGTGCACACGCATTTTCATATAGGATAAACATATTCATGCAATCATGTATTTCAACATTGTAGAAGCTTGTGTCATGTCAAAATGAAAACAAAAAATGAATGTATTTTTCTCTATGCTCTTTCGTCATTCCTGAGTTGTCATAAGTAATCTCTCAAAGTTACAATGCAAATACTAGTAGTTTTTTTTCTGTACAAGATCTGTTAATTTTTCATCATACTTATTAGCTTCTGTGCAATGGAGAAGCCGAAAATATCTATGTCTGATAAAAAAGTAGTACTCTCTTTAGGCACATTATCAAAAGTCACGTCCAATGGTTTTTATTGTCTTTCCCGTGCCCGGGAATTCACATCGTCTTTCCCGATCCCCTGTTGTTTTGTCTATGGAGGAATGGGAGGATGGTGGACCAAAAGACACTGAGTGGGAAAGACGCTAAAGGCCGAGGTCAAATCGGGCTCAGATAGCCTTATCCCTCATGCCATTTTGGTGAAATGTTCTTCTTGTTCTAGGTAAGTTTGAATCTTCTGTCAGCAACTTCAAGCAGAACCTTGGACTTCAGAATGCTGTGTGGACCGAGCGACATCCTCACTCAGCGTTAACCAATCACAAGCTAGGACTAACATATCTGCTGAGTAAAGACTTTGCTAATGCTCTCAAGTAAGTGATAATATCAATGATTTTTTTTTTCTTTCTATTTACCCTTCCACAGGGTTCCTTTATTAAATATCAACATAATGATATATTTTTCATACAAAATATCAATGAATTTCAACATAATTTTTGTCACAAAAGATTGATACATATACAGTAATTCATGAATTTTCATGTATATATATATGTAGAAAGTTACGTCACATTTTTAGCATACCCTATATGACCGTTGCCACGCGACCATTTTGGTGCGTTTTTGTTTGCTTCTGTTGACGCTCAATAAATTTTGTCATTCCTTGACAAAGGGCTGTGCCCAAAATATTGGAAATAATTACATCTCTGCGGTTTTTTCTTAACATTCGTCTTGTCCATATATATATATATATAGATATATATATTTTTTTAAATAGTCCACGTATTGGCATAAGCAAACAAACAAACCAACAAAAGTCAATGAGAAGAGTTGACTCAATAATGCATTGTTAATTGCCAATAAGAATATATTCAATCCAAATTTTCGGGGGCCTCCCCCTTCCTCAGGGATAAAGACGATAGGGATAAAGACAATAATCGTCTTTATCCCTGAGGAAGGGGGAGACCCCTAAAATTTGGATTAAATATATTCTTATTGGCAATTAACAATGCATTATTGAGTCAACTCTTCTCATTGACTTTTGTTGGTTTTATATATATATATATATATATATATATATATATATATATATATGTACATATACGGGTATATATATATATATATATATATATATATATATATATATATATATATATAAATATACATAACAAACAATGAGGTAAAAATAAAAACACCGCAAGACGAAAAAATTAAATAACGTTTCGGTCAAAGACCTTTATGAAAGTGAGACTGAAAATAAAGATTTTGATGCAAGAAATATATATATATATATATATATATATAAACAAACCAACAAAAGTCAATGAGAAAAATTGATTCAGTAATGCATTGTTAATTGCCAATAAGAATATATTTAATCCAAATTTTCGGGGGCCTCCCCCTTCCTCAGGGATAAAGACGATTATCATTGACTTTTGTTGGTTTGTTTGTTTACTTATGCCAATACGTGGACTATTTCAAGATATATATATATATATTTGTGATTAAGTAACATATACAACAACTTTGGCAACTCTCGTGGAAATAAATACATGTGAGATCAATTGAGAGAATAATAGCGTAGCATGAATCAAAGTTCCCCAGAGCTGTCCTACCATTTTGGAAATTTTGCAAAGGTTGAAAAAATGTTTCCGCCGGGAATCCGGAATTGGGAATTGGGAATATCCCAAAGCATTCGCTCGGATCCACCGAAACCACTGGCCCATCTCCGTGGTCTAGTGGTTAAGGTATTGACGTTCATAGCCAAAGGCCCGTGTTTGATTCCCAGCGGAGACATTTTTTCAACCTCTGCAAAATTTTCAAAATGGTAGGACAGCTCTGGGGAACTTTGATTCATGCTACGCTGTTATTCTCGCAATTGATCTCATATATATATATATATATATATATATATATATATACCGAAAGAAATTATTAAGAGGCGGTCATAGCTTCTGAATCTTCCTTTATTGGTCAAGCTTTCGATCAATTATCTTCATCAGGACTCTATAGATATATATATATATATATATATATATACAAAAATACACAATCACAAAATGATGGCTGGAATTTGTTTACGTGAACATACATATAACTCTAAATTAGTTATAAATATTAAAATTATTATCATTATCGTTATAATCGTAGTTATATAAGGATAAACATAAATATATAGACTTTGTTTGTTTTGAAAATGTGCAGTGATAATAATAAGAACGACAATGATGATGATGATAGTGATAGTACTGATAATAATAGTAGTTATAACATTAGTAGTGGTAGTGTGGTAATAGTAGTAGAATTAAGAATAGGAGCATGAATAGTAGTAGCAGAAGGAGCAGTAGTAGCAGCTGTAGTACCACTTATAACGATAACGATGATAGCTAATTAAGAGTTATATGTATGTTCATGTAAACAAATTCCAGCCATCATTTTGTGATTGTGTATTTTTGTATATATATATATATATATATATATATATATATCTATAGAGTCCTGATGAAGATCATTGATCGAAAGCTTGACCAATAAAGGAAGATTCAGAAGCTACGACCGCCTCTTAGTAACTTCTTTCGGTATATTTCAATTCACCAACTATGAGTGACAGCCATTACTTTGTTCTTGGGAAATTTCTTCCACTATGTATATATGCATATATATATATATATATATATATATATATATATATATATATATATATAGTGAAAGAAAATGGAGAATGAATCTGATGTAGCTACATCAGCTTCATTCTCCATTTTCTTTCACTATGTGTACTATAATGAAGCACTGTACATGTTTTGCGAGGGGCCATTTTCCTTTATATATAAATATATATATTGAAAGAAATTTGACAAATGCAAACAACTTTGGCGTTCTAAGCCAGTGACCCGGGTTCGATTCCCGACGGAAGCATTTTTTCAACCTTTGATTCAAAATGGATGACAGCTCTGGGGAGCATTGAGGAAGCTACGCAATTATTATTATCCCATTTTTATTTCTTTCATTGTTTATTATTTACAAGGGAGTTGCCAAAGTTGTTTGCATTTGTCAAATTTCTTTCAATGTATTGTCCCCTTATTCTGACTTATGCATGTATCCAGGCTTTTAGCTGAGATCCAACTGCGGCGTGACGCTTCTCATTGTTCATTAACTCATCTGCACCTAAACAAAGGATCAAAAGGGTTGGAAATCTGTCTGTCGGTCAACTGGATTCGGTCACGCCTAACTGCTGGCCCGCCTCCATGGTCTAGTGGTTAAGGCGTTGGCGTTCTAAGCCAGTGACCCAGGTTCGATTCACGGCGGAGGCATTTTTTCAACCCTTGATTCAAAATGGATGACAGCTCTGGGGAGCATTGAGGGAGCTACGCAATTATTATTCTCCCATTTTCATTATGCCTCCGCCCACCGTAGGTGGTTGCCGGAGGCATTATGTTTTCGGGTCGTCCGTCCGTCCGTCCGTACGGCTGTCCGTCCGTCCGTCCGTCCGTCCCGTTTGCGTTCTCGCGATAACTTAAGAACCATTTGATGGATCAACTTCAAACTTGGCTCGTGTATGCATATGGGAGGGACAATGATCTGATTAGATTTTGTGGTCTCAAGGTCAAAGGTCAAAGGTCATAGAGGTCATTATGTACATAATAATGGTTCGTTCTCACGATAACTCAACAACCATTTGACGGATCAACTTCAAACTTGGCTTATGTATGCATATGGGAGGGATAATGATCTCATTAGATTTGGGGGTCTCAAGGTCAAGGATCAAAGGTCATAGAGGTCATTATGTACAAAGAAATGGTTCGTTCTTGGGATAACTCAACAACCATTTGACGGATCAGCTTCAAACATGGTTCATGTATGCATATGGGAGGTTTAATAATCTGATTATATTTTTTGGGTCTCAAGGTCAAAGGTCAAAGGTCATAAAGGTCATTATGTGCATAGAAATGGTTCGTTATCGCGATAACTCAAAAACACTTTGACGGATCAACTTCAAACTTGGTTCACGTATGCATATGGGAGGGGCAATGATCTGATTAGATTTTTGGGTCTCGCGGTCAAAGGTCAAAGGTCATAGGGGTCATTATATACATGAAAATCGCTTGTTCTTGCGATAACTTAACACTTCTGTGATGGTTCAACTTCAAACTTGGTTCATGTATGCATATGGAAGGTCTCATGATGGTGTCATTAGATTTGGGGGTCACATGGTCAAAGGTCAAGGTCAAAGATGTATACATGAAATTTTTTTTTAAAATCACCATGAATGTGCCATATATTTCTGACCTGGCAATGGCGGAGGCATAAATTTCGACCGCGCGCGGTCGAGGATTCATCTAGTTTCTTTCATTTTATATATATATATATAAATTTCAAATAGCATAGGAGATCATTTTAAAGTGTCAGAAATTTACTTAGCAAATTGAGCAAAATAATTTTAGAAGAAAACACAATCAGAAACATTTAGTACAGTGTAGTAAAATTTGACCACTTTTTCATCAATTTCTTTTTTTTTTTAAGGTTTTTTTCATATTTTTCCATATCATAATAATATTTATTACGTCCAAGAAATCCAAACAGTTTATTTTGATTTGTAAGCTTGATATGTACATTATTACGGGACAGCCAGAGCTCGAGTTTTGACCATAATTCGTTTGAATGAATGCAGGAACAAAATGTATGCATAATAGTTTCTTCACTGTTATTACAAAATGTACATACATGTAGGTTATCTGGTACTAATTTAAATGTTAATAAAACATCTTTCATATAAATAATTCTATTCACTATCTTGAACTGAAACCACCTCATGTTTACATCTACAATTGAATAAAACTTTTGACTTTTGACTCGAGTTTTGACCATAATTCGTTTGAATGAATGCAGGAACAAAATGTATGCATAATAGTTTCTTCACTGTTATTACAAAATGTACATACATGTAGGTTACCTGGTACTAATTCAAATGTTAACAAAACATCTTTCATATACATAATTCTATTCACTATCTTGAACTGAAACCACTGTATGTTTACATCTACAATTGAATAAAAGGGAGTAATTAGAACTCCATATGGTATTGTCAAAGTCAAACTCGTGTTTCCATTTTGCGAGACTTTTACGTTCCTTTATCTTTTGCTTCAAGAAAGAATGGTAGATATGTGCACAACCTTTTTTCACATTTAGTATTAAAAACAATGCTTCCGGGATAATACATGTACATGTATGTTCCATGAATTTTGGTATGGCATTTGTATTAAAACCATATTAAATGGCATTACACCGGCCATAATATTGAAGAAAGTTGACTTGTACATTATATTTAAGTTGAAAATCAAAATATGAGAGAAATGTTCATCTGTTCCTAAAACATAGCGTACAAAACGTACCCCTTGGCACACCAAGACTTGAAATAGATTACATTATTATTTACTGGAATTCTTGGATTATTCCAAAAGGGGCTGACATGCAATATCATCTACAGTGGACTGAGTAAGATCTGAAAAGGCTAGCAATACCTCTTCCCAAAATTGGTTATGCATTGAAGTAGTTAATGTTTTATAATGTTCAGCCCCCATGAATAACTGAAGAGATGTATACAGTGGGGGCAAAAGTGATTGAAACATTTTATGAAGAGTGAAAATTTCAGAATAACTAATGAATTTTCTTATCCATGATATTTTGAGTGATTTGGAATGCATAGAAATGCCAGTCATTTTAACCCCACCATCACTATACAGTAGGCACGTTTGTTTCCTACTTATTTTATCAGGTTTGTTACGCCATATAAATTCATAAAAATATTGGTTAACATCATTCATAATTTCTAATTTTGGTTCTGGGAAAGATAAAATCAAGTAATTCAACTTTGGTACAAATAAGGATTTTACTATGGTTACTCTTCCTTAGAGAGTGATGTTCTTTTCCGCCATATCGCCATCTGACGTTTTATCTCTGTAACCTTTTCTTGATAATTGTGATTAACCATTTCTGATACTTTAAATGAATCATCATGATATCAACAATGATAATGATTATATTTTCATTGATAAAGGGGAGGGGGGATAGTGATGACAACTGTCATGATCATATCTTCTGTGTCCACGATGCAACCTCTCCTTTTTAGGTGTTTACCTCCTTCTTTGTAACCTATACTGCATTTATGTACATAATAAATGTCGATATCAATTCATATAAATAATGGGACACAGGCAGGGAGTAGTTCGCCTGATGTCAAAATTTCTCAGAAAAAACATGTAATCACATTTCCTGTTTAACTCTTACTATACAGACCAATCATGTTTACATTCTTTCCAAAATGATTTTCCCTTAAGATACATGTATCTTCATAGACCTGATTATAACTATCGATATTAATAATATTTGATATTGATTAATGACAATGATTATAATTTAACTTACATGTATATTTTGCTAAATCCACCAATTGGTCTGTGGAGTGCTCAACAATAACACCTGAAAATACAAATCACATGCAGAACTGAAAGTGGAGGGTTGCTGATTATTCATATGTATTTTTGTCATAACCTAAAATTGGTATGGGTCAACGATCGTGTTTACTGGAAATTTTTGAAGGAAATCTATTTTGTGTGTGGAAAGGAAGGATGTAAGATTTTTATCTCTATCTCCCTTCCTGATTGTTTTGTGGTTAGATACGGTACCAAAGGGCTCAACTTGAGGATGTTTCTGACAAAGGGTGCCTCGCACACTACCATACAGTCCCTGAGTATGGTTGCTATGGCGATACTAGATCACAATGGAGACTGGCAGCGTAGCTTGAGATTGCTTCAGGAAGCTATAGAGATGAGACAGGAGCTTGGACCTACGCACCCTGACATGGGCCTGCTACATCACGGCATGGGTAACGTCTACCGGTTCTGTGGCAACCTCAAAAGGCTCGGGAGCACTATCAGAAAGCCGTAGACATCAGAGAGGCAGCGTACGGCATTGGGCCAAACTTCTGCACGGTGGAATCGCTGGATGCGCTGGCTGATGCGTGCTTGGAACAGGGTGAGGCAGGGAAGGCACTGGAAGTGCTCGAGAACTGCTTGAAGATGTGCTTGAAGCATGTGTTGGAGAATGCTGACTCGGAAGAGCACCTAATTGGAGATGGACAGGGTTTGAATTCCATTAGGACAACCTGTAAGAAAATCAGCCTCATTTATGAAGCAAGACATGATGTGAGTCAAGCTCAAATTTGGCAGAATGCATCCAAATCTGAAAGCTCACTCTCTGCAATTCCTCAAGAATATTTTCCACCATGAGGTGTTAATAATTTCACTGAAACATATGTTACATTATATTTTGTTTATCCTCTCTCCATACATGTTGTGGTGTTATCTTTTCTTTCTGTGCCTATCCAGCTATTCATAAATGTTTCTTTGTGTGTGCTGCATTACATTTACATGTATTTATCAATCTTCCTTTTTTTCATTTGCGATGACTTTCCATCTTTCATTCTGTACTTCTCCATTTATCAGTCTTCCACTATCATGTCATGAACATCATTTTGTTGACTTATTATTTTGTTTTCCATCATATGATTTCATTTGTCATTTCATAAAATGACGAAGGTTACCTCAAGTTTTTGCCTAGGATAAATGGGGTATAAGTTTTACGACCAATAGGCCTTATATAATAATTTGCATTTTCCACCATTGCCACATATGGGAAAATTCATTATCGCACATCCCTCACCTGACCCAGGCTGAAGCATACCTGGAGAGGGACAGCTTGTTTGCTGAGTTCGAGACTTGTACCCATTACAGGTATTTCCAGTGCTTTTCTGGTGTCGGCATATTATGACCTACTGCACATGGAAACAGGACGAGTATTTGCCTTTAATGCAGATGAATGTCTTACCAAAGGACATTAATGCCACATTTTGGTTGTGATCCATGGACCAGACCTGCAGCCTGGTGACGTGTTCACAAGACCATTACATTTCTGTCATTCAATCATCACATCAAGTCATTATCCTTTTGTCTGTCCTATATTTGTCCTTTTGTGCTATCAAATACTTTTTGCTGAATAATGCAATAGTTTTAGCAAAACAGGGTACCAGTAGTCTTGAATTATTATTCAGAACAGATGATCTGTTTTTTATTTTTCTCTTCCTTTGGCTGAAACTTGATTTTGGTGTCATATCACCATTTTATATTTTTTTATTTTTTGTCCATAGTATTCTTTTTATTTTATGAAATCTATATTTTTTGTGGTCTGTGTTCAATTTGAATTGAATCATTTCTTACGTTTTTTTCCTTCTGTATTTACATTGTAAGAGACCCAAGATTTTTCTTGTTTTGTTAAAGATAAATGTTGCAGGGTAGACTAATTCACTTCTTTCTTGCATCTAATAAATTATGAACACATCATCTTTTTCTTTTATTCTTCTAGGCCGGTATTCTGAAAATAATTTTGTTGTTTTATCTTTTGTTTTTATATTCACTGTGTTGATTGTCAAATTTTAAAGGCGGGACTTTTGATTGGTTTGAACTTCGCAAAAATGTGCCCATGGACCAGCACGCAAGACAAAAGTGCGCGATGTGAGCCAATGGCGCACGCTATTTCTGATTGCTATGGCTATTAAAATAAGATAAAAGATAAAACAATTTTCAGAATACTGGCCCTGTATTATAATTTCACTATTTAACCCATTTACTACTGAAAGCTCTTATTCCCATAGACCTATTACAGGGACCCTCTAGTTTCAGAAGTCATTTGTTAATTCAGACTATAAACCTATTAGCATGCATTTGCCACTATGTAGCTTCATTCTTCTAGACTTAATGCAAAACCACACGGTTTCTTTAGTAACAGGTTAATACAAGATGTTACTTCATAGTTTCATTTGCGGTCATCACATTGGTCTTTAATGCTTATTTAATTAACGGTATGAATGCATTTCTGCTTTTGTATATCCTGTACTCATAGCTAAATGAAAGCTATTAATATCTGTTCTTGGTTATGATTATGAGTTTGAGCATTGACTGCTTGTGTTCAAATCTCTACAGAACTGTTGCGGATGTTCACCAAAAGGCATCAGCAGTAAGTACTGATCGATAAAGTGTAATTACTTATAAATGCTATTCATGATGACACATTTGTGGTCTTAATTGGCAATAAAAACTGTTCATTTATCACCTGTATAGAGTAGCATTGTATTGAAGATTCGGTGTGAATTCTTTACAAATGTTACCTTTTAGAAAGTACTATATGCATGGCAAGAGTGATCTCTTTTGGGGGGTCAATGCATATTGAGGAATACATATAAAAATGTATATCATCTTTTATTTATGAATTCAGACTTATTCACCTTTGTATTCAAATATGTTGCATTATTACTGAGGCTTACATCCTGCACTCATTAAATTATATATATGTTTTGATATTCACATTCAATTTACATGCATTTTTGTAGATTGAACGGTATGGATACAAGGTAGTTAATAGATGTGAAAAATAAAACTTCCAGCTTTCACACATACTTTTATGGAAACTTGTGGCAATAAATCCACTTCTGTAGGTTGATATTTTTTTCAGTATTCACTAAATGACCCCATCTGAAGGAGTTTTGATTGATCTGAAGTGAGCAAATGTACTCCAAAGATACATGTACTTTGTTCCGTAAGTTGCAATGGATATCAAGCTTATCGAGTTGTAAATCTAGTCGCAAGTCTCTGTGATACAGGGCTTAGGTGTGTGTACTTTACCTGTCATCTACAGTTTTAGTAAGGCCTCAACCCTCTCTGTCATATTTGTTTGATTTGAGATAATGAATTACAAAGGTACTAGTCAAATCAAGATGTTTTGATGTTTTTTTCCACCTGAAGTGAAATATTAAAGGACGTTATGGTGAAATATTCATTTTAATGAAAAAAGACAAAAGCTAGAGAGGAGCAATTTTAAAAAAGTTCCATAAAAATCAGTTTACAAAATGAGAAAGTTATGAAAGTTTGAAGAGTCTCAAATTTACTTTTTATGGCAATCCTCAATTGGCAATGTTTCTTCAAAATGGCTGATTTAGAAGGACAACTCTCATATGTTTTGTAATTTAAACAAAACTCATATTTCCCTATTGTCTCTTCAGATGCTGCTTGTCTCTTTGTGAACTCAATTTACCGTGTGTCGAATACATTTTCCAGTGATATATCTTGTGCTAAGAAGGAGACAAGCTGCACCTTGAGAGATGATGGGAAAATATGAAATTTAATGTGTACAACTTATGGAGAAGTGTCCTTCTAAACCGGCCATTTTGAAGCAACATTGCCAATTTGAGGATTGCTGTAGAAAGTAAATTGAGAATTTTCAAACTTTCATAACTTTCTCATTTTGTAACCGATTTTCAAGGGAATTTTTAAAATTGTTTTTGTCTGTCCTCTCTTTTCATTAAAATTGATAATTCCCCATGGTTCCATTTTCCTTTAAGAAAATGAGAGGCAAAACATACTATAGATTGAAACAACCTCAATATAATGGCACTACACACAGACTATGTCCAACAAAGCGCTGAGATTGTGAGTCGTTTGGGATGAAGGGTCGGAAGTGTGTTGCCTTGATCTTGTCTTCCTGGAGATACTTTCATCAAAATTCACCGACGATTTTGTGCAATGTATCTTTTTATACATTGAGAACTAGATGATAACTAAAACTTTGCCAGCTACTTTGGACTATTGTCACAATTGTACAATTAACCCATAGAGGTACAGTGTCACCTTTAGGAGACGCTTTTGCAGTATCTGTTGGTCCAGAATTGTTCAGCAGTACATATCATACATGAGCAGAAAGAGAAAAATGCACTTGAAAAATTTGAGCCCAGTTCTCAACGCTGTATGGTGTGGCGTTCTCGAATTAGAGCAGTTTAACTGTTACTCATCATTAACTCTTTAAATTGGCAACGCAGTGAATAGTACATAATCACTATTTCCATGTTCAACAATTGGCAATTTCTGATTAAATTTTACAATTATATTTATTTTGGTTATGTTATATCCATATTCATTTTTTTCAAGCTATGTACGAATGGAAAAAAATAATTTTATTGCCAATTTGAGGATTGAAGATGATTAATTTAGACCTCAAGAAAGCTCTGTACTGCTATGGGTTAAATTAGTTTTCATCTTTACAAAATACCAGGTAACCTGAAAACTGCTACGATAGTTGACTGATATCTATAGAATGATTATCAGTATCAATGACTGCAGAAAGAATATCACAATATAAAGAATATATTAACAGAACAATCTGTCATTATTTTTCTCCTAAAAATTCATTCAGCAGACAATATTCAAACTTTTCTTTCCAATATCCATGTTGCCACCAAAATGTATTTCCTACATTCATGTTGTATGCATCGCTTGAATGGTGACATTAATCATTTAATTGGTTCTTTTTGGTGCTATGCATAAGGTTGCTGCTGTACATATGAAGGGTTCTTTCTTTGAAATTATTTTTGTGCTCTTATATTTGCTTTAAAACACTTGGTGATGTGTTATTGCAATTAAATTCTTTACATGAGCTTTAAACAAATATGTGTTTATTTTATGTGGTGATAGGTAATCTCTGAATTTGTAGCGTGTACTTCAAGTCAAAATATAGGGTGATAAGTTATCACCAGCTTGCAATTCTGGCGGATCAAAAACAGCGGTGTTCAACACTGTTCGTGAGTCACACTGATCCTGTTTACATGACATAAATGGCTGTGTTGAGCACGGGTCGCATGTCGAACCCCGAGCCGAGTCACTGTGTAAACACGGTATATATTATAATTAGATTGCTTTGTTTTTTCAGCTATATGAAAGCTTCAAAATATTGGGGTCTGCTCACTTGACTGAAGGCCCACAAGACTGAAAATGAAAAAGGTAGCATGGGACCACATGTACAAAACCTATCCTAATTTATCCTTTCACTGCATGCCTCCATGTAAATTTACATCAATGCTCCCACCCCTTCCCACTGGAAAACGTTCCATTACCCCTGCTACATGTGTGGATATCACCACCCCTAGGGATTGTGCTGTGCAAGCTAAAATTTCATTACTGTAAATATGTAAATATTCCAAGTACCATTTCATTTATCCTTGTAAATGTCTGATTTCCTGCAATACCCGTTTTGGGTGAAATGAAGAAATAAAAATCACATTGTCATTGTCATTGCCTGCTCATTACCGCCAGGTAGGAGATAAAGTGTTATTTACACAGAATTGTGAATGTTTTTTTTTTCCAGAAATTATTAAATAGTAGGTTGGAAGGAATGTTGACCAAAGAATGGCAATGTGTAACAAATTGATTTGCACATTTCAAAGTGAAAATATCAGATAAAGCTCTCATTTCAATATCAACCCTTTTTACAATGACGTGTTTTAAACTCAGAGACTGGAATCGGTCTGAACTGTGTATTGATCACGATTGCGATTTTTGCAGTCTTGTGGGCCTTCGGTCTCATAGGCCTTTGGTCAACTGGGCTTGAAGTTTAATCAAGATATCTGTATCCATGAATGGTTGAAATAAAGTGGTTTTATGTGAGATATGCAAATAGCTTTCAACGTATGTAACTTTGTGAATATGAAGTATTTTTTGCTCTATTAATATTTCATTTTTAGCTGAAAAATTTTCTTAATAGCATTAAAGAATGTTGTACATACTTGTCATATGTATATATGTATACATAAATTGCACCTTGTCAAAACTATTTTGTTATCTTTGATATGTAAGAACTGTACAAAGATTCATTTAACATGTATTTCCATCACTTGCATGTAGGTTCATTAATATCTCATTTGCTATGCTTATTTATTCTTTCAGTAAAAGTTTTTGATGTCTCACAACAAGATATCAGTATGGTCCAGTATGGAAGTTATTAAATTTCCAGTTCACACAAGGCAAATTGATACAGTCACAATACTGGTAATTGAACCCATTTATGAAAACAGAGAAATTTTCATTGAAATTACAAGGGATTGACATGATCATTAGGAATAGAGGATGGTGAACAACATATTATCAAACACAATAAGATGTATCAGTATAGATTCCAACCAGTTTTTATATATGTAAGCAGCATGGATGGAAATCCCGGATGCATTCCACCCACAATTAGGAAGGTTGGGGGGTAAAAAATATGTCACCCCCAACCCACGATTTTCGGGTGGTCCCCCAAGAGGATATTTTTGTCCGTTTTGCTTGTCAGCAAAGTTTGTGGGTTAAAAAGAGGCACCTGAAAAAGCCAAGGATTTTGTTTTTTTGTGCTTGTCAGCAAAATTTCTTGTAAAAGAGACACCTGAAAGGCTGAGGACCTACATTTTTTTTTTCTTTTGCTTGTTCACCAAATTTTGGGGGTAAAAGGAGACACTAGTCGCAAAATTTCTAATGTGTCCCCTCACCTTTCAAGACAGATTTTCATCCATGTATAAAGCAAGTGAATTTTTCAGTACAGAGAAAACAAGTTGACTTCATAGTTGAAGTTGCTATTTTCAAGTGCTTTGCCAGTTGTTGTATTTCAAGTATAATAACTGTTAAATCAATTGTTCTAATAGAGACTCCTTTTTTGCCTTTTTCTTTCATTCGTTTTGTAGTTATTGCTATTGTTTTGTGTAACTTCAAACAGGAAGTATAAGCACTTTTTTGGTCTTGGGAGGGATTTGTTTCCGTATTGTTGTGACTTTTCAGTGATACTACAGCCCAGACTTAAGTGACTTTTATCTTACAATGTCAACATAGCTTATTTATGTATATAGGATATCAAGGTGATTGCCCCTCTTTTACATATTTAATTTGTCTATATCTACACACTATTAAATCTGTGGTCATATAGGTGGAGAGCATAGATTTGCTCTAGTTTAATCTTGTAAGATTGCATTACTTATGCATGCAGAGGTTTTCTTCTTCCTAGTCTGGTGGTGGTGCATCATTGTGTTGGTTTGGCAAATAAAAGGATTTCAAGATGGAGATTGTTTGATAGGTACTACCAGATGTTGAAAGGAAGGCAGCCCTGCAGAAAAAATTGACAAGATTACCATCAAACCATGCAAGTACCATGCAAGTAACCATAAGTAGCCATGATTTGATGGTAATTTTGTCAAATTACCGTGGTATATACATGGTATCTTTTTAACAAAGAGTTTTACATTGATTGTATATAGCAGACATGTTTACTATCTGTGAAAGTTGATATTTGGCAGTCTAAATATTGTAATTTCTGTCTTAATATAGACTTGACTTTAGTTATAGATTAGTGCTTCTTAATCTTAACCCCCCTCATTTAAGTCATTCCTTATATTCTCTTAAAATGATGATGATGAAGAAATAAAAAAAACAGCCAAACACTGCTTGATTTTGATAGGGAGGTGTACTAACACTTTCCTAATTTTGATATAAAAAGCTGTTTAGCTGTATTCTGTATCACTTGAATTTCTGAAATAGCTGGAGTTGTATAAAACTCCCAAAGGTTAATTACATTTAATACCCCAATAAAACCCCAAAGTATGATATAAGGTCATAACCAATAGTCTTAGAATCTCTTGATATATGCCTT